>SRMA01027018.1:68006-77850 GCA_007224835.1 Danionella cerebrum
TTGCCTTTCACCTTTTTCATGAAAAATTATTTTGCTCAAAGGTTTACATCCAAATTGTTTGTGTGTTTGGACAAGTATTACCACAAAAATTGAAATCTTTAAAGAACCTTTGGCCTTCCAGTTAGAAGATTGCTAGTTCGAGGCTGGCCAGTGACCTTCCTGGTAAGAGTTTGCATGTTCTCCCCATGCTGGCATGGCTTTCCTTTGGGTACTCCGGAGGTAGGCCCCCTGACCCCGAAAGGGAACAAGCAGGTTAGAAGATGAATGAATGCAGTCCGTTATTTTACAGTCTTTTAAATATTGTAATGGCATCACATTAAGGTGGGTGTCTGCAATCCTGTTCCTTGCAGTGATGGATCTCACATGGATCCATTCATTCATCTTCAGCCAGCATTTTAATTCGAAATACCCCCTTATTGCCTATCGGTGTCACAGGGGTTTAGAGGTGCCACCAGGGGCAGGGGTCAGGCTGCCAGTCCATCCATGGAAGTATCAGCACCTGGATTGGGACACAACTAGTATGTTTTAGCCTGAGCCCATCAGTGGTAGACAAAACTAATCCTGAACTGAGAGAGAGAGAGACTTGACTTTAAAAAAAAAAAAGACTTGACTTGAAATTCTTTTATTACAAAAACTTTATGAACACATTTCCGAATATGACTATTTCAGAACTTAGTTTTTTTTTTGTATCAAGGATATATATATATATATATATATATATATATATATATATATATATATATATATATATATATATAAATATAAATATATATATATATATATATATATATATATATATATATTATAATATATATATATATATATTTCCACATAATCTAATCAGCAGAATCCCAGTTATCACAGCGCCAATTATATAAATGTCTTCGACATCCTCCAGGGACAGAGTAGTAGCCAGACACACGATTCGCCACTTGCCCAAGCGTCCATCGTGTAGCCAGCAACTAAAGTTCCTGCAGGAAAAGTGGGCTCCCCTGAACCCATGCACCTTGTAGAGAAAATGTTGTCAATTGCATTCAGAGAGCAGTTGATCAGATACGTAGTTCCTTTTATTTGGAGAGCCGGGCAGCGAGAGTCTCTCACAGACAGTAAAACACAGAGTGCCAGCGCATAGTCAGAGATAAGAGAGAGGAGAAATATGTGACTGCCTCCGCCGAGAGCAAGAGAGAAGAGAGGTCTTCTAATCGAGGAGATATGTTTTAGAGTGGGTTTTTTGCACTACAGCGAGACTAGTTTCATGTAACCCACTATTTTACCAAATCTCCACAGTTCTTTAACAATCGCATCCTTTTTAACAAGATGTATGTTAGATCTGGTCATTTTGCTGATTTGTGTAGAAGAGGAGTGATGAACATATATTTCTCCTCATTTACCCATATTTCACTAAGGACCATATCATTCATCACTTTTTTTCAATTCTTGTTTTGAGGAAAATAACAACCGCTTTATTCATCCGTGAAGCTGATATGTTCTCATGTTATATTTGCTGAACCGGCATCTTCAAGCAGTTACATTTAGCTCTGGGACACACCTAAAACCGTGCGCTAGAGAAACATCTTTAAGTTAAACAATATGTCTAAAAGTGCTTAGAAAATAAGTTCAGCAAACCAAAAAAGAAACAATAGAAAACAGTAGAAGAAAAAGACAAATTTGACCAGATTCCACGCGAGAAGGGTCTGGCTGTGCATCCAGCACGACTGGCACGCTCTGGCTATTGGATAACACAAGACACGTGACATTCACTTTATTTTATTTTTTTACCTTCACCCTCTCATGTGTTTTCATTAGCACAAATGCGTTAATAATAGAATTGGGGTACAAACAACTAATTTGGTTTTGTTTTAAGTTAAAATTAATTTGATATAAGATTCATAAAAGGTATTGTTGCATCTTTAAATAAAGTTATCTTTTGACAATTTGCATAAATTAACGGTACTTTATTTCTTGGAACAACACTACGTTACACACACGTTCTCTTGTCTTCTAGAACACTTCTCTATATGTATTAACCAGGGAAACCTCAATCACCAATAGCGCCCTCTACTGGTCTTCAATGTACTACAATCACAAAACACAATATTATTCTATGCAGAAATGAATACGTGAATATGTAATAATTATCCACGATACCACAGGTATTAACAATTTAAAAGGGTTCAAGTATATTTTAATATTTAGGACCAAAGTTTTAATCACAAGGAACGCGTTTATATTATTGAAGTCAACAACACGAGAGATTAAGGGAAAAGACTACAGCACAATATTTATTTTAATCTTTACGTTGAGAGTACATTTTTTAAAGTTTGGTGTCCACACTGTGCTCCAGGTCCGGATGAAGTCACGTGTCATGACTCATCCAATAGAGAGCCAATCGGGACTGGTCCAATAGTAGGAGAGTGCCGCGTTGGGGTGTCCAATAGTAGGAGAGTGCCAGTCGAAGTGTGGCAGTGGGGTTCTGTAGCCAAACTGTCAAACGCCACACCCACTCTCAGCTTGAGAGAGAGAGAGAGAGAGAGAGAGAGAGAGAGAGAGAGACCAGCCCAACAAGCAATGTAGAGCCATCTGAATCCCCGCAATGCTTAAGTTCTACCAGCAGAGGGAGACAATCCCTGGGTTTCAGCCACTGATTAGGTCCCTCCTCTAATACCTCATTCCTCTTGACCTCATTTTCATGTGCTTTGTATAAACAGTTGACAAAAATATAATAATTATCAAGGTAAACACATATATTTATAACTTCAGTGGTCTGCCGTAGAAGCAGAGCCACAGACAGCAGTAATTCATGGAAGAGGTGCTCCACAAGCGGCATAGTGGGTAGCACTGTGCCCTTCCAGTTAGAAGGTTGTCCTTGAAGGAGTTTGCATGTTCTCCCTGTGCTTGAGTGGGTTTCCTCCGGGTACTCTGGTTTCCCCCACAATCCCAAAAGCATGCAGTTAGGTTAATTGAATAATCTACAATCCCCTTAGGTGTGAGTGAATGTTGCCCAGGGATGGACAAGCGATCTGTCCAGGATGTACCCCTGCCCCTTGCCCAATGTGCGCTGGAGACTTCCATGACCCCGAAAGGGAATAAGTGTCTTGAGAAATGAATGAAAAAGGAGCTCCACAAATGAATCACCACAATTTCAGTTTAAAATGGAATATATATATATATTTTTTTTTTTTTGAGAATCAGAATTTTTGTTTTTGCGTTTCTGACAATAAATTTTAAACCTTTTCATGCTTCTCGCATGTTACAAGACACACTGGAAAGCATATGTTTTTCAGAGCACAAATTGCCAATGTAGCCACAAAGCAGAAATGATGCTGGCTTCATCAAACCAGGACCTCCAGTGTGCATTTGGGTGGTTTGCAGCCCAATAAAAAATGGCTGGATTGAGAATCAACAAATCTGAGACAATTGTTATTATTCGGAAAAAGGTGGAAAGCTCCTTCTGAGTTGGTGAAGTGATCCTGCCTGAAGGGGAGGAGTTCAAGTATCCTGAAGTCTTGTTCACGAGTAAGTGGATCATGGAGCAGGAGATTGACAGATTGGAGATTGAGATTGACAGACGGATATCGAGAGAAGCAAGCTGAGGTGGCTCAGGAATATGTTTTTATGCCTCCTGAAAGCCAGCCTGAGAAGGTCTTGCGGTCATGTCCTTCGGGGAAGGCCTGAGACATGCTGGAGAAACCATGTCTCTTGGCTGGCCTTGGAACTTTCGGTATCCTCCTGGATGATCTGGAGGGGGTGTCCAAGGAGAGGGATGTCTGGGCGTCCCTGGTCGGAATGCTCCCCACACCACCCGGCCCAGATAAGTGGAAGAAGATGGAGGAGAAGAAGAATTGTCTAAATTATCTGGAATTGTCTAACCCAAATAACACTGTAAAAAAGGTTGAAAACTTAACATTTCATGGAAATCTGAAGTCCTTCAGCTTCTGTTACATGTTTATTTTCTATATTTGTATAGAAATATCCACATTAAATGTTTACATTATTTTTAAGAATGGGTTTATTCCTTTGTCTTAACTTAAGACTCATGAAGCTGAAAGGCTCTCTGCAGAAGCTGCTGAAGGATCAAACAGTTTGTTTATCAGTGTCTCTTGGTAACCCGTGTCCTCATCTTTCAGTGCACACGTACCTTCATCTATCCCAAGGGGACTGCAAGCATTCGATACGTTACCTGCTGATTTTTGAGAACAAACTGCTTAAGAAAAACTCGACATGGCTTTAGCGAGTGGGCATTGGGTTGAGAAGGAAACTGCTGGAGTCCCTCCAAGCCCAAGGTGAGTTTTCCTGAGCTTGACACACGGTGTGAAACATGATGATTGTAGCGCTGAGCTCACAAACTTATCAGTAAATTGCATTGACAGACACGGCCATGCGATGACTGTGGCAGGAAATATTGCCTTTTTGTTTGGCGGAGCTTCAGGTGATGAGGTGTGTGAAATACACAAAGTTTTTCTGTCTTTGTTTTTGTGCAATACTCAGTATTTTTTTTATCCACAGGACGGTCCTCCACTGTATCTCAATGACTTTTACATGATCACAGGTAACTTAAGCTAGATGCTTTTGAAATTCTAAACTTACTTCAAACTTCCCAAGAATCCCAATGCTGATGTGCATACAAAACCCATTTCTTCTATACCAGGGGTCTCCTTTTTAACCATTAGAAGTCCGGGGCTTTTTTTTTTCAATTGGCTATAATCAATACACCTTTGAAACCTTGATATCATTTTTTTAGTAAAACCCCAGCTTTTTTTTGTTACATTAGTTCCACAACAAATCTGAAATGGTACAATAAATTTTTTCTCATTTTCTTACTGCGAAAATCTTGTATTGAGACCAACTAAAAATGAATAAAATGAAAAATCAATTTTTTTTTAAATCTACACATTATATTTGAAATAAAAATGTAACAATAGCTCAGTCGCATCATTCCTACTTAATTCAAAATAGTCTTGATTTAAAGCCACCTTCCATGCCCCAGATATCTGAAATAGACATTCAAACTGCTGCTACCCACAACGACTGTCCATCAAAACATCTCAGAGCTGAGTATGAAGCGGAATATTTATTGGTATTTGCAAGACTTTTCTTCTTTTTCAGTTTTGCCCGATCGAGTTACATGGGAGCTGATGCCTCAGAAAGGAGATGTCCCCTCAGGAAGAGAAGGACACACTCTGTGGTAAGAAGAACCTATGAATTTGTATGTATTTGTGCATCTCCTGCATCTGCTTTTGAATCTGAATTAAGGTCCCTATCCCGCCTCTGGCCATCTTCGGCAGATGAGGGGGGCACCTCTTGACTTTGAATTCCAAATTTACTGTAAAGATTATTGTTTGTGGCCCCGGGATGAACCAGTGCCCTGTCCAGGGAATAATTACTGGGCCTTTTCTGACAGCAGGAGACAGTTTCGGAATAAACTTGCATTTACTTTTGTTAACTAAATGTGAAGTTTCTTCTTACTTTATGTGCTGTAGTCAAGTCAAAAACAGCTTAATGTTTTTTTTTCATCCCTCTTTGTCTTCCAGTGTGGTTAAAGGCAAACTCTACTTGTTTGGAGGTTCTTCTCACCCTGAAGCTAAAGAGTGTCTTCCAGGGGTCTACTGCTTTGATGTTGGTGAGATGGGGAGAGTCTCCCCCTTCTTTGCATTGTTTTATTAGCTTAAATGTGCACACTTACTATTGAAAAAATAGTTTTTAAGAAAACTATTCGTTTTTCATTAGCACAAAAAGCAATCATCTTAACCCCTAGAGGTATCTGAACACATCCACCTATTATTTCATTTTGATTTTAAATATAATGTGTAGGTTTTACAATGTTTAATAGTTTTTAAATCGAACATTACACAAGTTGTATAATTTGCAAGGTAACTCAAATTTGTGAGAAAATGTGCAATCATCTTTCAGTTTCATTTTGCAGACCCCAAAACAGTGCCGTCAGTGCCAAGGGGTGAAAAGAAGAGATAACTCTTGGACGTATAATACCTGTCATAAGTACAAAAAAAGCACAATGGTACAAAAAGTGACTGAAACAGTGTGTATAAGGTTTAGGAGGGTTTGATTTTTTTTTTGACAATTTTCTCATTGTTTTGACCTTGTCTTTGCTTTTCAGGAAATGAAAAGCATAGAAACTAGGGTTGTACTAAAACAATTTCATCAAACATTGTCACAAAAAACTTTTTTACTTTACAAGCAAATTGTAAAGTAGTTAAAAAAAAAACACTTAAAAGGGCCCCAGACTTCTACGGGTTAATCTAGAGGATATTGGGTATAGAAAATGTATGTACATGTGGTTTATTCCTTAGCATTATCTAGAGATTTCCAGAAGTCTATGATTTGTCCAGTCCTTATTAAATTTCCTTGTGTAATATACACAGAGAAGCAGAAGCTTTGGATTTGGACAACTGCCAAAGTTTTCTGGGAGGAAAAAGTTAATGCACCTATATTTTCCACTCTTTTTTTAGGTGCAATATATAAGCAATGTTTTCATAAACGATGAACAATATTATGTGTTTATAAACGAAAGAGGAATTATTTAATGATAAGGGGATTCATTGTACCCATACGCTCCCGGACAGCTTGACTTTCCGCCAAATCTTAGATATTAGACTTTAAAAGATTGTAATATGTTAATCTAAAATGCAGTTATTGTACTCAGAGGCTGTAGACTAAAAAGAGCATTGGACAGTTTCAGCTCGTTCAGAATGTGCTGCTCGGATTGTGATCAGAACTAGAAATTCTGAGCATATCTCCCCAGTTCTCAGGTCTCTCCATTGGCTTGTATTTCTCTATTTGAATCATTCTGCAATGAATGGGTGCAAGAATAGTCAGGGATTTGATTATTAGGTTTTCCATTTGAGGTTTTTTGCTGGAGAAACGTTGGTTTGCATTCTATGCCAGCTGTCTTTCTTGGGCATGTATGTTCTAATTTCCCAGTCTTAACTCTCTGTAAATCATTTACCAATGTGTATGAAATGTGCTATAGATGTAAACTTGCCTTGCCTATGAGTCACTGTGAAATGAATGGCCTCTTAGACATGGTATTTACTGTGTTTACCAGTGACATTAACATGGGGGAAGTTGCTCTGTGGCGCCGTCTCTCTGCGCTCACTGAAACACTGTGCTGCTGCTCTGAGGGAAAACATCTTTGTGTTTGGCGGGATTGTGGGTGGAGCCCTGACGAATGACCTCATGATGTTCAGCACAGGTCTGTGTGTGGGTATTTCTACACCACTTCTACACACTTTTACCTTAAAATATCTATTTTAAATGTCTTGACTATATGACTTTGGTGGTAAAAGTCAACATGTTGTTCGTCTTTTGCTTTGATCAAAAAATTCTAAACGCATCTCCTCCAAGACCGTTCGAACTACAGCCATTAAACTTTGCAAATTCTTCCAAACTGGCCTGTCCCAGGCTGGAATGTCTTTTCAGACTGGTACTACCAAAGGAATTCTGGGAAATAACTGAATAATGCAGGGAAAATTGCCATTTTGCTAACATGGGGTCAAACTTTGTAAAACTGTAACTCAAACTCATAGAAAACCTCATAAAAACTTCAATTACTGTGCAAGAACATACCATCCACTGTGCATATGTGTTTGAACTCCATATTTAACCTCTTAAAGCATTTGTAGGATTTCACTGACAGCTCCATAGCAACCAAATCTAGCCCTTGAAATCACATTTTCTGAACTCTATCTTAGCTTTGGTAAAAGTTAAAGACATGGGGGTTTGTTAATGTAATGTACACTGACAAAGGGAACATTTTATTATATAACTGGCCCCTCCATGGCAACAAAAATTTTTACCTTGGCAGTTCAGAATCAGTCCATTTTGTTTACAAACATACTTGTAAACCTCATATTTACAAGCCAACATCAAAGTTTATTTACAAACTTTTGCCATCTTGTTAATATCAATATATTAAATCTCACTATTTTGATGTGTACTTTCAGTGTCCATGCATTGGATGCCCATTAAAACAACAGGAACCCTACCTTCAGAGAGGTAAAACAGAATCTGTCTGAAGTAAACATGCAGAACGATCATACATGCTTTGTGTGCTTTAATTAACTATTTTCAATGGGCAGGTTTTATGTCCTACGATTGGGTCATCTAGGCCCCAATCCCTCCTGATTTCCCAGTCATCTGCATTCATATTCTGACCTATTGTGATGTGCTTCGGGTAATGGTAGAAAAAAAACGATCTTCGATACAAGGTGCTAAATTGAGGCCATGTCTTCTTCTTCTTTTACTTTCGGCTGTTCCCAGTTTAGGGGTCGCCACAGCGAATCATCCTTTTCCACCTAACTCTGTCCTCAGTATCCTCTACTCTTGCACCAACTACCTTCATGTCCTCTTTCAGCACATCCATATATCTCCTCTTTGGTCTTCCTCTTGACCTCTTGCCTGGCAGCTCCATCTCCAACATCCTTCTACCAATATAACCACTATCCCTCCTCTGCACATGTCCAAACCATCTCAACCTGGCCTCTCTGACTTTGTCTCCAAAACAACCAACCTGAGCTGTCCCTCTGATGTGCTCGTTCCTAATCTTGTCCATCCTCGTCACTCCTAAACTGAACCTCAACATCCTCATCTCTGCTACTTCATCTCTGCCTCTTGTCTCTTCCTCACTGCCACAGTCTCCAACCCATACATCATAGCTGGTCTCACTACTGTTCTGTACACCTTTCCTTTGATTCTTGCTGACACTCTTCTGTCACACAACACCCCTGACACTTTTCTCCACCCACTCCAACCTGCCTGCACTCGTCTCTTCACCTCTTTTCCACACTCCCCGTCACACTGGACTGTTGACCCCAAATACCTAAACTCCTGCACCTTCTTGACCTCAGCCCCCTGTAACCTCACTGTTCTATTTCCCTCCCTCTCGTTCAAACACATGTATTCTGTCTTGCTGCACTGACTTTCATTCCTCTTCTTTCTAGAGCTGACCTCCAACTTTCCAGGTTTTCCTCCACCTGCTCTCTGCTCTCACTACAAATTACAATGTCATCTGCAAACATCATTGTCCACGGAGATTCCTGCCTGACCTCATCTGTCACCTATCCATCACCATAGCAAATAAGAAGGGACTCAAAGCTGATCCTTGATGTAGCCCCACCTCCACCTTTGAACTCCTTTGTCTGACCTACAGCACATCTCACTGCTGTCTTACTTCTCTCATACATATCCTGAACTACTCTGACGTACTTCTCTGCCACTCCTGACCTCCTCATACAGGACCATAGCTCTTCTCTTGGCACCCTGTCATACGCTTTTTCTAAATCCACAAAGACGCAGTGCAGCTCCTTCTGACCATCTCTGTACTTCTCCATTAACAATCTCAGAGCAAAATATGCATCAGTAGTGCTCTTCCTGGGCATGAAGCCATACTGCTGCTCACAAATATCCACTTCTCTTCTTAGCCTGGCTTCCACTACTCTTTCCCAAAGTTTCATTGTGTGGCTCATCAACTTTATGCCTCTGTAGTTGTTACAACTCTGCACATCACCCTTGTTCTTAAAGATTGGTACTAGGACACTTCTCCTCCATTCCTCAGGCATCTTCTCACTCTCTAAATCCTGTTAAATAACCTAGACAGGAACTCCACTGCTGTCTCTCCTAGACACTTCCACACCTCCACTGGTATGTCATCTGGACCAACAGCCTTTCCACTCTTCATTCTCCCCAGAGCCTTCCTCACCTCATCCTTTCTAATCTTTTCAACTTCCTGCTCTACAATATTCACCTCTTCCTCCCTTCTTTCCCTTTCATTCTCCTCATTCATCAACTCCTCAAAATATTCCTTCCATCTTCTCAGCACACTCTCCTC
>SRMA01027018.1:78396-89735 GCA_007224835.1 Danionella cerebrum
AATTCTTCACAATCTTCTTCCTTTTCAACTTCCACCACTTGGTCTTCTTTTCAATCTTTCCTCTTCTCTTCTTCCTGACCACCAGAAACATCCTACACATCACCATCCGATGCTGTCTGGCTACACTCTCTCCTACCACTACTTTACAGTCTCTGATCTCTCTCAGATTGGCTCGTCTACAAAGGATGTAGTCTACCTGCGTACTCCTACCTCCACTCTTGTAGGTAACTCTATGTTCCTCCCTCTTCTGGAAATAAGTATTAACTACAGCCATTTCCATCCTCTTGGCAAAGTCCACCACCATCTGTCCTTCTAGGTTCCTTTCCTTAACACCGAACCTGCCCATCACCTCCTCATCACCTCTGTTGCCCTCACCAACATGCCCGTTGAAATCTGCTCCCACCACTACTCTCTCCCCTCTCTGAACACTCTCAATCACCTCATCCAACTCTCTCCAAAATCTCTCCTTCTCTTCCAACTTACAGCCTACTTGTGGAGCATAACCACTCACTACATTCAACATCACCCCTTCAATTCTTAACTTCAAACTGATCACCCTGTCTGACACTCTTTTCACCTCTAAAACATTCCTCACAAACTCCTCCTTCAGGATCACTCCTACCCCATTTCTCTTCCTATCCACACCATAGTAAAACAGTTTGTATCCCCCTCCAATACTACGCGCTTTGCTACCCTTCCATCTGGTCTCCTGCACGCACAGAATATCTACCTTCCTTCTCTCCATCATGTCCGCCAGCTCCCTACCCTTCCCTGTCATTGTACCAACGTTAAGAGTCCCTATTCTCAGATCTATACTCCTGCCTTTCCTCTTCTCTTTCTGTCGACGAATCCTTCTCCCTCCTCTCCTTCTTCGACAAACAGTAGTCCAATTTCCACCGGCACCCTGTAAGTCAACAGCACCGGAGGCGGTCGTTGTTAACCCGGGCCTCGACCGATCCGGTATGGAAATCGATTTGGTGACTCGCATATTTGGTTTTTGGCATTTTTTACGCCGGATGCCCTTCCTGACGCAACCCTCTCTATTTATCCGGGCTTGGGACCGGCACAGAAGTCACTGGCTTGCAACCCCTGTGGCTAGATTGCTAAATTGAGGCCATGTAACATGTGTATTTAAAAAAAACATGTATTGTTTTTTTTTCACACCATAAAAACACATCCCCACGAACACTGAAACACCCCTGAAATGCTGTAAAGATTGAACCAAACCAACAAGTGGCATTTAAATAATGATTATTCAGCACTGTGTGAGGAAAAACACAGGCACCTCTGTTCAGTGATCAATCTGGATATATCTGCATTTATTCTGACCATGCTGTAGGCCCCAACAGCAGGAGCCTCTTGATCTCCGGCTTCAGATTTCCTTTGGGGTTGCAGGTTATCTGGAGCTGGAAGTGTTCCGATGTTCTTGGCTGCTACATTCAATTCTGAGGTGCTTGTGCCCTCTGATTGGACGTCTTCGCGGCTGGATAATTGTTTTCTTGAGCAGCACAAAGAACTGACTCCCCCCGTTTCTCCAGTTCCTTTCTTCCATGTGTAATGGAAGGACTCTGTTCCTTTCTGTCTCGAGACGAAGTTTTCCGAGGCCCCAGAGGTGACAAGGAAAGAAACACGACATGGGGATCAGTCATCAACCAGTCACAAATTTATTGGCAGTTTGTTTCGGGTTTTTATACAGTTCAGATCGGTGGAT
Source organism: Danionella cerebrum (assembly GCA_007224835.1). Classification (NCBI taxonomy): domain Eukaryota; kingdom Metazoa; phylum Chordata; class Actinopteri; order Cypriniformes; family Danionidae; genus Danionella; species Danionella cerebrum. Next base: position 80,108 of record SRMA01027018.1, read on the forward strand.
GTGAATAAAGTTTTTACAAGAAAAGGGACGTGGGACATCATGTACTTTTTGCAAGAAAATGCTGACTTCAGCTTTCAGGAGCGGTGGGGGCGAGTGAGTCTCTTGAACTCAGGTCAGCCTGACCTTGGGCCTGTACACTCTTAAATGCAATGGAAAAGATTGTAATGAAGTTTCTGTATCTGAATGTCTGTATTTCCATCACACATGAAATGCATGAGGAGCTCACAAAATTCTGGCAGGCTCTCCTGTCTGTTAGGGGTTGTAGCTCCTCCCCTTTACCACACTGGCTGATGCTGCAGCTAAGGGATTCTCAGTGATTCCACAAATGAAGCAGGCTGTCGTTGTGCTTCTGTGCCCTTACATTGCTGCCGCCTGGAGATTTTGCTTGAGCATCCATTCCAGGCTGGAAAAGTTCTTGTTAGCCCTGATGACAAAAGGCATTTTTGGTAAATGCATCATTGCACACCATGGCGACCATGAAATAAGGTTCTTCGTGGCGCGCCAATATTCTGGTATTAGTTTGTCAAAATAGACCTGAAGGACGTATACTTCCAGGTAGCTGTGGTTCCCATGACTGCGCCTGGTGGGTGTTCGCATGCTGGACTTCCTCGACTACTGGGTTTTATTACCCAACATCTCAAGAGCATAGCTGGGCAAGGCACATAATTCGATTGGGTCTGAAAGTCAACTGAGAAGTCAATTGGTAGAACGCACCCGGGCCTTGCTGACCACTCTCACAGCGGTGTCGTCTTGACGGGTGATCAAACTATCACTTTTTCAGAGGTTATTGGGGCATATTCCAGCTGCAGCCTCAGTGATTCAACTAGGGCTCCTGCATATGCGACCACTTCAGCTATGGCTTCTCTTACGAGTTCCGAGTTGAGCAGGGCGTCGGGGAGAGCTTCGTCTGTTTCTGACAGCTCGTTGTCTCCCTCACCTGGTCGCCAACATGCCCGTTGAAGTCTGGTCCCACTACTATTCTCTTCCATCTCTTCCATCCCATCTAGCTCACTCCAGAATCTCTCCTTCTCTTCCAACTTACAGCCTACTTGTGGAGCATAACCACTCACTACATTCAACATCACCCCTTCAATTTCAAACTGATCACCCTGTCTGACACTCTTTTCACCTCTAATACATTCCTCACAAACACCTCCTTCAGGATCACTCCATCCCCATTTTTCTTCTTATCCACACCATAATCAAACAGTTTGTTTCCCCCTCCAATACTACGCGCTTTGCTACCCTTCCACCTAGCTTGAAACCCCTGTAGCTAGATTAACCTTTTTAATGTACCATTCAATTTTAAGTTACAAAATAAGTTACAAATCAAACTGGCAATAACTCATGAATAAACTTGCACTTTACTTTAAACAGTTTTTTTTATTGCCGCAACAAACCAACTTACTTTCAATGGCTAGACTGGAAAAGTTTTTATATTATGCAACTTAGGATTTTAAAGTTTTATATTAATATGAATCCAATCAATTAAATACAGCATTGGGGTTTACTATGTAGTCTAATGTTCATTTTCATCCCCATGTAGTTCTCACGTGACAAATTCCTGCCACTCTGATCCCTATCAAAGCTACAGGAAGCCAAAGATATAAATAATGTCAATTTTAATCCATATTTATCAAGAATGCTCCTGATCCTATTTAATGTAATAAGAAATTTGATTATTTTGTGTCAAACAACTCAAATAAACGAGACATTCAAATCAATGAGCTTTGAAATAATTACTATCAATGTAGTGAACCTCTGTTGATCGTTCTCTTCCTCTTAGATTCAATCACTCGTGTGCAGTTGTCGGTGAGCAGATTTTCCTGTTTGGTGGATGCTCTGAGGATGGCTCTGTGCTTAAAGACATGTACACTCTCAATACAGGTACGTCTTGGGGTGTATATTGGTTAATATATAATAACCTACATTTAAAGTACAAATAAAACGTAAATTTGTATAACTGCTTCATTTAAAGAACTACTAAATAATAATAACTAATTAACTTTCACATTTACTTGAGGGTTACGGCTGTTCAACTGGACTTTACAGTTACTTATTTCTTTCCTCACTTCTAGCTTTTGTTATGGTAAAAATATACCTTCTCAATTGATAATAAACACTGGAGACCGTTTGAGAGAGATCACAGCAAATGTGGCTATTTATTATGAAGATTTAACAGTCTCAACGCATTTCCTACACACGTGACTCTAACGTGGAAGAAGAACGTGGTTTAGCGCATATTAAGAGCCTATTAAAAAATATAAACGAGCGCCGGAAGAGAAAAGAAGAAAAAGAATAAATAGAGATAGAAAAGAGAAAGAAAGAAAGAGAAATAAAGAAAAAGAGAGAAAGAAAGAGACCGATCCAGAGAGTCGATCAACGCACGAGAGAGGGTCCAGAGAGAGAGAGAGAGAGAGAAAAGCAAGCGCTTTTCTAACCCTCGTTTCTCCTCAAGGGCGGGACTAAAGTATGACGTGTGCTCTAAAAAGTTTCTCAAATTACATTTCTCAATATGACCACTAGATGGAGGCATTCCCATCACACAGTGTTTGGCAGTCGTGGGATCTAAAGCGAGAGAGTTGCTAAACTTGCTGGGAATTTGCCAAAATTTCCTGGATAAAATATAATGTGCAGAAATAAAATATTTATTCGGGAACCTAGCAACCAAATTTTCAGGACCCTATTTCAGCTTTGAAAAATGACGGACACAATCCGACATCAAAGTTTGTGCACAAGCTTTAGCTTTCTGGTTGTTATTATCATGATGCTAACCAGTCTAAGCATGTCTTTAGCATGATACTAGCAACCAATAGCATGCATTAATATGTAGGTTCTGAACCCAAGGTTCTGTAAGGGGATAAATCTTTACCATTGCCTTCCAGTCACTTTTGAAAATAAATGGGAAAAGGCAAAGAAAATATCTTCAAAATGAAACATCATGAGAAATTGGGGTTTGTTTATGTTAATCTTACATTTATTACAACACCACTTACAACTTCCTAGCAACCAAACCATTTACCCTAGCAACCAAACCGTTTACACTAGCAATCAATTTTACCTTTGTCTATTTCTCTATTTTCTTAAAGGCATGGGGTTGGTTGATATTACATTAAGAAGATTTCAAAAAATACTTTTAAATGACACTATTACAAGCCAACATAAAAAATTGTGTACAGATTTTAGTCATATAGATAATGTTGATGCTTGCACAGTTGAAAATGGAATTAGCGAGATGCTAGCATGGCCTAACCTGTCATTATTATGATATAAGCATGACTAAACAACTCGTGAATGGCATTAGCATGTCTATTTTACAAATAAACGTGGTTACCATGATGCTAGCATTTAGTAAGTCAATAATATGACAGATAACCAATTATCAGAAATGTAATTTATTGTTAAACTTTTGTCTTTTTAAAAATATGATATAAACTTGTTAAATGAATGTAAATTATTAATTGTAAATTAATAATCCATATTTAATGTGACAGATTAATGCAAAAGTGACATTGTTGTTTAACATACAGTGCATTTACTTTTAAACATAATTTTTTTAATTTTCTTGAATTGCAGAATAAAAATCCAGGATAAATTAATAATTAATAATAAAAATTAGTAGAATGAATTAATGCTCCATTCTCGGTTTTCAAGATAAAGCTTATTCTTTTGACATATATGTGTAAATATAACATAAAACATGTGTTCATAAATGCAAATAAAAGATTTCTAAATGATTTTAAAATAAATCTAATTCATATCGGGTAAAACACAGCTATGTTGTTTGTAATCAAAGTATCTAGTTTGGTATTCTTACTTTAAATACTATTTGAGTACATTTTTAACAATTACTTTAGCTTGAGTAATATTGTCTGCGAGATATATAGCGGGGACAATAAGTATTGAACACGTCAACATTTCTCTCAAAAAACATATTTCTAATTGAGCTATTGACATGAAATTTTCACCAGATGTCGGCATCAACTCTAGTAATGCACACATAGAAAGAAATCCAAACATTTATGTCCATAGATGAAGTTAACCTGCTCCCTATTAGTGCAAAGTAATATCAGCTGGTATAGCCCTGATTGATGCCTTTTAAAATGGTTTCTAACCAGCAAGGTGTTAGACAAGAAGCATTGCATGATGGGTAAAAGCAAAGAGCTGTCCAAAGACCTACGCAACCTTATTGTTGCAAAACACACTGAAGGCATTGGTTACAGCCGCATTTCCAAACTTCTGAAAGTTCCAGTACCATTAGGGCCATCATCCGGAAGTGGAAAGAACACGGCATTACCATAAACCAGCCTCGCAAGATTTCAGACAGAGGTGTCAGAACAATCATCAGAAGGGTTCTCCCTAGGACCACTCGTGGAGGGCCTGGAATCAGCAGGTACCGTTGTTTCACAGAAAACAATAAGTAATGCACTCAACCGCCATGGCCTCCATGCACGCACACCACGCAAGCCTCCATTTTTGAAGAAGAAGCATGTTGAAGCTCGTTTGGAGTTTGCGACACAACATTTGGATAAACCCATGACATTCTGGGTGAAGATACTCTGGTCAGATGAGACCAAAATTTAACTCTTCGGATGCCATAAGACACATCACATCACCCCCAAAACACCATACCAACAGTCAAGTTTGGAGGTGGGAGCATCATGGCGTGGGGCTGTTTTTCAGCATGTGGTACTGGTAGACTTCATATCATTATAGGAATAATGACTGGAGAAAAGTATCGAGACATTCTTGATCTGCTGTCATCTGCCAGGCTGCTGAAGTTGAAAAGAGGGTGGATCTTTCACCAAGACAATGATCACAAGCACACAGCCAAGGTAACACTCAACTGGTTGAAGAAAAAGAAAACAAAGCTGCTAGAATGGCCCAGTCAATCACCAGACTTGAATCCAATTGAAAATCTTTGGAAAGAACTGAAGATCCGTGTTCACAGAAGAGACCCCCGGAACCTTGAAGATTTGAAGGCAGTTTGTGTGGATGAATGGGCCAAAATCACACCTGAGCAATGTATTCCACTGGTTTCTCCATACAGGAGGCGTCTTGAGGCTGTAATCACCAACAAAGGTTTTTGCACTAGGTATTAAATACATCTCAGTACGAGTGTTCAATACTTATTCCCTGTGCCATTTCACTTAATTACACATAACTTAATCTATGGACATAAATGTTTGGATTTCTTTCTATGTGTGCATTACTTGGGTTGATGCCGACATCTGGTGAAAATTCCATGTCAATAGCTCGATTAGAAATATGTTTTTGAGAGAAACGTTGACGTGTTCAATACTTATTTTCCCCGCTGTACCTTTGATATTGGCGGGAAAGGTATTAAAAAACCTTTCCCACAGAGTCTCTGGTTTGGGAAGAGTGTAAAGTAAAAGGAGAGTCTCCTGCAGTGTGTGGAGGACAGAGCTTCACGGCGCATCACGACAAGGTCAGGTCTCATCTCACAGTACCCCCAGAGTCAGACTAATTCAGTAAATCAAACTGTTAATTTTATCTATTATCCAGTTGTTTTTTTCTGGCTATTTCAAACTTCAACTTACAATGTAGTAGTCATTTCTTTGCTTTTTTTTCAGGATATTTATTTGTTTGGAGGAACTTTTTGTAATGCAGATGGAGTGATGTCACCAACCAATGAGATCCACAAATTAAGCATTGGTGAGAATAAGAATTAGAACATTTAGATTCGTTAGAAGTTACCTTTTTTCAGTTAACGATGTATATATACATTCATTCGATTCGATCATTCGTTTTTTTAACCATCAATCTTGATCAAATAGAATAATCGCTTTGGTATTTGTTTAATATGTCCTATTGTGTTTTTTACCCCATGGTTTTGTATGTTTATGAGGTTCTCTTCTTTCAACAGCAAAAATGAAGTGGAAGGTGCCATTGTATGTAGGGATCCCTCCTTCTAGACGTCATGCACACTCTGCTTTCGTTGTTCACAGTCACGTATGTGTCATTCAAGATCAGAAATTGTTGATTGTATGTAAGATCAAGCAGATTTACAGCTGCAAGCAGCGATCAAAGAGCTCTCGCACCTCTGGTGCCATCCCCTCTCTGTGGCAAGTTTGTTGCTATATGCACTACGACCAATTCCTCGTTAGGATATGTATTCAAGCAAGAATTTGTCAAAATTACTGATATCTACAGGCACATTAAATAATGAAAACCATATCGTAAAATTCCATGATACAGTGAATGAGTATAAACATTATTTTAAAATTGTATTGGCCAATCAGGGCTCTAGAGTGCGACCAATTTGGTCGCATATGCGACCTAATTTGTCAATGGTGCGACTAAAAAAAAATCAAAGGTTGCACCGGTGCGACCCGGTGGCTATTATTAGTAATGTAGTGACAATGTTACTGGCTATTATTAGTAATGTAGTGACAATGTTACTGGCTATTATTAGTAATGTAGTGACAATGTTACTGGCTATTATTAGTAATGTAGTGACAATGTTACTGGCTATTATTAGTAATGTAGTGACAATGTTACTAGCTATTATTAGTAATGTAGTGACAATGTTACTGGCTATTATTAGTAATGTAGTGACAATGTTACTGGCTATTATTAGTAATGTAGTGACAATGTTAATAACTATTATTAGTAATGTAGTGACAATGTTACTAGCTATTATTAGTAATGTAGTGTGACAATGTTACTGGCTATTATTAGTAATGTAGTGACAATGTTACTGGCTATTATTAGTAATGTAGTGACAATGTTACTTACTATTATTAGTAATGTAGTGACAATGTTACTGGCTATTATTAGTAATGTAGTGACAATGTTACTGGCTATTATTAGTAATGTAGTGACCATGTTATTAGCTATTATTAGTAATGTAGTGACAATGTTACTAGCTATTATTAGTAATGTAGTGACAATGTTACTGGCTATTATTAGCAATGTAGTGACAATGTTACTGGCTATTATTAGTAATGTAGTGACAATGTTACTAGCTATTATTAGTAATGTAGTGACAATGTTACTGGCTATTATTAGTAATGTAGCAACAATGTTACTGGCTATTATTAGTAATGTGGTGACAATGTTACTGGCTATTATTAGTAATGTAGTGACAATGTTACTGGCTATTATTAGTAATGTAGTGACAATGTTACTAGCCATTATTAGTAATGAAGTGACAATGTTACTAGCCATTATTAGTAATGTAGTGACAATGTTACTGGCTATTATTAGTAATGTAGTGACAATGTTACTGGCTATTATTAGTAACGTAGTGACAATGTTACTGGCTATTATTAGTAATGTAGTGACAATGTTACCGGCTATTATTAGTAATGATGTGACAATGTTACTGGCTATTATTAGTAATGTAGTGACAATGTTACTGGCTATTATTAGTAATGTAGTGACAATGTTACTAGCTATTATTAGTAATGTAGTGACAATGTTACTAGCTATTATTAGTAATGTAGTGACAGTGTTACTGGCTATTATTAGTAATGTAGTGACAATGTTACTAGCTATTATTAGTAATGTAGTGACAATGTTACTAGCTATTATTAGTAATGTAGCGACAATGTTACTGGCTATTATTAGTAATGTAGTGACAATGTTACTGGCTATTATTAGTAATGTAGTGACAATGTTACTAGCTATTATTAGTAATGTAGTGACCATGTTACTAGCTATTATTAGTAATGTAGTGACAATGTTACTAGCTATTATTAGTAATGTAGTGACAATGTTAATAGCTATTATTAGTAATGTAGTGACCATGTTACTAGCTATTATTAGTAATGTAGTGACAATGTTACTAGCTATTATTAGTAATGTAGTGACAATGTTACTAGCTATTGCTAGTAATGCAGTGACAATGTTACTGGCTATTATTAGTAATGTAGTGACAATGTTACTGGCTATTATTAGTAATGTAGTGACAATGTTACTAGCTATTATTAGTAATGTAGTGACAATGTTACTAGCTATTATTAAAAATGTAGTGACAATGTTACTGGCTATTATTAGTAATGTAGTGACAATGTTACTGGCTATTATTAGTAATGTAGTGACAATGTTACTGGCTATTATTAGTAATGTAAGGACAATGTTACTGGCTATTATTAGTAATGTAGTGACAATGTTACTGGCTATTATTAGTAATGTAGCGACAACGTTACTGGCTATTATTAGTAATGTAGTGACAATGTTACTAGCTATTATTAGTAATGTAGTGACAATGTTACTGGCTATTATTAGTAATGTAGAGACAATGTTACTCGCTATTATTAGTAATGTAGTGACAATGTTACTGGCTATTATTAGTAATGTAGTGACAATGTTACTGGCTATTATTAGTAATGTAGTGACAATGTTAATGGTTATTATTAGTAATGTAGTGACAATGTTACTGGCTATTATTAGTAATGCAGTGACAATGTTACTAGCTATTATTAGTAATGTAGTGACAATGTTACTAGCTATTATTAGTATCGTAGTGACAATGTTACTGGCTATTATTAGTAATGTAGTGACAATGTTACTAGCTATTATTAGTAATGTGGTGACAATGTTACTGGCCATTATTAGTAATGTAGTGACAATGTTACTGGCCATTATTAGTAATGTAGTGACAATGTTACTGGCTATTATTAGTAATGTAGTGACAATGTTACTAGCTATTATTAGTAACATAGTGACAATGTTACTGGCTATTATTAGTAATGTAGTGACAATGTTACTAGCTATTATTAGTAATGTGATGACAATGTTACTAGCTATTATTAGTAATGTGATGACAATGTTACTAGCTATTATTAGTAATGTAGTGACAATGTTACTGGCTATTATTAGTAATGTAGTGACAATGTTACCAGCCATTATTAGTAATGTAGTGACAATGTTACTGGCTATTATTAGTAATGTAGTGACAATGTTACTAGCTATTATTAGTAATGTAGTGACAATGTTACTGGCTATTATTAGTAATGTAGTGACAAATGTTACTAGCTATTATTAGTAATGTAGTGACAATGTTACTAGCTATTATTAGTAATGTAGTGACAATGTTACTGGCTATTATTAGTAATGTAGTGACAATGGTACTAGCTATTATTAGTAATGTAGTGACAATGTTACTAGCTATTATTAGTAATGTAGTGACAATGTTACTAGCTATTATTAGTAATGTAGTGACAATGTTACTGGCTATTATTAGTAATGTGATGACAATGTTACTAGCTATTATTAGTAATGTAGTAACAATGTTACTAGCTATTATTAGTAATGTAGTGACAATGTTACTGGCTATTATTAGTACTGTAGTGACAATGTTACTGGCTATTATTAGTAATGTAGTGACAATGTTACTAGCTATTATTAGTAATATGGTGACAATGTTACTGGCTATTATTAGTAATGTAGTGACAATGTTACTGGCTATTATTATAAATGTAGTGACAATGTTACTGGCTATTATTAGTAATGTAGTGACAATGTTACTGGCTATTATTAGTAATGTAGTGACAATGTTACTGGCTATTATTAGTAATGTAGTGACAATGTTACTAGCTATTATTAGTAATGTAGTGACAATGTTACTAGCTATTATTAGTAATGTAGTGACAATGTTACT
>SRMA01027018.1:91302-184743 GCA_007224835.1 Danionella cerebrum
ATATAGCCCCTTGAAAGTACCATCACAGAACCGGTGAAGAACCAAAAAGAGCTTGAGAGGTCCTTTAAAGTGATAAACTACTATATAGCACCTTCAAAGTACCATCACAGAACCGGTGAAGAACCAAAAAGAGCTTGAGAGGTCCTTTAAAGTGATAAACTACTATATAGCACCTTGAAAGAACCATCCAAGAACCGGCGAAGAACCAAAAAGAGCTTGAGAGGTCCTTTAAAGTGAGAAACTACTATATAGCACCTTGAAAGAACCATCCAAGAACCGGCGAAGAACCAAAAAGAGCTTGAGAGGTGTTTTGAAGTGAAAAAATACTATATAGCACCTTAAAAGAACCATCCAAGAACCGGCGAAGAACCAAAAAGAGCTTGTGAGGTCCTTTAAAGTGAGAAACTACTATATAGCACCTTGAAAGAACCATCCAAGAACTGGAGAAGAACCAAAAAGAGCTTGAGAGGTCCTTTAAAGTGAGAAACTACTATATAGCACCATCGAAGAACCGGCGAAGAGCCAAAATGAGCTTGGGAGGTCCTTTAAAGTGAGAAACTACTATATAGCACCTTCAAAGTACCATCACAGAACCGGTGAAGAACCAAAAAGAGCTTGAGAGGTCCTTTAAAGTGAGAAACTACTATATAGCACCTTGAAAGAACCATCCAAGAACCGGCGAAGAACCAAAATGAGCTTGAGAGGTCTTTGAAAGTGAGAAACTACTATATAGCACCTTCGAAGAACCGGTGAAAACCAAAAAGAGCTTAAGGGGTTCTTTAAAGTGAAAACATAAAGTGATGAGTGTAAAGTGGCTTGTATTTTTTAAAGTGTCTGGTACAAAAAAGCACAATAGAACATAAAGTGAAAACATGGAACAGTGTATAAAGTTTTGGAAAGGTTTGCTTGTTTTTTGATTCAGTTTTCAGATTGTTTTGACCACATTGTTTGATTTTATTTTCTCTCAGCACTTTTGATTTTTGTTATAAAACAATTCCACATCCTTTTTAAACAATTCCACGTTTTTTGTGGAATTATTGTGTATTGTAATATAAAAATATTCGTTAAAACAAGAAGCTGGGGCTGTACTAAAAAAACAGTTGTAAAGGTAATTTATTAGAGCAAATTGTAGTAAAAAGTAGTAAAATCGCTCAAAAAGGCCCTGGACTTCTAAGGGTTAAACTGTTGAAAAAAGCAACTATAAAAGGATGTGTTTGTTCTTGTTCTGTTGTTACTATTCATATGTTTGTGAACAGGACGTTCAGGATCTGCTGGAGAGACACAGAGCTCAGAACGAGGCCTGGCTGCGAGCGAGAGCTGAGGAGAACGACCGAGAGCGTAAGGAGCTCTGCAGACTCCGGGTGTGTGAGCACTCCTCCAGACACTACTGCTATGATTTACTTTGTGATAATAATGACAACTATGTGTTTGTTAAAAATATAAAGTCCATTCATTTGCTCAAACAGAGAGTTGAAGCAAACACATATTTCCTGATAAAGATATGACAAATATATTTATATTTATCATATAAATGTATTTCATTTTCATATAATAAATATAGTCAGAACTGACCACCCTAGCTTAGCTCCCCCTTCTGTACGAACCAGGGTTTTGCAGGTCATAAAGAACCAGGATTTAACTACGGTACATATATCTGGCCAGTTTTGTGTTAAATTAAATGTGATCAAGAAACAGGTTTCACTTTTCTGCAACCGTGAAGCTTCAGAAAACATAATCTTTAGGAGAACATTCAAACAGCAGCTGTCTGTGGTGTTTTATGATTTGTTTTATGACACTTACACCTTTCTCCTTTTTATAATCCGATTAGGTTCAGTTAGCCTAAGAATTGCAATTGCACGGTCCTCAGTGGTTTGTTCTCTCTCAGTTTTAAAATCTTATATATCACATGTTTAGTTGACAATATTTGTTGCCAATTCAATTTAGTTAGCTGGTTACTTTTTACAATAATACCCTTAAACAGCTGAGGCCTTTTTGAGCATTTTTTACCAGCTTACAATTTGCTCTAATAAATATACTTCAAAATATTTTTTGGTGGCACTGTTTAATTTTTTTGTACAACCCCAGCTTCATTTTCTAAAACAAACCTGAAATTGTACAAAATAAAATTCTGAGAAGTAACTTTAGTAATTTTTGCTGCAAAAAATTGACAACAAACAGTTTTCATGATTTATAACAAAAATCCAAAGAGTTGAGACAAAATTAAAATTCATAAATCCCCCCAAAGGAAATCAAAGACAAGGTCAGAACAATGTGAAAATATTATTGAAAAAACAGGTCGAAACTTACTGAAACCTTGTGAACATGTTCCAAGCACTTTTTGTTCCATTGTTTTTGCAAGAATTTGAAAAACACTAGTTAATATGACAGGTCTTGTAGTCCTATGGTACATCCCTTCTTTCACCGCTAGATGGCACTGACGACATGAATGACGACATGTAAAACAAAACTTTAAGACGTTTGCACATTTTAGCTAATTTTAATTTAACTCTTGTAATGTTTGTTTAAAACACAAAATATCGAAACTAATAACCTTTTTGAAGCCTGCACAAAATATTTGAAATCATAGCTGGGTTGCGTCATTCCTAATTAATTCAAAACAGACACTGTAATGGGCACACGCAATGGTGCAGAACTTCTAACGGTTAAGTAAGAAATACAATGTTCTGCTAAAAGCTAAGTCTGTTCTGGGCTCCTCCCTTGGGTTTCCATCCTTAGCTCCGGGCTTCTAGCATTTGCGACTCTGCTGCTCTGAGAGTAGACGCCTATTTTCAGATAGAAAAATTGGACTGGTGTTTAGAGGCCTTCACAAAATCAGGATTTGCTGCTAGTCTTTGTTTTCCTGATGATATCTTTTTTTTAGACTTCTTGGAAATCTTCCAAAAGTACCAGATGGTGTCTTGAATTCTGTGAACTCTCTATGAACTCTTGACAGTTCATTTATGGTTATCCAGCAGTAGGCTCTCAAGTGTTCTAGTTTTGACAAACAATTTTATTTTCTTGGCTTGAACCTTATTGTGATTGCACAGAGTATTATTGTTTCATTGCCTTCGACACATTGTCTAAAAGGGTCCAAGAATATCACACTGAACTGGGGTTGGAAAGTGGCAAAATGGCATCTACAGCGTCACTGATTGTGTTTCAGCTTATGATGGGTTGACAATTTGTAATAGTGAATGAAATTCAGCACACATGAGTGCCAAGATCTAAATATAGGTCATATGGACCGCGTTTCCAAAATCGACATGAAGTCTGCTATCCAACTAAACCTACTACAAATAAACCACTTTGGTCTTGCGAAGCTTTTTTGATTTCCTTAAACTACGAATTGTCGACAATTCGCTTTAGTTGTGCGAGAGTCTTTTGGTCGCAGCTGGCAGCTTTAATTTTTAGAGAATTTACTCCTTTGCACCAACAATTTAGGAGGAAACAAGAAAAAAAATTCCAAGTTCTGATAATCGTGAGCGCTCATAGTATTCTGGACTTAAAATCCAGACAAAGAATGAAATAAATTCTAAAATCTGCATTTTATGGATTCATCCAAATATCAGTTTGATGTGATGCTAATTCATAATTCCTAGCTAGTACTACTCTAATGTTTGAGGGAAGAGTTCAGTTTGACAGGTACAAATGTACAGCTGGTGAGTGAACCAGGCTCATATGTGTGGTTGCATTGGGCGAAACAGGTTTGAGTCCCGAACTCGTCATTTTCCAACCTTGCCCTTCTTTTCATCCTATCAACCTACTGTCCTGTATGTTGCAATTAAAGGCAAAATAAAGGCAAAATAAAGGCCTATAAAGGTACTAACAATGGGAGGGCATAGTACATTTCTCTGTCACAATTCTAGCTAAAGATAATTTTTGATGACTTGTTTCAGTTGACTCTTTCTTTTTAAAAATGGTAACTTGATTCACAAAACACCTTTACAATTAAAGCTCAAGTTCGATGTTCCTCAAATAAGAGCTTTTTTACACATTACATTAAAAGATATTTCTAAAGAATCCATAAAATGGGGAAATTCCACTTCTTTGTGGCATAAGTTTTGCTTATTGTAAGTAAAGCTATCTGTTTGAGATATTTAAAACTAGTAATGTTATGCAACAGATGTATATATGAGCGTAATTTGGATTTAGAAAAAGCATATGACAGGGTGCCGAGAGAGGAGCTATGATCCTGTAAGAGGATGTCAGGAGTGGCAGAGAAGTACGTCAGAGTAGTTCAGGATATGTATGAGAGTAGTATGACAGCAGTGAGATGACAGGAGTTCAAGGTAGAGGTGGGGCTACATCAAGAATCGGCTTTGAGTCCCTTTGACCAACGAGGTCAGACAGGAATCTTTGTAGACAATGAATGTTTGCAGATGACATTGTGATCTGTAGTGAGAGCACCTGGAAGAACACCTGGAAAGTTGGAGGTCTGCTCTAGAAAGAAGAGGAATGAAAGTCAGTCGCAATAAGACAGAACACATGTGTTTAGATGAGAGGGAGGGAAGTAGAACAGTGAGGTTACAGGGGGCTGAGGTTAAGGTGCAGGAGTTTAAGTATTTGGGGTCAACAGTCCAGTGCGACGGGGAGTGTGGAAAAGAGGTGAAGAGACGAGTGCAGGCAGGTTGGAGTGGGTGGAGAAAAGTGTCAGTGGTGTTGTGTGACAGAAGAGTGTCAGCTAGAACCAAAGGAAAGGTGTACAGAACAGTAGTGAGACCAGCTATGATGTATGGGTTGGAGACCGTAGCAGTGAGGTTCAGTTCAGGTTCAGTAGTGACGAGGATGGACAAGATTAGGAACGAGCACATCAGAGGAACAGCTCAGGTTGGTTGATTTGGAGACAAAGTCAGTGAGGCCAGATTGAGATGGTTTGGGCATGTGCAGAGGAGGGATAGTGGTTATATTGGTAGAAGGATGTTGGAGATGCCAGGCAAGAGGTCAAGAGGACTGCAAAAGACGAGATATATGGATGTGCTGAGAGAGGACATGAAGGTAGTTGGTGCAAGAGTAGAGGATACTGAGGACAGAGTTAGGTGGAAACCGATGATTTGCTGTGGCGACCCCTAAACTGGGAACAGTCGAAAGTAAAAGAAGAAGACACGCAGAAAGTCTCTAAACCACCATAGATACCATCTCAAATATTTTTTCAATTTTTTTTAAGAAGTTTATCAACTTCATCAACAAAATATTGAGCGATAAACAAGAGATAATGAAATTGTGGGAGATTCCACCGAGGTCAGAAATCAAATCCTATTCTCTTTGTAACCACCCTGAATACATGTTGCGCTCATTCTACTCTACACACCACAGGACTGGACTTCTTTAACTTTTCAAAAAATTCCCTGAGATCTATTCTTCATTCAAATTGTAAACATTTTTGTATTCACAGTGAGCTCATCTTTAAAAACGGTGGAGCATCATACTATGTCACATGCTCTTTTTCAAATGGTAGATTTTAATCAATAAGAATGTTGTCACTGTATGAATCTTGCAGGAGGATGTGCTCCAGGAGCAGGAGAGACTTAAAGAGGAGCAGAACACTATCCAGAAACGCAGCGAACAGCTCCTGTCCATTATGCAGCAGTTCAAAGGCATGTGAAGAAGACACTGTCGTCATAGCAACGGCAGAGGTTCATTTCGAGAAACATTTGAGTGATGTCACTACCTCATTCTGAGATTTGAGATCATTTTGTTGGGGTGCATCGGGGGTGTGATTGTGTTTGTGAGTGGTTGCAGTGAGGAGGGGTTGTTTTTCAATCCTTGGAGGTTCTCTGGACTCTGTATTTTGAAATATTATTGATAGCTTGAAAATGCCAGGGAAGCTTGTAATGCTAGTACTCAAATAAATACATTTTCCAACTGTTTGTGCTATCTGTTTATACATAACGTTTAAAATATGGTAAAAAAGGGGGTTCACACAAATCGGGTTAGTGTGTATTGGCATTAAAAGGTTGATCAGAATTGAGATTTGCACGATTCTCCAAAAGGCTTCTCAGCAGTGTGCTCTTTATCTGCGTAGAGAAAATATTGTTGTAATGATCCTCCCTGCCTGAAGATGACGTTTATGGTACAACAGATGCACTCCACACTATATGGGGAAACGGGAAAGAAGAAGATGGCTCAGGCTTTAAGAATATGCATCGGGGCATTTAAGACCTCCAGTAAACGCCATTCAAGTACAGACAAGAGAAATGCCTTTAGAATTAAGAAGAATTAAATTATGGACTTGATATTGGACATGAGTTAAAGGATGTAAGGAGGAGCATCTAGGTAAACATCTATTAATTGGCCCTGGCCCACGGTTGCGCTGGGCGACACAGGTTCAAGTCCCGAGCCTGCTATCTTTCCCATCCAACCCCATTCTTTCTCCCCCTCTCTTTCTGTCTCCTTCTACTGTCCTATCTGTTCAGAAAAAAAATGAAAAACCAATAAACATATTTTTTAAAAAAAGCATCAATTAATTGATTGTTGGAAATATGATGAGAAAAAGACAAAATGTTTTGTTTGGTTAAGTACAAATTAAGAATTTAGAATTTAACAGCCTATGAAATATTAAATGCAGTTTCTGTACCAGCGATGCCACCATGATTGTAGAAAAAGGAAGGAGAAACAAAGAGATGTATAAATATTACAAATAACTTCTCATTTTAAAGGACAGAGTAAAAGATTTAAAAAAATGGTATTTAAAAAGTATATAATACGGAATATAAAATTAAAATATAAAACTATTTACCTGTGAAATAAATTGGGAATTGCACTAAATTGGATTTTTAAAAAATCATACAAAGAAAACATTGATATGCACAGACTCTATAATAGCAATATGATGTATTTTAAAACGAAAATCTGAGCTATGGCAAGATTTAATAAATGGCACATTGAAACATCTGCACAAAAGAAACATTGTTGGGGACAAAAGTCACATTTGTATTGGTACCAGCTCATGTCGGAGTGGAAATAAGGAAGTGGACAAATCAGATACTTCACATCGAAAATTTTGGTCATTGTGTAATGGCCTTAAGTGTATGTGCCCAGGAGACCAGAAGAGGATAGGGAGGGAGCCACTCCCCAGCTACACCCCCCCCCCCCCCCCCCCCCCCCCCCCCCAACACCCAGAAGGCCAGCCTTGTGGCAAAAATGCCGTTAGTTAATAGAATAATCTAAATTCCTCTTAGGAGTGAATATGTGAGTGAATGGTACCCTTCAATGGGCTGATGACCAGTCCAGGATTTACCCCTGCCTCTCGCCCAATGTGTGCTGGATAGGCACCAGCAGACTCCATGACCCCAAAAGGGAATAAGTTCAAGTTTGATTATTTATATAGCGCTTTTCACAACGGACAGTGTCTCAAAGCAGCTTTACAGTAAACCAACAAGTTGAAACTCGAAAAAGAGGAAAAAATTAATTAATAAGTGGTGTATATTTCCCTAATAAGACTATGAGGTGGTCTGGAAATGTTTTGTTGAACCCCAAATGAATTTAGTAGGTCTATAAATGACAGTCCAAGGGCATCACCTGGTTCATCTACATGAATATTAAAATCTCCCACAAGCAGTAATTTATCAAAAGTGACCAAGAGATCAGAGAGAAATTGAACAAAAAAAACGTTACTCAAACTATAAATGGGTTGGAAAATGAATGAAACATAATCACAATAACTTACAACATGTTTTTAGAACCAATATAAATATCAAACATGATTGTTATTATCATATGATAATAATGTTAAAACAAAAGTATAAGATACAATCCACATGTGGCTAAAAAGGGTCTGTGTCAAAAAGTGAAGATCCGAATCCTCCTTCATGAAGAAACCACAAATCACTGTTATCTAGATTTTTCTAACTGTGACCTCTTGAGCTCAACACGGGATTATTTGAGCTGACCCATGTTAGAGAAAGTTTTAGAAAACAAATATTGTGTTTCTGATCTGGGATGTTTCATTCAGCTTGGATGAATAAACGTAAACGATAAGCGTAAACAGTTTGTTTTTGTATTAACTAATTTATGTATCATAGAAATTCAGCATTTTCACATTTAACTTTTAATGTGTCACCAGTATTTGCATTAAATAAATCACAGAGCAGATAATAAAATTCTATACTTTAATATTGTTTCCATAAACAGTATTTTTTTTTTCACAGCGAAATTTTCACGACAGTCATAGCTCGATTCCTGTCGCAGTCCCTGCGCATGCGCGTAAGCCAAAAAGCGAAAGTGGCCGAAGAAAGTCGAGAGTAGCTCACTGTGTGGTATGTGAACCTGTCAGACAGCGCCTCCTTGTGCGGCCAACGGAGCACTTTTTGGCAGCGGGGGAGGGGAGGGCCAGAGCTCGGCCGCGTTCAGGGCCGCCTGCGCTCATCAAACGCTTCTCATTGAACGTACAGTGAGGCAGAGCAGGACTGGAGATATTTTATGCCGCAATATGCGAGAATTTCTCAAATAAACCCTGGGTAAGCGAGCATCCGTGCCTTAAACGCCTCATTTATGCACTGCAGTTTAATGAAACCGCAAATAGACACGACCGAGCTCATTTTTGTAGCCGAGAAAGGCTAGGGCTTTGGGGGCGAGCCGTAGGAACGTTGATCCAGACGGTTCGGGTGAAAATGTGTTTCTTGTGCTTCCTTTGTTTCTGCTGCGGGATTGTAAATAAGAGCTCGGGCCAAAATGGCGACTGGAGACCGTTGGGCTGCGTCGAGCCATGAGCTAGTAACACAAATTACTCAGTTTTCTTTTTAACACGTTTTTTATGTCTTAAATTTGTTTTGTGTGCAGCCAGAGCAGTTGAGTTATGCTTTCTGCAGTATTTTTGTTGTTTTGTTGGAGGTCTAACGAGAATAACGTTAGTGACCAGTACGTCAGTTAGTTTGTCAGATTTAAACATTTTCTAATGAATGATTTGTGTTTATGTGATGTTTTAAAATAATAGTTCAGTGGCTGAAAGGAGTTCTGTGCAATGCAAAGGTTTCTTAAGGTCAGTGTTTTTTGTGTGAAATAGCATTTGCTCTCATTAGGGATGCTTTATTGGGGAAATGTGTAAATTTTTCACTCCAACAGACAAGTTGCAGTGTTGGTTCTTGTCTGGTAAAGGCACCAGTGAAACCCTATCAGGCCAACTGATCTGACTGCATTGTCGAAGGTTCTGTCCAGCTTCAAATGTAAGGTCTTGAATTCATTAAGTCTTGTCTGCTGATCAATGCTCAGGTTGCATCCTGGTTTTCCATGAGAGACATGATTCATTCTTGGGGTTGTTTTGATGAGCTTCATCTGTATTTGATCACAGATGCTGTAGAGTTGTAGGGCACCTCTGGAGGATTAATTGATCAATTAGGCTTGCAAAGGAGAGATTTCAGCTCATACACTGGTGAATTTGTTCACTGCGGAACCACCACCTCAAATGAAGCTTAGCTGGATTATTTTATTCATGTGACAAAAGTGCATAAATTCATAACATTCGTTCATTTTGTATAATGAAACACAGATCTGTTCTTTGTTGATGAGGAGACCCAATCAAGAATGAAACAAAATGTTGATGTTTTTGTTCTTGCAAAAACAATTTTAGCAGCCAAACATTTTATGTTACTGCTAAAAAAACAACCTTTGTACTTTCTCCTATGTTTTGTTCAGTCTTGTTCCCAGAATTCTGGTTCAATAACATGCATTTGGGCTCATTCTCTATCTCCCCATTTAGATCATAAATCCATTATTGTTATTGTGCGTTTTTTTTTTGTCTTATTTAGTTATTCTCTAGATGTGGTCTAAACCGTGTTGGCATTAGCTTAGCATAGGTCATTGAACACGATTTGACCAGTAGCGTTTCGGGGTAACCCGACCAAAGAGTTTTAATATTAACATACCATATTTTCGCAGTATAAGATGCACCGGTGTATAAGTCGCACCCAATTTTAAATGAGGAGGATCTAGAAAAAAAAGATTCTGAACCAAATACTGTAGTAAAATATTTTAAATCAACTGTGTAAAAGTTAACAGCAGTTTAAGAACAATTATATACCAAAAATGAACAGTCAGTAAAGTCAGTAAAAGTAACAAAAAAAGGCTGTAATGTTTTTATTCGAACCCCAATAATTCCTCTTCGTCACTGCTATCAGAAATGAGGAAGGACAGATCCACGCAGTCATTGTCATCACTTTCTTCCTCACTGGAGTCAAATAAGATGTTGTCTTCTGTTCCATCCAAGGCATTACTAATACCACACTTCTTAAATGATTTTATAACAATGTCCTCCTTCACGGAGTCCTACGCGCTATGTTTGGTTGGGGCGATGTGTCGGCGCGCACCGCCGGGGCGCCTGGCTGACTGCTCCGGAGTGTGATGGTAATTTTCCTATATAATACTACCATCTAGTGGTCATTTAGAGAAATGTAATTTGAGAAACTTTTAAGAGCACACGTCATACTTTAGTCCCGCCCTTCTACCGGCGCTTGTCTTACTTTGAGAGGCTCGAGGTTCTTCCAATGCGGATAACACGTGTGTAGGAAATGTGTTGAGACTGCTAAATCTTTACAATAAATAGCCGCATTTGCTGTGTTCTCTCTCAAACGGTCTCCAGTGTTTATTATCAATTGAGAAGGTATATTTTTTACCATAACAGGAGCTAGGCCTCTCTTACACCTCTCCTATGGCTGTGACCGCCCTCCACTCCGCGGCGCTCTGCATTCGCCATTTTTATACGCAAGAGAAAAACAGAGAGTTGATGAAGCAGCCGCAAAAGTGACTCATGCGTGTGTAAAGGTGTACAGCATCTTCAATGCACTTTGGACTTGATTTGCGTTCAGCCCGGGTGACGCAAAGAAAACTTTTAATTCTCCTTACTTCTCCTTTTATCTCTGTCCCGTTCTATTTCTACTCCTGCAATTACGCGCAACATTACCCATAATTTCTGAACTTCAAGTCCCAAAACAGCATTTTAAAATATATATATAATATATATATATATATATATATATTAAAATTAGGGATGCACAATAACTATCGCCACTGATAATTACCGGCCTCATGTTGGAAAAAACTTTCGAAAAAAAAACCTTCTTCGAGGGTCTTCTCAGTCCCTCTGACTTCCTATGAGACCATGGGTTCAGAAGTGAACTCCTCTATCACTTGAGCTGAAGTCAACAGGGAAGCTCCTTTGTGGCATGGTACCGGGGTGTTGATTAGATCCCCCCTGATTTCCTCAAGTCCCTGGATCTCGTTGGGCTTTCTTGGTTCACACGCCTCTGCAACATTATGTAGCATTCGAGAACAGTGCGTCTATACGGACAGACTGTGGTAGTGGTCCCTCTTTACAAGAAGAGGCACTAGAGGGTGTGCTCCAAGTACAGGGGAATCACACTCCTCAACCTCTCAGGAAAAGTCTATGCCAGAGAAGAATGCAAAAGATTCTTGAACCTCGGATTCAGGAAGAGCAATGCGATTTTCAACCTGGTCAAACTATATTGTGGAACTTCATGGATGTCCAGTGTGCATTGGGATGGTTTAGAGCCTAATGTGAAACTACTTAGTTGAGAATCTGCAACTCCAAATTCAAGATCATGGTTCCCAGTTGGGAAAAGGTGAAATTACAGACGGATTGATGGTGCCTCTGAAGTAATGCTGCCAATGTACCGATTTGTCATGGTGACTGTGGATCTGGTGGCATTGCTTTATCATTTACAACCCAATTTATTCTCTTTACCAGTACAAATAAATGTTTCTAACGGCCCCTTTCTGTGAGCTTTGCTTAAATGTATCTTTTAAAGTAGATAAATCTGACTGGTTTTATAGCAGAATACAAATGGACTGGTGGATTTTTCCTGTTGAATTACGATAAGGTAGAAGTACTTTGCTGTCAAACAAAAGCAGTGCCTTGTAATTGTCAATAGGGTCGATTACAGTTCGCAAAGCATTGAGTTGTGGACCATGCCTCTGATTCATTGGTTTGTGAAGCTCATCAGGTGAAGGCCATTTCAACAGGTATTCTTTTATTTCCATTGTTTTAGGTTGCTGAAGCCATTGTGAAGCTGGATCACTACCATCATCCTGGGCCCTGAGTGGGCTGGCATGACCCTTCCTGCCCACTCAAATCTGGCCAGCAGCTAACACGGTCATCCAGGGAGCAGTGTGAATTCCATTTTTTTCCTGAGGAGATATCTTCCATCTTTTCCCTGGCTAAACCGAAGACCCTAGAGTGGCAGCAGGGCTGCTCCTGCACACACCGATGAATGAAGACCCCATTTGGGAAGAACCCTGCCCAGAGACCTCGACCCGAGCCAGGTCAGAGAGAGCCCTTTGCTTCGCTTGATTCTGGATCTGCCCTTGAAATCAGTGTCTGATGTCATTCTGTTGTGTTTCTTATTGAAGGGCATGCTGGTGTCTCTGCAAATATGATGAAGAAAAAGAATTCACACAAGTAAGATTGCTAAGACTCAAAAGAGATCATGACCCACAATTCCCCCCTGTGTGCTGAGTTTGTTTGTCAGGACTTCTATTTTTCAGACATTAATATTTATGCTGCAATGTTTGGCCAGAAATGTAAACTATATGATTAACAGAGGGTTAAAATAAAGTTGTGTTTGGAGAGGAAAAAGAAAAACATTCCTTTTCTCTGCAGTGTACACTGAATTGTATTACAGGAAACGTCTTTAGCTAGCTACAGTGAACTTGCATGGTGATTTTCTTCAACCCTTCTCATTGCCAAGATATTAACGTCCGTAGACGGTTTGGACATCTCTGTAAGACGTCACTTCTAGTGTGAGTGCTTCTTCGTTTTCTGCTAAAATATCATACAAATAAGTGGATGCACAACACTTTTGAACAAACAACATAATTTATTAAACATGACTCAAACTGCACAAAATAAACAAGAACGACTTTATAAGTAAAAATAAATTAAACCGAAATATATATAAAAAAGGACTATTATTAATCGGTCGATCTCTAGTCACTTCCATCTTTCTTACATTTTTGGATGACTTTTCGTACAGTAGTTAACTGATAAGTAACAAGTAGCTTTTCTTTAAGTCGTCTTCTTCTATTTACGGCTGTTCCCAGTTTAGTGGTTGCCACAGCGAATCATCTGTTTCCACTTAAATCCTCAGTATTCTCTACTCTTGCACCAACTAACTTCATTTCCTCTCTCAGCACATCCATATTTCTCATCTTCTGACTTTGTCTCCAAAACAACCAACCTGAGCTGTTCCTCTGATGTGCTCGTTCCTAATCTTGTCCATCCTCGTCACTCCTAAACTGAACCTCAACATCCTCATCTCTGCTACTTCCATCTCTTCCTCACTGCTACAGTCTCTAACCCATACATCATAGCTGCTCTCACTACTGTTCTGTACACCTTTCCTTTGATTCTTGCTGACACTCTTCTGTCACACAACACCCCTGACACTTTTCTCCATCCACTCCAACCTGCCTGCACTTGCCTCTTCACCTCTTATCCACACTCCCCGTCACACTGGACTATTGACCCCTTCTTGACCTCAGCCCCCTGTAACCTCACTGTTCTATTTCCCTCCCTCTCGTTCAAACACATGTATTCTGTCTTACTGCGACTGACTTTCATTCCTCTTCTTTCTAGAGCTGACCTCTAACTTTCCAGGTGTTCCTCCACCTGTTCTCTGCTCTCACTACAAATCACAATGTCATCTGCAAACATCATTGTCCACGGAGATTCCTGCCTGACCTCATCTGTCAACCTGTCCATCGCCATAGCAAATAAGAAGGGACTCTACTCTTTCCCAGAGTTTCATTGTGTGGCTCCTCAAGTTTAGAACTCTGTAGTTGTTACAAGTAGCTTTTCTTTAAGTAACGGCCCTTTTATAGTCACCTGTCTCCTGGACACATTCTAAATGTTTTATAATTTTGTTGTCTTAAGTATGACTTACATTTTTTTAAATTGGGGTCTACTCAATTGTAACATGGGCTTGAATTAAGTTGTCAGGAAAATAACTTGTGTGTGAAAATGAACAATCCTTGTTTGCAATCAAGGGCCCACATTTGTGGAGTATTTTATAGTGTAGTAAATGTTGATTCTGAAAACTAAAGGTTTTCTCACAAATGTAGTGGGTGTACTCATTTATGCTGAGGGCTGTACGATAATAAGTTCTTTTGCAGCAATATTCTTTCTAGTAAGCAGTTGCTTGTTTTTTTCTGTGTTTTTTAAAGTTAACTCATGAACAGAGATGCTACAAAGAATTTTCTTTTTGCTAGTGGGACATAACAGAAAATAAATGAGAAGCACTGCCTTAACTGCGCGTTTCTGGTGGGTTGGTACGTGGCAGTACGGTTGAACTCAAGATGTTCTGTTTTCTCTACATTTCAATATTTCTATTGAATATTTCTACCATATTTTTTGTGTTCACATGTTGCTCTCTGACATCGAGATCAAATTGCTCTTTTTCTTTCCTTCCTTTTCCTTCTCCCCCGTTGTTTTCTTTTGTTGAAAATTGTGAATGGAATTCATACCTTTCCATAAAATGTGCTGCTGCTGTACAGAGACGAGCTTATATCAACCCTTAATTTTCAAGTGAATTTTATAATGATTTCTATACTGCTCTTACGATCGCTTGTCGAGCATGAGCTCTGAAATTTTGTAGCATGAGGGGCAAAAGTTGTAGTCTTGGTCAAGTGATTTTTGCGAGCCTTGGCTGCTAACAAATATGTGTAAAAAGTAATGTCAAAAAATGTATACTAAGCTAAAAATAAATACACTGTTTCTATCTATCCACGTTCTGTGTAAGAGCTGGAGGTTCAGGTGGAGCTCCGGTACCATGGTGCGGTCTATTGATTTCTGAGCATGTGCAGCTTCTCTCTGCCTGTCATCACTGTAATATAGTTGTGGCACATCAGTCATTCCTATTTTTAATTTACCTGGGAAAAGTGACCATTTATGGTTGTGTGTCATGTGATAGGAAACACAAGACCAGCATGGGCCCTGCTAAAGCCCCTTCACAGCCACGCAGGACCATAGTGGGCTGCCGAATCCAACACATCTGGAAGGAGGGCACCAACACTGGCACCCCGTCACAGTGGAAGGGGACCGTGCTGGATCAGGTACTGGGAAGTTCACGCACTGTAATGGTATTAATTTATCATCTTGAGTGCTTTGTTATTAGCATTGAATATTAGCAATTTGCATATACTCCAGAATATTATGACGAGTGATCAGATGAATTGCATTGTCCTCCTTTGCCATGGAAATTAACTAAATCCTGAAAAACAAAACTTTTCACTGCATTTCATAGCTGTCATTAAAGGACCTGCTGAGATCACTATGTAATAGTCTTGTTAATTCGGTGAGAATTGGAGAATGGTAGACTTGACATAATAAGAGGGTGATGCTTAAAACCATTGTTCTTCCATTGTTAACCATGGTGACCTACAAAGAAACATGTGCAGCATATCATTGATGCTTGCATAAAAATTGCTTTACAGTCCACAAGGATACTGTGGCTGCTAAGTTTGCACCTAAATCAACAAATTATAGAATCATCAAGAACTTCAAGGAAAGAGATTCGATTCTTGTTTAGAAGACTTTAGGGCGTCCAAGAAAATACAGAAAGTGCCAGGATTTGAGTGCCACCAGTGCACAGCTTGCTCAGGAATGGTAGCAGGCAGGTGTGGCAGCAAAGAAGCCACTTCTCTCTTAACCTCTTAAGCCCGAGAGTCCCCGGTACCGGGGACTTGCCCCCTTGTGCGTTACATTTTCAATCATAGCTCACTAACCCTGAGAATAACCCACACATATTAAATACTGTTGTGTTCAGCGGAAACTCCTCTAAAAACGTATCTAATTCAATTTCATATTCGTGAACCACAGCTCGAACGCCATGCAAATAAACAACAACATAGTCGGAGTATAATTCATGACCACGTTTTTGTTTATGTGCGATATGTATCCACAATATAAACGGAAACACCCAAATCATTACATTAAATGAAAGCTAACAACCAGCTGAATCCAGTGATATGCAACTCATTTACATTGCATGAAGTATTTCAGAGCAGGGAGCGAAAGTTCCCCGAAAAAACGCCAGCAAAACCAAGCAAGCATGTAAATCTTGTCTTACCTTTGCCGTTTTTCAACAAAAAGTTATTTCCATAGCGATAAAAGTCCGTTTGTTGTTATGTCCGGTCGATAGCTTCGCGAAAAGTCCATTTTGTGTTTTTTTCTGTTGCTCCAGTGCTCCTCTTACGTCACCAAATATGGAATGACTCCCCGTGCGTAAGAGCACGTCTCTCCACGCTTCGCGTCGTGTGATTCGTCGGCGATCCCGTCAGTCTCAAAATGGTTGAGCTGATTGGTTTCCATAGAATCAGAGCTTTTCAGCGATATATAGATCTCCCGGATTGGACAGATGGTCGGGGGGTAGGGACACGCAGAAGCTCGACGTCGAAAGCGTTTGTGAATGAAATGTTCCCAAAAGTGCAGCAAGATGGCGTAAATGAGCTTCTACCCCCCTTTTACAGCGTTTCTTTAGGAGTTTTTTTTGCAGAAATCATGTCCCATAAGCAAGAAAAGAAGACTATGAACGTAGCTGAAGCTTTGGACAAGATTTTTTTCCATATTTCAATTATTGTGCCAAATTGTGCCAAACTGTGCCAACATGGATTAAGCCTGAACTTTGTTCAATCAAAACCTTTACAGAATATTAGTTTCTTGTAGTATGAACACCAAACTTGCTACAGATGTCCTTGACATGTAGTGGTTATAATTGATTGTGTTTATTTGCTTAGTTATAAGTAAAATAAGGAGATATTGGAGGAAACATGTTTTTTTTTTTTAGGCGGAGTTCATTTTTTGGCCATTCCAACATCAATTACTCTTACCCAGTGTTCTTGCCTGCCAAATTAACTCATCCACACCACTCCCCAAGAACCTATCTTCATTTTGATACCAAGATTTGCAGTTTAGACCTTGTAAAAGCTGAGAAATGCCTTAAAAAGTAAAAGTATAGGATTTTCGGAAAATAGGCCTCAGGGCTTAAGAGGTTAATAAAAAAACCATCAGGGACTGATAAAGAATGGCGAATGGACTGCTGAGGACTAGCGCAAAGTCATATTCTTAGATGCATCCCCTTTCTGATGTTTTGGGGGATCTGAAAAAAGGCTTGTCCGGAGAAGACAAAAGTGAAAAGATGAGGTCCTGTGTCATGCCAACAGTAAAGCATCTGGAGACCATTCATCTCTGGAGTTGCTTCTCATCCAAGCGAGTGGGCTCGCTCACAATTTTGGCCACAAACACAGCCATGAATAAAAAAATTGTACCAAAACACCCTCCCAACAGCAACAACTTCCAACAGTCTGGTGAGCAATGCGTTTTCCAGCATGATGGATCATAAGGCAAAAGTGATAAGTGGCTCAGGGACCAAAATGCTGAATTTTGAGTTCATGGCCTGGAAACTCCCCAAATCCTAATCCCATTGAGAACCTGTGGTCAGTCCTCAAGAGGCGGGT
This sequence comes from Danionella cerebrum, assembly GCA_007224835.1. Classification (NCBI taxonomy): domain Eukaryota; kingdom Metazoa; phylum Chordata; class Actinopteri; order Cypriniformes; family Danionidae; genus Danionella; species Danionella cerebrum. Next base: position 108,766 of record SRMA01027018.1, read on the forward strand.
GGACAAACAAAAACCCACTAATTCTGACAAACTCCAAGAAGTGACTTATGAAAAAATGGGTTGCTTGTCATGTTATTGTTGTAACGTAAAAAGTGCTTGTAATTATAATTTAGTACATCACAGAAACAACTGAAACAAAGATCTAAAAGCAGTTTAGCAGCAAACCATGTAAAAACGAATTTTTGTGTCATTCTCAAATTTATCTAGTAGTTATATGTATTTTTTCTCTTTTGTAACAGGTGCCCGTTAACCCCTCACTCTACCTGATTAAATATGATGGCTTTGACTGTGTGTACGGCCTGGAGCTGCACAAGGATGAGCGTGTACAGGGTCTCCAGGTGCTGCCTGACAGACTTGGTATAAACGCTTTCCTTCCTTCATTCACCTTTTAACTGTTACCATCTAACATTTATGACATGACAGAACTTTTTTGTTAAACGAGGAGCTTGCCTTTGGAACCCAACTGGGATACTGGGACTATTTTTAAAGTTTAAACCAAATGCTGACAAATGTGCTTTTAAAACTTACTACCATGCACACTTCTGTGTGATTTTGTTAAGGATGCAAAGCTACATCTCTGTGTTCATGCTGAATTATTACAGTTGCATGGGGTTTTATTGCCACCTTTTATTTTTTAGCCTCAACCCGCATCAGTGATGCTCACCTCGCTGACACCATGATTGGTAAAGCCGTGGAGCACATGTTCGAGACCGAGGACGGCACTAAGAATGAATGGAGGGGCATGGTCCTAGCACGGGCCCCCATCATGAACACTTGGTTCTACATCACCTACGAGAAAGACCCGGTGCTTTATATGTACCAGCTGCTTGATGACTACAAAGATGGAGACCTGAGGATCATGCCCGACTCCAGTGAGTCTCCTTCACTTGTTTAATGCTCAAGTTAAATAACGAAGGCAACTTGTGTTTTTTGATGCCTTGACGGTAATATGCTTTCACCAAATGGTTATATATATATATAAATGTTCGAAGTTGTGAAATATCTTGAGAAAGTTAACTTTCATTGGTACCGCCGTAATGTTTTCTGCCATCCGTTCCACCTCTTCCGACACATCGCTTCACTCGCAAGGTAAGGTTTCACATTTGTGTACATATTACGTATTTTACGTTTTATTATCATTTATTACATTAACAATGTGTATATTTAAGGACTGAAGAAATGTTACTTGATTTTTTTTTTTATCAACTTATACTGTTGTTTCTGAGAGCTGGATTAAGGGGATTAGGCGTTTTACATGTAAAACTTGCTTTGAGATACGAAAGCCACCCTGGAACGGATTAATTTCGTATCTTGGGGTACCACTGTATATAAAAAACATTATTAAAATTTTACAAAATTTTATTAATAACAATAATTTATTACAAATCAATAATTAAAATGGAGAGTTATTGGTTCCCTCTTCCCTGGAGGAAGTCCCTTGGGTGTCCTCACCCCGATTGCTCCAGTGACGTCTAGATTCCCGGGCTGGAAGTGCAGGGTCCCCGCATCTAGCTCCGTCCACGATCCCTGGGCTCTGATCTAACTGGATCCGTGCCCACTACATTGACCCTATGCCAGAATGTGGGCGGCCTAGCGCTTGGCACGCTCTCTCTGGGAATGCGTTCCCAGCGGCAGGTCCAGCAACACTGCAAGCCTGGCGACGATACCGAAGGTGTGATAGGTGGCCCAGCTTCTGGGGTTGCTATGGCTCTCCTCCTCTTCAGCCGGCTCTGGTTGATGCTGCACAGGCCGCTTTTATTTTAAAACAGGTCCACCATGAATAAATTATTGAAAAGGAAAGTCACTTGTTTCCGCTACCCAGGAGGAAGTCCCCCAGGTGTCCTCACCTAGATGGGTCTGATAGAAAAACAAAATCTGTCTGCATGACAGATACAAATCTGATTGTTTATTGAAAAAAAAGATGTGAAAGTACATTTTCAGCTTTGAATTCCGCCAAAGTCTTTGTACAGGAGGCCAGCTGTCTGATCAGAATGCAGCTTTATCTTTGATTATTGTTGTTAGTCCCAAGACTTTCCTCTCACTCCAGATCTGGTTATTATTTTCAATCTAATGTCTCAGCCACAAAGACTCTTTTTCTTGTTTTAATTTTACAACAGTCTCTTGTTTTTTTCTGTGCGGTCATGTGATTTATTTAAATGTATTACCCTGTGTTTACCCAATCATAAAAAACAGTTTTCAACATCACATACCCCTGATGTAACAGATATGATGTGTGTTGCAGACGACTCTCCGCCAGCCGAGCGTGAGCCTGGAGAGGTGGTGGACAGTCTCGTAGGGAAACAGGTGGAATACTCCAGAGAGGATGGCTCGAAACGAACTGGAATGGTTATCCATCAGGTGGAAGCCAAACCCTCGGTCTACTTCATCAAGTTTGATGATGACTTTCACATTTACGTCTATGACCTGGTCAAAACATCGTAGGCAGCCAAACCAGAAGTTGTGTCTGTTTTGCCAAAAGAAACATTTCTTGTAAAATCTCGTGGAAATGGATTATTTCGGTGGATCACCGCTCATTGTTTGGTGGAAAGGAATTCACATCACATCCCGCGTAGCTTCATACTTCAACGGTTCCTCTTAAGCGTTTCCATTCCTGCTAGGTATTACGAGGACTTCATGTTCGTCATGAAAAACTCAAAGCTTGCGATTGTCAAGTTTGCAAAGTTCTGGATGTTAAAGCGTTCGTTGGTGCTGGGAGATGTCATAATGCAAGATGTCCATGCATATCTCTATGAAGGATGGGGATCAGACAAAAAATCCAAGAGCCAACATTGTTGGTGCCTGACTGGGCCATGGTAAAGTCTCAAATAATTGGAACGCTCACCCAAAATGAACCAAAACAAAGAGATGCAAGCGACCTTCTGGCCTTGACTTTATCATCGACTACAGTTTTCCATTTGAAAGTGCTTCGGGGCTGTAGAACTGTTTGCTAAAGCTTGAGTTTCAGCTGAGCTAACGGTGTCCAGCTATCGTCTCTTTGGTCTCTAGCTCCTCTACACCATGCACCCCGCCATTTTGTTTTTAATGTTTGTTTTTTTTTTTGCCTACAGTTGTTTTATATCGATCTTTCTATATATGTGTATTCATTTATCTCCACCATGAGTGCTAACGCAGCTTTGAAGATCTCAATTTTAGACGAACCTCTGCATCAGCTGTTTTCATTATTAGATTTTATATCATTTTAAGGATGGCAAAAAACAAAAGCCATTGTTTATTCGTTTTGCTTGATTAAATGGAAAGCGAAAGCCAGCGCCGATCGTATCGGGTTTGTTTTTCAGTATAATAATCAGACCCTAAGAAGTATTTAGTGAACAAAAAAAGTGTTAAACGTTAGAAAACGCTGATGCAATAACTAAAGTATTCCAGACTTTCTTTTCTTTTCTTGGGGAGATTTCTCTGTTGCGTGAGCCTAAAACATTCGTGCCTGATATAGACTGTTTGTTTAACATGTGTGTTTTGTCTGAAGCTTTGTGTGTGTTCCAGTCCAACTGGTGTGAAATGACTGGACCATTCCTCTGAGGAATGCGACTGTGTTGGGAAAAGATGCCTCGCAGATACATGTAATTGCCATTATTTGAACAGTCTGAGTCTCAAGAATCATATTTCACTTCAGAATTAAACGGAGATCTCTCTGAAGGCAGGTGCATTTCAGGTGAGAACGCGGTTAGATGCACTACTTTGGTTTTTGGAAGTAATCTCACTCTCAACTGCTCTTATTGTATGACATTTAGCTTAGCATAGATCATTGAATCTTAATCAGAAGCATTTCCATTCGAAATAATCGGTGTTTCTTGACTCTCGTATCGTTACATTGTGTGCTAGAACTAATGGAAAGAGCTAGGAACTGCATCACCTCCAATGCTGCATTGCCAAGAACTCTTTGGATGTCATCATCGATGGCAAGGGTTGATCTACTCGTTTTATACATTTAAAGTTATTATCGGGTTAAAAAGATACCCTTCAGTATCCGCCTAAACTACATTTTTTTTCCAAAACCTTTCCACAGTTCACCAACTTTGTGCAAGCAGTCGGAGGCAATGAAGGACTGTTGTGTTTGAAACAGGAAATGCTTCTGGTCTAATCAACGGTGCAATAATGCAAACCCTGGAGAGCATGTTAGAAATAGAGGAAAAATCAAATGAGCTGTTTGGGAATGAGCCACTTTCCAAATAAAAAGTAGTGTTTCTTTTTTTTAAATCAGGAGTGATGTATAACTTTGGTCAACGCTTTTCATAACACTTAGCAGTTCTTTGTTTTGACCTTGAAACCTTAATACAGGAGACTTGTTGGATCTCCAAATAAGCAGTGGCACTTGGTCAAGGGTCTCGCAGAGACAGACCTGTTCTGGTTAGAGTTTCACATGGACAAACATGGACCTTTTCCTTATGTACCTACTGTGGTGTTGTATTGTGTTTGGTGTCCGGTTGATGTGGGAAGCCTTACTGGAGGAAAAAAAAAATCGAAGAAACCTCGGCCGTTCTTTTTGCATGAACCGATCTGAGTAGAGGTGTTTTCGTATGTTAGTGTGATGCATGTGTACCCGTCCTTTGAGTTGGGCTCCTCTTTCCCAAAATGAAAGCTTTTGTTCGTTGTGTTGCGGACTGTGATGTTTCTGTTCTGGTATCCTCAATCTTTTTTTAAGTAAAAAGAAAAAGCAGCAAATGAAGTGCTTATTTTATTTTTCATGCTCACGCTGGTGTTTTGTGTGACCTGCCAGTGCCAAGCGAGATGCCGGTGTTGAACAGCATTTGAGGGACTGTTTCCTCAGACACAGGACTGTTCAGTTCGGATGCTGGAAAACATTGTTTTGAGTGCCATATTTAACAAAAAGAGCCTTACGCTATCCATCGAGAGGAAATCAAACAGGAGGGTGAACTATATGTTACACACAGATGGTCCCTTAAGATGCTGTCACTACTCAATTTGTTCAAAAACAAAAGAAACAGTGGGAGTAGAGTTCATGCTCTTATAAATATATATATATAAAGTTAAACGGCATCAACATAATGTCTGCTTTTTTGCATATTTTATTTTCTTTTAAAGCATCAACACGTTTTAAAAGCTGTTAATTCATTAAGTATTTTTTTATAATTATTATGTAAGTATATACTTAAAAGATTAAAACTGTTAATGTGAATGTTTGTGTCTGAATCTTTATCAGAAAAACTGGTGTGTGCTTGTGGATTTTGGACAGTTGAAAGGTCACTACGTTCTTTAAAATGCTGGGATAAAAAAATTAATCACCCCACTGCTGAGACAGCACATTTAAGTTGATTGATTCTTTTTCTGGGTTAAACTATATATTGGATTATGTATAACAATATTTAAAACTAGATGGCTAAAGTTTGCATACAAACTTTGTTCACTTGTCCTTGTGCTATTTAAAACTTTTTAAATGAAGCGTGTCATAATGTGTCATGTTTACATAATAAAAACAAACCTCCATGTTTGATAACTATAAGATGAGCTAGTTACAAAATTGGCTGCTATGGTAAATAATCTGGTTGCTATGGAGGAATCAGTGACATTATATAATGTACCCTTCTTTACTGTTACAAAATCCAACCCCATGCCTCAACTATTTTCCAAAGCAGATATAGAGTTCAGGAATGTAGTTGCTAGGTTAAACAGTTTGATTGTTATGGAGTGGTCTGTGATGTCATACATGTTTTTAAGTTGTTACCATGATTTCTCTTTGACCTTTCATCTTGATATAGTTAGTGCCCTATCCCCATTCAATCTCAATAGTGACCTTTGACCCATCCTAGACCTTAATAGGGTTGAAATACTTTTGCACTTTGGTTGGTATGGTCCTGCACAGAAAACCTCCACGAGTCTGGTGAGTTTAACAGCGTGGGTAACAGCTTTATGAATTTGACCCTGTTCAAAGTCAATAGGCATGTTCCCATCATTCTAAGGTGTTCCCCAGAATTCCTTATAGTGATGGCAAGCTTCTCTACTGTGTTGTGATAACACGTCAGGTTAGGTGATTCAAAGGGTCTCAAACTCAATTCCTGGAAGGTCACAGCCCTGCGGAGTTTACGTCCAACCCTGCTCAGAAAGATTCACACCTGAAGCTTACAAACAGCCTGAAGGACCTAACGAGCTTCATCAGGTGTGTTTAGTTGAGGTTGGAGCTAAACTGGGATCTGATTGTGAGACCCGTAAGTACACAATGGTCTTCTTGTTTTAAATCCATGGCACCAAATACTCCCCATAATGCTCCTTGAGTTCCCTCTATTGCACTAAATACTCTTCATATCGGCACACCGCTGGCGCCACGCCCCATCTCCACCTCTGCCTGGCTCGCCCTATTACAGATATCTAATTATTATTCATGAGCTTGAGTTCGCCGTTGAAACGTAACTACGTAATGAATATCAATGAGGAACCGAATGTCGTAGTTTGCGATTTGTTTATCGTTCAGCCAAGAGTTAACGGAGCCGGAGGAGTTTTACTCGTCGATTCGAGCGATGGTGGAGGTGTTTTCGGGCCGCGCTCTGGTAAATAAAGACGGGGACGTGGTGGACCCCGAGGAGGCTCTGAGGAACAAGGTGGTGGGGCTCTATTTCTCCGCAGGCTGGTGCCCACCCTGCCGCGACTTCACCCCGGTGCTCTGTGACTTTTACGCCGAGCTGGTGGAGGAGAACGAACCGCCCGCGCAGTTCGAGATCGTCTTCATCTCCTCCGACAAATCGACGGAAGATATGGTAGAGTACTACCACGATATGCACGGAGACTGGCTGGCACTTCCCTGGGCAGACCCCTTCAAACAGTGAGTGCGTTTAGAAGTCATCAGGGCTGTTACTTTTTGTTGTTGTTGTTTTTTTATGCTAAATCATAAAGTTTGTGATCAAATAGCGTCATAAACGTTTCCTTACAGCTGTCAGACTGGTCTTGCTAAGAGGATTAACATACGAACTCTTTCCACAAGGACCAGGATTAGACACAGTATGGGGTTATAAATGTGTCATTACTATTTTCACACTAGATTTGTGTTCACAATGTAAATGTCCGACTTTGTTAATATGCAGAAAATAACTTAATTTACATACAATTATTAATATTTTAATGGACTAATCTGTTGAACTACAGCAACCAACTGTAGTAACCAGTCAAAAAGCAATATTTTATTAAAACTTTATTAAAAAATGAAGTTCCATTTCTTACATGAAAATGTTGGGTTCTGGAAGTTTAGTAATGGTGTCAAGTCAATACTTTGAAAATGTTATTGGTTATTAAATGGGATTTGAATTGTTTCTTGAGACATAGCAAAAAAACAAAGTTAGTAATAAGTCATTATGCTCTTAAAAAATTGAGGCTTAAATAACCATATATATTTTTCAGCTTTGCAACATCCCATTAAAGAACCTGTGAATTTAAAACGGACTTTGTTTTAAGAATCAGTGAATATCACACAAATCACTGAACCTGTTTTTTCAAAGGCTACTTTAAAAATGAAATCAGTAAAAGTAAATTGTGTTACACCCTCACAATCTGATGTTTGAAATATAAGAGGGCAGTGTTACAGTGACAGCAATAACTACAATACAGCAACATTTTATATTGACACAAGATGTAGAGATGGAATATTTCAAATTAATTGCATGCTTTAAAACACCAATTTTTTACTACCTTACAATTTGGTTTTAAAAATTACCTCAATTTTTTTTGTAGCAATGCTTAATATAGCAATGCTTTTTTTTTTTTTTTTTGCAAAAAATGTTTCATTACAGTACACAATAATTCCGCAACAACCCTAAAATTGTTCACAAAATACAATTAAGAATATTAAATGTTATTTTCTTACTGCAAAAAATGAGAACAAACGGTTTTTAGGTTTGTAAAAAAACTGAGACAAAATTACAAAATCATAAATTCCCCCAAAAGCAAAGGCAAAGTTACAACAATGTGAAATTTGTATTTAAAACAAAACTGGGTGAAACTCTCCTAAATCCTCTACACTGTTCCAAGCACTTTTTGTTTCATTGTGTCTTTTTTTGTGCCAAAACTTCGAAAAATAGAAGCAATATCACAGGTATTGTACTTCCAAGGGTTATTCCTTCTTTTAACCCCTAGATGGCGCTGATTTGGAGTCTGTAAAATGAAACTGAAGGTTGTGCATTTTAATTTTAATTTAATGGATGGATTAATGGATTTAACATTTTAATTTGGATTACCTTTCAAATAATGCGTCATAAAAATTTGGTTGAACAATGAATCGAGAAGCAATCGAAATCAACGTTCAGACCCTATAATCGTTCATATTTTACCGGGTCAATGGTTCAATTACTTTCGTTTTAAAAATGTGACCCCACTCCATTTTCGTCACTTGTTTTAATATGTAAATGCACCCCTCATTTATGAATCTCTTACTTGTAATATGTGAACTATATACTAAACGTTAGGATTTGTTTATTATCTGGCTACATACACAACCTGTTCTAGGAGTTGAGTTTCCTCATCCACTCAATCAAGACGAACAGTTGGATTACGGTTGTAATACAGTTGTTTGTCCATGGTAAAACGAATCAGCTATGAAGAAATCCTTATGTATACGATATAAAGGTTTAGTAAAATGACTGAGAGCATGTGTTACGAGATTTAACAGAAGTTCAGCAGAGATGGTTTAAGATGCCCAATATAAGACTCAAGCTGTGATTATCTTTGAAGAGCAGACACTGGAGATGCTTCTCCTTTGTGTTTATCCGCTTCCACTGGTAACTAATTTAAACAAATATTTGTGATACTAAAATGTATGTTGACCCGGTTGTCACCATTGATATCATGCATGCTCTTGGTCTTGATCCAAGACAGCAATGGTTAATTTTTCTGCAGGAAAATGGTCTCTAGCACATTTCCAGGATAGGGAAGGATGAGCTTCAGGCAAACTCTGTGAGTGTTCTTGAGTGGTTTGAATCCTGTTAAACATCACTTTAGTGATCAGCAACTGTCACAGACAACCATGGAACTGTAGAGCTACTGTAAAGAGGAGTTGGCTAAATTTGCAAAGAATAGGTGGTAGATATAGGATATTGTTTAAGGCAATTAATTTTAAAGAAAAATTACAGATCCCTTTTTTTACATAAATGTTAATTTTCAGATAATTAGAAATAATGGAAAATATTTGTAGATTATTACAGATCTGTATAACAATTTTGTAGATCACCTTTTTTGAGATCCAGGTTTGGTGAACATGTACACAAGTGTATGAAAAATATTGCTACAACAATAAGCCCATAGTGGTTTGTTTCCATGAGAGTCTGAGCTAATCGTGGCTGGCAAATCTGTGAATTAAAGTGAAATTTATATCACTGTTCATGCAATAGGAGATTCAAAATCTGCATAATTGCTTAAAATGTCAAAGAATATTTGAAAACCAATTCCTTCTGTTTTTGGAACAATTATTTAAATGTTTTCCACAAACAATCTAGTCATTTCATCTTTTGTTGTCATGGTTTGTTATCACGCTATATAATTTTCTGCCTCACTACAGACATTTCTAGAAAAGGGACAGAGAGAACACTTTTTTTCTTTCGATTCTGTAGTCTGACCAGGCACTCTAAAAGTTTTAAGTTTTGAACAAAATAAATGCCCTAAAGAGGTGTCGACTAAATTTATTTTAAGATAACTTTAGTTTGTTTGCGTTGTCAGTGTCACTCTATCGTAAAATACTGAAGTTTTTCTGGTCTAAAGAAAGCTTGTTGGCACACATTTGGTTCATTTCCTGCTCTCAATCTATTGTAGAAGGTTACCTCAAAACTTTTAGTTTGGGAGGCTGGGGGTGAAAATGTTCGTGGATCTTAATCCGTTATCGGTCTACATTTGTCCACAGTGAGCTGAAGAAGCGCTACAGCATCACGGCCGTCCCAAAGCTGGTGATCGTGAAGGAGAACGGACAGGTCATCACTGACAAGGGCCGCAAACAGATTCGTGATCAGGGTCTGAACTGCTTCAGAAGTTGGCTGGAGGTTGCTGAAATCTTCCAGAACTTCAATGGATAAAGACAGTGGGGGAGGGGGGAGGGCTTAGTCACGAGAATCTGTCTCTATGCAAGGGCTGAATTAAATATGCAATAGTTTTTTGCAAAAAAGCTAGGGGTGCAGTATGTAGTGAAACCGTAACGATAGAATGGCATTGTTGTGCAGTCTGTGGTTTACTTTGACTCATGTTGACACAGGGTATCTCACCTGGTCCGACCACAGAAAGGATCGAAAGATTGATGTCTCTAAACAGCCTTGTTTTTATCCAAAGATGCTAATAAAATTTTTAGGCAAAACTGGAATATTGCGTAAAATATTTGCAAGTAATGCACCGTTTCCATCCAACGAGTGAACAAAATCGTCACTTCCTAAAAAAACTGGTGCCAAAAATCAACAGAAAAATGGAAGAAATGGCTGGCCTTTTATCAAATAAAATAATTTGCTTGCGTCTTAGAACATGTAGGCAATATGCACCGTCATGTCGTTTTGCTTTTGTAGGCGGTAGACTGCTCTTTGGGAAGACAGTTCTGGGAGGTAGTGATATCAAATCACTTTGATCGACTTTGGCAAAGGAATTTAAGAATGACCGAAACAACATTTCAGATGTTGTGCAATGAAATCTGTCCATTTGTTCCATTAATGCTGCTCCATCGTGCCCCACTCCCGACAGAATAATCTTAGCATCTACATCCACGGGTTTTGTTTTAATACAAAATGAAAAGATAGGTGAATGGAAAAGCAGCTAGTGCTTTCGGTGGTGGCACGTGGCTTTACACAAATAAGGGGGCTTTCACAACCGACTTTTACTAAGCAAATACCAAACTAACAAAAGCGGTTCAGGACCTGCCAAGAAAGTGGTCTCAGTATGGATCCAAACGAACTCTACATCTCGTTTGTGGTGAGAGCTTGTCGAGGTCTGATCCGAACGAAAAACAAATGAGGACGACAACATTTTTTAATAAATACAGCCACAGTGCTCACTAGCACGTGGCATTATCATGGTGTGTGTATCTGTTTGCAAAGCTGTGTTTATCTTGGCAACTCGCAGTCAAACTTGGAGTAGTTTATAACCCGAGCGTCACTTGCGACATGAATCATAAGATTAGCACGAATTATCTAGTAAAAGATTCCTAAGGCTAAAATCAGGCTGCGAAGTCTGCCCATTTTGAACACGTCCAAGTCTTCAGGTGTTTTTTACTGCCACTTTCATTCTAACTACTTGAAAAGCATGTATGTGACCAATGAGTGGCCCATAAGATGTCGCATGGCTGGATCTTTAACTAGTGCGAACCAGAGCGATCAGTGTGGTATGAATGACGACTAAATCTGCAGACGATTCCTTCAATGTTTCAGTTGTTAGATTCTCTGCACCCTTAGATTCTCTTAAAAGCTGGGATGAACAGGGCAAGCATTATTTGACCATTAGTAGTCTTAATTTAACGTATCTACTACCCTGTGACGAATGATTTACGATACTGAAATGTTCTTTACAAATACTCTGTGTACACTTACTATGTTTTAGATAAGAAATTCGAGATAGGAAATTAATCCATACCATGGTGGCATTCGTGTCTCGAAGCAAGTTTTACATGTAAAATGCCTAATCCGTGCAACAGCTCTCAGAAACCACAGTATTTGTAGATGAAAAAAATGGAAAACCAGAGAAAAATCAAGTAACGGTTCATCAATCTTTAAATCTACACATCGTTAATGTCATAAATGATGATAAAACACAAGCAAAATACGTAATACGTACACAAATGTTTAACCTTACCTTGATTGAAGCTATGTGTCGCAGGTGTTGGTGTTTTTCGTATCTTAAAATTTTTTCGTAGCTCGAAGCAAAATATTTCCCGCAAGACTTTTCGTATCTCAAACATTTCATAACTCGAAGCATTCGTATCTCAAGGTACCACTGTATTTGGTTGGGGTGTAACAATATATCGCGATACAATGGTCACAATTCGTATCGTGGAGTTACTGGGATATGTCTAGCAGCTAGTCTTCTTTACCTTATCTTTTGTTTTAATATTTACTTGCGGCAAATTGTCCTTTACTTATTTTAAAAAAGAAACAGGATTAAATTTTCTCTTAATCGCATAAAATACTGACTTAAAGCAAACGTTAGAGCTGTCCCCTGGGGTTGGGTGATATTACAAGCTCTAACACAAATCAAACCTAACCTTATTTTCTGAGCTTTACTGTCTCCAAATCTAATTTTTAAATTGTAACTTTATAATAACATGTTAATGATGGTTCATTGCATTCGCGATATGCATGGGGCCGTAAGCAGAATGTATAGTTATACCTCTAATATTTGGTAAATAAGGCAAAATACTCATCTGTTCCCCTCTTTTGGCACTTTAACCTCCGCAGAGTAATTAGCAGCTCTTGATTGGCCTCACTATTTATTATTGGATGTCAACCGTGTGAAGCATAAACGAATACATCATTAACTTACAGTGTGTCTCATCACTGGGTTTGGAAAAACTGTATTGCTGTATCTGGCACCCCGTAGTCTAGAAGGAACAGGAGATAATGGCGCCCTCTACTGTATGGTTTTGACCACAAACTTACATACTGCTCCTTTAACATTTGCAATTCTCTCAGACACTTGAGATTCCAGACTGGCTCTTTTCATATTGTCTGTATATCATCTCTAAAGCTTTTTTTAGCGACTTTCCAAAATAATTTTAAACAATATTTTTATATATATATATATATAAAGTAGTATTTATGACATGCTGAAATCCCATATAATATATAACAGTTGTATTTTCAATAACTGATGTATTGACACAGATGTGTATTTTTTTATTTTTTTTTTGTAATAAAAATGTTCTGTAGAGAGCGATGGAATATTTATTGGGCATTGCTGCAGTTTGTAGAGAACAAAAACAAATTTTATATGATCTTTATAAACCTTTCACACAGACCCTTCAGGTTCTGTCTCTTGGATTTATTTTTGTGGCAATTGCCTTTATGGGTTTGACAGGACAGTTCAAGTTCGTTTAATTTATATAGCGCTTTCACAGTGGACAGAGACAGGAAGTGGTGTAGGAGAGGGACATTGAGGAGGGTTGAGAAAGATAAACCGAACCTGCGTTGCCCTGCGCAATGGTGCATATGCGTCTGATGCACCGTCCACCACACCACTTTTTATTAATAGTACAAAAGCAGAAAGTGGTTGCTTTCACTGGAGACAACTTGTAAAAAACAACCCCCTACCATAATCCCCCTCAACAAAATTAATTACAACGCAATAGAGCTTGTCGATGAATCGATTTCAATGACTAACTGGAGTTGGACTGGTGCTTGGATAAAAGTGGATTTTATCTAACGTAATATGCAAATGCTGTGGCATTCAGGTAGATTGTGCATTCGTCCTGTGACATCTTGCTCTCTGACACTGATTACGGATTAATGACAGTGTGTCGCACACCAGCGACATGTGTAGGTTTCGCTACCTTTTTTAGATTTATGTGCCCAACACTAACATTGAACATATGTTTACAATAAAATTATGAAGTATTGTAATAGACGTCCAACTCAAACAAATACGTTCCATGTATGTTTAAATGTTAATACAAACCCTAAACTTACAGGAAATTATTAAATCAACTATTTTAAAGATATTCGCACACAACCTGTCTGCAGTGTCATCGACGATGCCTTTAAGTGGCACCCATACATTTATTAATCATCAATAAAATAACTGTAATTTCAATGTAGTGAAACACAAAATAACAAATAGACCTAATATATAAGTTCTAGTGTGTTTTGAACATTTTCTTTGTTATCTGCCTATGGAAAAGAATTGATTCATATAGTAAATCTTTCAGATCTCCAGATGGCCAAGCATGGTTGGATGCTTCAGGGAACATACCTCCTCTGCTCATCAGCCCAGTGGCAGCTGCTTTACTCCATTACATCGATGCATCCATTGTTCTTGGTGATGTTGGCTGGGATGCAGCATCGACCATTGAAACCATTCCATTAAACTCTGCTGTCTTTTTTGGAGCATTTAGGGAGTTCACAAACCAACATATTGATATTCATCTTTTGCTTCAGACAAAAATGTCAAATCTATCTACTTCAAGACCGTTCAAGTAGTGAGTCGAGTTGTTATATCTTTTCGGACTGGCACCACTAAAGGAATTCTGTGAAATCACTGAGAATGCTGGGACATGGCGTTGAATGTTGTAAAGCTCAAACTGAGAACCTCTTAAAAACTTCAAAAAGACCACAGTTGTGGAGGTTACCCTTCTGTGCAAGAACATACCAAGTTCTGTGTAAAAGTATTTGAACACCAGACTCTAAAAGGGGTTAAATGTTTAACATTGACTTACAATGGCCATTGATTGTAAATGGGAAAAGGCAAAGAAAATATCTTCAAAAATATTTTTATAAATAAATATAGCTTTGTTTATAATAAGCTATATTCTACAGCTCCCTAGCAACCAATCTGTTTAGCCTAGCTACCCAAATAACTGAAATCTGAACTTTGAGATATGCAAATCTGGTTGCTATCGATAATAGTCTGGTTGCTATGGAGGGGTAAGTGACATATGTCACCAGAAGTTATATAAGCCAACCCCCATGTCTCTATGATTTACCAATCCCAGCTATGGAAAATAATAGAGACATAGCTGTTGATATGTTTTAATCGTATTAACATGCAGAACATTTTATTACGTCACTAACCCCTGCATAGCAACCAGACTGTTTACCATATCAACCCTATTAGCCAATCTCTCTCAGTTTAGGAAAATCAGAAACATGGGGGTTGGTTAATTTTACTCATATTGACATTGACAATATTTAAAAAAAAAAACATGTTTATAGTAAAAATCACTTTTTGATCAATCAAAATCAAAGTTTGGGTGGAAACTTTAGCCATTTATCTGCTTTTAAAGTTTATCATCTGTACTTTTTCCAACTTGTCTAAACAAGTATTGAATTCAGTCAACCAGATAAAAACCATATATTAAAAATGTGACCAGTCACACAATTTATTTCACTTCTGAACACCAATGTCTGTTTTATCTAGTAGTTCTAAACTAAACTCAGAGCAAATGTTTCTAGTACGCCTTTAAGATGTGTTGTTTTGGTAAAACTGTGTGCTTCCTGTTCCTCAGAGTCTCATTAAACATGACCGATGGCCTCTGGAGAGAGTTTTTCCATTGCTCTTAGTTCCCCGGAGCTCTGAGTTTTGCTTCTGGAGTGATTTGGTCTGACACTGAAACGACTAATGAACACACACAGACTGCTCACATCTCAACTCTGTTAACAACATACACAAAGAACAGCATCTCTGTGAAAGGGACGGATCATTAAATATTAAATACTGGAGGTGTGTGCATTCACTGCAGTCAACTCTGGAAGCATTAGACAAAAATTTGGGAAGGAACAGAGTAGAAATATTATAGTACTGTACTTGCGGAGATTACTCCCCACTTTCTATTCCATACATTTTAAAATTAAGTTAATCAAACAATTATTATCTTTGTCAGCATGTTTCAGGCCAGATCAAGCAGGGCATATTGATTGGGAAAGTACACTAATAGGTACTAGTTTCTACATTAGTCAGGTAATTGATGTCTTTGTCGACTACTTAACAACACTACGAAATACTCCCTCCCCCACTCCCTGCACTTTATACATACAGATTACCTTTTGCATTACTATAGACAGATTAACTCACTGTTTTAAGTATATGTTTTTATATTTGTTTTGTACTTTTTTGTTGTATATATTTTTGTTATTTAAAAAACATGAAAATAATAACACTTTCTTTTAACAAAGTACGTAACTAGCCTGTATTTGTCACATGCCTTGTTACATGAAGTGAAATAAGACCCCTCTGGCCACAAACATAGACAAAGTGAGGACAGGCCAGTGTTGAGAGGTAGCATTTGAGAAAGAAACAGAAATGGGTATACATTGGGTAAGGTAGCTCAAAAAGAGCCTTTTCCGCATTGTCCTCTTAAAGGGCAGTGTGTGGATCACGTTAAAAAAGCCATTGCAACCAAGCATATATAGACATTATACAGGAAAAACATTGCAGAGGGGGTACTTGTCAGGGAAAGATGTAGGGCCGCTGCAGTCAACATCCGACATTTTCCTGCTGCCATGATAGGCGCTGTACTCATGGCCCATTCAGATTACAGCGGTTGGGAAAAGCTAGCGGAGGTGTTGTCCTTCAGGAGGGACACGGAGGAATGTGGAGCATCTGCATTTGACTCCTTAGTGACCTTCAAGAGCAGAGGAGATGAGGGAAATCCAGGTGAAAGAGAAGTGAAATTGGGTCAAAAGTTGTACTTTCCACAGATTTTTGATGTCCATCACCAGTCTCCATTTTATTCAACATCTGTTGCATAGCTATCAGTCTCTCCCCGATGTTATCCAGTTTGCGGTCACAGACCACTGAATGAGTCCCGACAGTTTTATGTTCAGTCAACATTCCATTCCAGCCTGTCAGCTTAGTGGGTTTTGAGCACTGACCGCCTTTGACAATCACCGATAGCCAAGAGTTCCACATATTTCGATCAGCAGAATCCTAGTTATCACAGCGCCAATTAGATAAATGTCTTCGATATCCTCCAGGGACAGAGCAGCCAGGCACACTATCCTCCACTTCTCCCAGGCGTCCTTCGTGTAGCTAGCAACAAAAGTTCCTGCAGGACAGGTGGGATCCCCTGAACCCATGCTCCTTGTCGAGAAAATGGTGTCAATTGCATTCAGAGACCAGTTGATCATCCATAGTTCCTTTTATTTGGAGAGCAGGGCAGCGAGAGTCTCTCACAGACAGTAAAACACAGAGTGGCAGTGGACAGTCAGAGATAAGGGAGAGGAGAAATATGTGACTGCCTCCGTAAGAGAGCAAGAGAGAAGTAAGACTTAGGTTCAAATTGACAACAAAATGAGCAAACCAATGTATGTCCCCATCGACCCTCCTCCCCTTTACATTATCATTTTCAATTGATGCTGTAATGAAAAGCATGACTAGCAGCATATCTGGTGGGCCCTGGAACTGTTTTGATGACATTAGCAGCACTAAGTCTACCCTGTCATTCAAGGGGGGAGTGGGACTATAATATCCATTTATGGAAGATAATGTGTCTGGACAGCAGTCAGGTCAGCAGTCATGATTGCCGTTTGAGTAATGAACTAGGCTGGGAGTTTTTAAAAGACTCAGTAATCTTTTGCAGGTGTTTAGAGTTAATAAGTTGAATCACATGATTAAATTAATAGCTTGTTAAGGGAAACTTTTCATGATATGCAAATTTTTTAGATTTTCACGAGCTGTATGACAAAATCATCAATATTAAAACAATAAAAAGCTTGAACTACTTCAGTTGTGTGTAAATTAATCTGCAATATATAAAATTCTAATATTTATCAGTACATTACAGAAAATAATGATCACAATATGCAATTTTTTTTAGAAGGACTTGTATATTATGTCACAGACCCATCCAGAGCAAGCAACTAAACCAAAACGAAAAAATCTCTATCTCAGCTTAGGAAAATCATAGACACATGGGTGATTTATTTTACTTTGTCACTCATTGTGCCTTAATCTTTAAGCCTCTAACTTTCATGTAGTAAAGTTGTGATAGAATTTAGGAAATTTGGTTGCTAGGGTAAACTGTTTGGTTGCTAGGGAGCTGTCAGTGATGGCATAACAAGTAACTATGATTACTAATGATTGCTATCATCTTGACGATGTTTTCGTTGCCTTTTCCCATTTTTTAATGGCCATTACAAGTCAAAGGTAAATACTTAACCCCTTCTAGAGCCCGGGGTTCGAAAATTTTTGCACAGTGGTTGGTATGTTCTTGTACTGACTGGTAACCTCCACAAGTGTAGTGAGTTTGAAGGTTCTATGAGCTTCTCAGTTTTTCATTTAATAAAAGGTTGACCCCATGTTAAGCCAGTGGAAATTCTTCCAGCATTCTCAGCGATTTCCTAGAATCCTTTTGTGGTGCCAGTCGGAAAAGATATAGCAACCCGAGTTAGACATGTCTTGGCAAAGTTTGGTTCCCCAGCTTGGACATTAAAACTGAAATACCTTGTCTTAGATCACAAGTCTGTGGATGGGACTCAATTTGTTTTGGTAAGACTTGTTGAAGTTCTCAAGTGTTCAACTGCCATCAATCAAATCTATATTACTCAAAGTTTCAGTTTCACTGCCACGATGAATCATTATAGTTTTATAAGCCCTAATATGTCACCGGAAGTGAGGGATTTCAGATGAAACCCTCACAAAATGGCTTCATTTGAAGCCATAAGAGGAAACATTGTGCTGTTTATGACTGAAACTGGCCTCGATATGAGAGGAACACTCCCTGGTCATAAAAATGAGCAGATAAGAGAGTCTAAAGGACGAGCTGAGCGAGAGTCTCTTTTTAGATGAAACCAGGTTGAATCAGAGAAACATCACCATGAGGAGATCCACATCGTGTCTTCTGCTGCTCATCCTGGGATTCACAGGAGCTCAGGCTTCATCACTGAGTGAGTTGGCTGCTTCATTTTTTTCTGGAGCTTCCTACATGAAGTCTTAACGCATGCTGTAGGGTGGACTATTATTCTTCTGAAAACAGTGACGCAGAGAGATTCTAGAATTTCAAACAATAATGACATTTTGAATAATACTAAAATTATAACCAAAATCTGAGCTTTAACATGTGCCCTGGTGGAAAATTCACAGCCTGAATATAGGGAAACAACCTAGATCACCGCTATTAGTTCCTCATTTGGCCCATATCACGATTGCTTCTTGCTAGTATGTACCACATTGATCTGATTCATAATCAGCTTTTGGATGTCAATTAAAACATCAACATGCTGTCTTGAAACTCCACCAACAGCCTTTTTTAAATGGTTCTTCAGAAAAGGACGTCTTATAAATTATAAACACCTCCTTGTGCTTTGGCTGTTTCCCCAAATCCTTAAAAACTTCAGTGGAAAGCCACTATTGAAAAAGACAAATTTTTCAAATCTGTTTCTTTGGTAAAATTATGGAAAAGATTGCGGTCAATCAACTTAATTAGTTCCTGATCCCAAATGAACGCATGGATTGTTACCAGCACAGAGACAGCATTACTGAAGAAAATCAACGACATGTGGTTAAATGCTGATTTAGGAAAAGTGAGTCTGTTTTGGTTTTAGTCAATCTGAGCTCTGCCTTCAACACAGTCGACCAAAAAATCCTTCTTGATAGGCTAGAAACTATGTTGGTCTTTCAGGAATTGTGATAAAACAGTGGCCTTCCAGGTAGAAGGTTGGTGGTTTGCAATGACCTTCCTGGAGGGAGTTTGCATGTTCTCCCTGTGCATGCATGGATTTCCTCTGGGTACTCCGGTGTCCCCCACAATCCCAAAAACATGCAGTTAGGTTAAAAAAATTCTAGGCTCTTTATTTAACAGATGACTTCATCCTTGAGTATGAGAATCTTGAGTATCTTATAGAAAGGATTGGCTTGTGATGTCATGGAATCCGCCTCTATGTGAATCTAAAATGGTAGAGTGTAGTAGTGGCGGCAACACGTTTCCTTTGAAAAGCCCCCATCAGAAGTGGCGATGACAGCATGGCGATGACAAAAACTTGCAGACACTGCAGGCTGCAGATTTCCCATGTCGTTTATTGACCTCCACCATGAACACATCTCCAATTCTGATTAGATTTTTTAACAACATCAGACAGTTGTAAAGTGCCCCATGATTGTGCAAGAGTACCCATCAACCTTTTATCATATTCTTTCCGTTTTCAGTTGGTTAATAAAAATGGTTTTATTAAAGAATTGATCAGTTCCCAGTCAGAGCCAGTAGGTTTGATGATAACAATTCTGCATTGTTGTTTGTACCGGGAAAAATATGGGATTTTGTGTGTGTGTGTGTGTGTGACAACTGTCACGAACAATGAAGGCAGAATCAGTGCAAACTCTTGCAGGAGTCTAAATTGTCTTCAAAATAGCTTTTTAGTGGCAATGCTTTTTCCCCCACTACCCCAGCTTCTTTACAAAACATAAGTAAAGCTATTAGATTACATAATAATTCCACAAAATTCCACAATTTCTAGAAATAATTTGTTTACTGCAAAAAATGAACAGTTTTTATGATTCATAACAAAAATCTAAAGCATTGGAGACAAAAGAAAAATTCATAAATCCCCCCAAAAAGCAAAGACTGTCAAAAACTTAAAGCTGAAACGTATCCCTTGTTGGTAATTCCTTCTTTTCACCACTAGATGTGAACAAAATTTTTTTTTTAATTGTTGCTAAGCAGAAATCAATTATGCCATCAAAAGTTGACATATACCAAGTGCTATGTTGCTAGAATTTTCTGTAGCTTAGATATAGATGTACTGATTTGGTTGCTAGGGTAAAACGTTTAGTTGCTATGGAGGAGTCATTATAATACTATGTTCCCCATGTCACTATGAGTAACATAAACCAACCCCCATGTGTCTTTTTTCTAAAGGTGAGGAAGATATAGTTCAAATGGGTTGTTATGGTACACAACCTGGTTGCTATGGGGGTTGGGGGTCAGTGACATAATATAATGTTCCCCACACCAATATGAGTAACATAAACCTGTGTGTCTCTAAATAATAAGCCCCTGTGTTTCTATTGTTTTCCAAAGATGAGATAAAGATATGCTAATTGGGTTGCTAGAGGAAACAACGTGGTTGCTATGGGGGAGACAGTGACATAATGTTCCATAGCTCACTGTGAGTAACATAAACCAACCCCCATGTTACAAAAGCTCATACAAAAGCTGAGATAGATTTCAGAAATTTTGGTTGCTAAGGTAAAAAGTTTGGTTGCTAGGGATTTCTTTTTCTTTTCCCATTTATGTCAATAGTAAATATTAACCCCTCCTTAGTATGTTTTTGGGCAGGATTTCCCAGGGTTCATTTTTTGGTACCAGTCCCAGAGTCCAAAGCAGAAGCCGAATAACAATATGTTGGTTTTTACAATCCAACACAATTAACAACCATGTTCTCTCTCTATCCCAGGCCCCCAGTGCAGAGACTCAATAGATGAAGGGAAGGGAAAAGAGAAGTATCTGAAGTTTTTCTATGATCCATCTTCACAGTCATGTGTTCCCTTCTTCTATAAGGGAGAAGGTGGCAGCAGCAACCGCTTCGACAATGATCAGGACTGCATGAGGGCATGTTCTCCTAATGCCCTCCTGATCTATCCCACTGATGGTAAAACAAGAGGTGAAGCACAGTGCACAAGGTGACGTCACTCTTCTCATCATCTCTCTTTTCATCAGAAACCTCGATTTGCTCTCTACCGAAGGACGAAGGGTTTTGCATGGCAGCTCTACCCAAATATTACTATGATAACGATGAGAAGAACTGTAGAATGTTCCTGTACAGAGGTTGCAGAGGAAACGCCAACCGGTTTGAGACGCGTGAGGATTGTCAGAAGATGTGTCTCGGTCAGTTCCACTTTTTTTATTTTTATCAGAAATAAGGAATTGCTGCTTACATAAAACTCAAATGGATGGCATGTGGTATGGAGGGATGATTGGTGCAGTGGCTGGCATTATTGTGAAAAACATTGTGAAAACATTAAAGTGAACACACTTTAGATTTTAAGAATAATTTTTGGCCTTTTTATGGCTCATAGTCTGTTCTCTTTCCAATGCCATCACCCTTCTTTTCTACTTTATATGCTAGTGACAATTCAATGGCCTTGATGTCCCTTGTAGGCGGCTTGGGCAAGTTACTTCAGAAATGTACTTAAATCACTGATTACTCCTTCTAAAAGTAACCAATTTATTCTTTTGATTACTTTATTTGTCAAGTAATTAGTTACATTACAAGTTACAATAGTATCAATAATAATAATAATAATAGCTATTCAGCTCTTATACATATTTTGATTCTGGAAATGTCATCATAAAAAGATCATATTGTGAATAAGGAATACTAGGAGCTTTCTTTGGCTGTCTTCCTTAATATTTTCATATGACACAGTCCATCTGCTTCCTGATGGTTTGTTTCTGGTAGCTTAGCAAATTAGTATTTTTAATTAATCATTTGTAAAGGTCATATTAAGAGATAAAAAAGGTGTATTAATAAAAAAAATTATAAAATGAAAACTTATTAGCAAGTAGCTCTCTAACTGCAACCCCCCCCCCCCCCCCCTTCATAGTTGCAGCGTTATGATTTTAAATTCGATAAAACAGTGGTGGCACCACAAACAACATGTTTAAAAGCATACTGTACCTCCAGCGCTGGTTGAGGACGCTCCGTTCTTGGAGAGTAGAGTAACCCGAAAAGTCCCGCCCTCCTCTATAAACTTTTGCGCTCGTTCATTGGATATTTACACAAGGAGCAGTTTATTGATTGGACACGTGTTCTACAACTGTGCTCCCCATCCCCCGTGTTCGTCTGAAAGCCTAGACTAGGGGGGTCACCAACCTTTTTGAAACAGAGAGCTACTTCCACTTTGAGACCCTCTTCTGAATTAATTAATAATTAAAGATATTAATCTCTGCAAAGACACTGATCGTGTTAATTATTTCTCACAATGATTATCAACAATGAATAACAAGGTCGTAGACAGATAAATATTTATATTTATAAAACTTTATATTTTTATATAATAAAATATTTTTGTTTATATAATTGTTTTTTAATTTGAAAAAAATATATATATAAATGTTCAAAACACTTCAAAATGATCACTTCTACGACAGTCCAAGGAAATCACAATGTCCAATGTACAAATAATAAATCATATAAATCAAAAAGTGAGCTAGGATTTTTTTTTTAATTGTTAACCATTTAAATAAAATAATTTTTACATTTTACAAACGAATTGAACTAAAAATGAACTGGACACCAAATCTGGTATGTATTTCTTTCAGTTACTGGGAAGCCTGCCATTGCGTGTGGTTTACCAGTATGTTGTACTCTCAGTGAGTGTTGTGGATGTACATCTCTCGCGACTCGCTGCTCTTTCTGCATTCAGTGCGCTGCTCTCTGGATAGTTGGTAGCATGTGTCCACGTCGTGAAATGTCTCTCCACATTGGGCCGCTTGGCCTCTGCCACGTTCGTCCCGCAAATGAGACAAGCACATGCTCCTTCCACAGAACAAAAAAAAAAACCTTTACTTCACATTTGTCGCGAAAATTAAATGATCTTTTTATGTGTCAGTCATCTAATTTCCGCTGTGCTACTTGTTTGTTTCATCGTTGCACATCATACTGACCTTTCAACTCTACCAGGTTGTAGTTCATATAATATATATATTTTTTTTATATATTGTCACATCAAGCTTACCTGCAAGTGTCATTTAAACAAGAATAGCAGTCGTATTAAATTAGTTTCAGCTCATTGGAAAGTGTCGCTATTTGAGCTATTTTTGGAACAAGTGGCGGGCGTGACCTGCTCCAGACTGACACAGAAAAGGCTGTTTTATAAACACCTCTCATATTTCTACATACATTTATTGATATCCTTTCAGAAGACAATATGTATTTTATACAGCTCTATTTACATCTGTGTAGCAAGCATGCTCTTGAACAAAAATGGAATAAATAAACATAATGTTTTGTTTTCATTTTTAAAGTGACGTATCTCTAGCACCGGTCGCAAGAATCTCAGATCAATAAAACCTTTATCTACAGCCAATACTAAAATTACAGTGGTACATACGAAATTAATCCGTTCCAGGGTGGCAAAAGTAAACACGAATGAACAGTAATTGCAGTACCCAGTTGCTAATCGAGCCTTTAGCTGCTTACAGCTGAAGGTGGCTAAAAAAATATAACACAATGACACCCAGCAAAGACACTGCTAGAGCTGGTGGTGTTTTGAAATGGAGATGGTTAATGCAGTAGGTGACCAGGTTTGAAATAATAGCTAGATTTTAAATGAGTTGGGCTAAAGGATTTATTTCTCAGCGTGAGTTCCTCGGTTCTCCAGCAGAGGTCTGTCCCTGACCCCGTGAATGTGCTTATGTTTGACAGCCAGATCAGGGCGACTGATGGGAGCTGCAGATCTGCCAAACCCTGATGAGAAGACTGTAGATGCAGGTAACAGAAGCATTACATACTCAACGATTAAACCTTCTCTCCTCCAACATTTCAGTCTGAACCTCTGTTGGAAAAAGTGAGGATAATCTGAAGAATATTTGAAGGACCTGACTGTGTGGGGGGGCTATATCTTTCTAGCAAAAATCCTTTTTTTGAATCTGAGCTTTTCTTTATATTACACCATCATCTTTAGGTTATTTTTCTCTCTTTTCTCAGGTCTGATTGTAGGTATTCTGGGTGGCATTGTGTTTGCTGGTGCTGTCATCTCTGCTATTGTCTTCTTTGTGCTTCGGAGGTAAGCAATAAAATGAGAAAGGTCTTCAGATGTTAACTTCTGAGCTTCACAGAACCTAAAAGAAATCTTTGTTAGATTTTATACTACTACTACTACTACTAAGAATGATGCATATAATTTTGAGGGTTTATTTATTTTCCTGGGCACAAAACAGATTAGTGATTAAATACATCTGTGAACCCTCCTCGATCAAAAACCATGAGCGCCAATGGTAGCTTACACATCTGACTGAACAAGTGGTGCCAACAAAAAATTGTTTGGTTCTACCATGTTTGGTTGCAATCCAAAAAATCTCTAGTGACCTAAATTCACCAAAGGTGGACATCTCAAGGAAACAGGAAGCCCCAGAGCTCAATTTTGTACTTTTTTTGTGGAAATTGACAAACAATTATAGATGCTATATGCAGACATATAAGTGAACCAATTGAACCCATTTATAATTCATTCTGTAATGTAAAAAGTGAGAAAACGGCATCTGTGCGAATACTTTCTGGAAGCACTGTCTATGGCAGAGCGCTAATCTATCACACAGAGTCAAAACTGAATTGTATCTTTGATAGTTTCTAAATGCTTTTTTGTCCTTACAGGAAAACCAAGAAGCAAGAGAGGGTGCCAGTACCGACAACAGACATTGAAATGAAATAGATTCTGAAATAGAACCTCTGTACATACATCATTCGTGCTTTTATACTTTGTCATGTTTGAGAAATCGCAGACTGAAGTGTCTCCTGCGACTTGAGAACATCACAACTGTTTAAAGATGTGTTTTGGGGCTTTTTCTACTTTATTTAGATGGAACAGTGTAAGATTTTTTTTCTTCAAAAGGAGGTGGTCACCAAATGTGAAGCCCCGGTTTCCAGCTCAGTGTTGGGGCATCAGATCACAATGTGTAATTTCCTCATTCTTGCTCATCGACGACTGTAAACCAAAGTAAACTATGCTAAGTTTACAATTAATTACGCTAAGAGAATTTCTGATTTCATTCAATATGTTCATCTTGTACAGTACTGATGGAATCTGTTGATGATGTGAGCAGGAATGAATTCATGTCTTCATTTTCTGAATGGTTTGAATAAAACAATAAATCATGCACAACTGTTTTTAAGTTTCTTATGGAAAAGTTAAACATAAAATGGTTTTCGTTTACTGTTACACAAGTTCGGGAACATAATTTGTCTTGTGCATAGATTTGCATACAATAGAGAGCCATATAAACTAGTTGGATTCATAAGATTGCAAAAATTATGGCCCGCAGGCTCTAATGGGTCTAAATAATCATGAATTTAAATATTTTCAGGTATTGATTTGCCCAAGATTCTTGTCAAAATTGATAAAAAATGTTTGTTAAAGTACAAATTAAGCAAAGTTGCCATTTTTAGAGGTTCTTGATGTTGGAAACACAGTCTATATTTTGCTGTGGTCACACTACTAAAAAATGTGGTGATGCGGTAGTGGACATTCCCGTTAACGCAATGCGATTCCTTATTCGGCTCCGACGAACCTGCGACACTGAGTCATGTGATGCGTCTTTAGCCATCAGATTGGCAAGGTTAGATCAATGAGCTTTTTTGATCACTCAATATGAAGCAAATATACAGTAGGTCCTGTTATAATTTAGATTAGTTATATTGTGAATTTTTTATTTACGCTGTTTTGTGGGCGGGCTCAAACCCGAAAATTCGGGATTGTACTTGAGTAGTGTGACCACGGCTTTACTTACATTTAACTCTTGGTCCCCTAAACGCGTGATGAATTTTCATTGCGTAAGACAAACTGAAAGCTCAAAATAACCTGACACGCATTAGGTGTTGCTATAGAGCACTATTCGAACCACAATCAAGTGAATTACGACCTGTGTGAAATTCTGTGACTTCAAGCACGTGTATGCACAACTTCATAGAGTTTAATCATTATAGTGGATTGATTACAATAATCACCTTTTTTTTTTCAAATACTCTATCCCACATGTGTCAAACTCAAGGCCTGCGGGACCTTAAAAGTTTTGAGTGTCTAAAAAAAAACAACGAAAATGAAAAAAAAAACTACATTTCCCACAATGCCTTTAGCTGCAACGGTGTTGAGTGATCTCTCACGCCACACCTCCGATTTCTCACGCTAAAATAAATTTTAAGATGTGAAATGGACACAGCTAATAGTTTATCTGTGATCTGTTTCTTGAGGCTGATGATAAAAGATGATGATCGATATGCATCGTCTTCAGTCTGTGAGGGTTTTTTTTCGCTAAACAAATTACAAAAATGCTATTTTTCTTTATTCACTTGGACAGTTTGATCCTTCATTAATGGAGTTATGTGGGTTTTCATAAGCTGACAAAAATTAAAAGGATTTACATTAGAACAATAAGCATACAATTGTTTCTTAACAACTGAATTGTCACTTGAATAAGTTATAAATAATGAGTTAAATGAGTGGTTACATTTATTTTACATTACATTCGATTACATTGTTTTACATTTATAAGTTACATCTGGCCCTTTGAGGACAGCCATTATGCTAATGTGGCCCTCTGTGAAAATGAGTTTGACACCCCTGCTCTATCCGGAAAAGTGTGTCGGTTTTCATTTGAGATCTTTAATAAAAACACAAGGCGTAGAGAGAGGTTAGAAAGTTTTACCGATGTAGATGGGGAAAAAGTTTACAGTGAATTTCTGATCTAACCGCGTGAGGAAAGGGTTAACATATGCTGAGGAGAGAGAGAGAGAGAGAGAGAGAGAGAGAGAGAGAGAGAGAGAGAGAGAGAGAGAGAGAGCACTAGAGATTGGTCTCGGGCACGCGCAGAATCAACTGAAGCACCCGCTGAGTGAAAATGACCACGCGCGAATAAAATTAAGAGTTGCTGTTAGGAATGTAACACGGAGAGCTTTGTTTGACAATATAAAGCACTTTTAGATCGCTGAGATGGAGGACAACCTGCCGGAAGACCTGGCAAATCTCTCAGAGCTGGACGAGAAGAGTTTGCTTGAGGTTTTGACTGGGCGCTTTAGACACGACTGCATCTACGTGAGTAACAAATCCGTGAACGCGAGCTCGAAGCTTGATTAAAACACTTAAAATCTGTATCGAGACTGTGTCAGGGCGTTATTATTGTCTGTTTTTTGTAAAACAACGAGGACTTGTTCTCAGGGACAGTGTTTGTAAAGTTGTTGTGAAGAATGACATTTGACGCCGACTCGTTTTCTCTGAATTTGCCTGAAGGAACGTTAAGATGTTAAGCAGTGGCTGGACGTTAACCTTGAGCCCTGCTTTAAAACTTGCTGCCTTTGTGTTTGTCAAATGCGAGAAAAGTTCCACGTGATTCAATTTTGACTGAACTAATAGTTTTTAGTGAACTCAAAATTTGAATTAAAGCTGCAAGCAGCGATTAAAGGGCTCAAGCACCTCTGGGACCATCGCCTCTCGGTTGACAGTTTATTGCACTATGCGCTACTAAAAATCATTACTTAGAAGACATATTCAAGCAAGAATTAATGCTATTGCTTTCCAGACTCTTGGAGAATTTTTTCCCCATTATACAGCGTTCTGTGGCTTGCACAATCGCCAGGGGAGTGTTGTGCCAGCTTGATTGCTGTGTTTTTGGACCAATTATTTGGGAGAAAGTAAGAAAAAAAAACCCCCACCAAGACAACCAATGTCCAGTGGATTGCCATGAGTGGTCATGGTTGTCCAGACATGTCCACATTTCAACTCACGGTATTACGGAAAAAATGATAAAAATGTTTAATCTTGGTTAAAAAATCTTTGAATTTGAAAAGTCAGTAAATATTTTTTTAACTGATAATGTACAACTTTAACGTTTGACTAAAGTAAATGTGTAATTACAATTTTATTAAATTGGCATTTTGAGGACACAAAATGAAAGAATCTTCCTCAGACCCACTCTGAGGCGGGCACTTGCTGTACATTTACTCAGATCACTCACAAACTGATGAATGAAATGTTGCTCGGATGGTCGTGAATAAAACAGAACAAATAAAAGAAAACCACAAAATATGTCTGAGCTTTGACCTGGACCTGAGCTTTTATCTCTGGAACCAAAGAGGAAAAGCTCATCTGTTGTTTGGCAGTATTTAAAGTTTAAAAAAGGTGACGATGAGCAGTCTGAGGTGTTTTGCAGATCGTGCAGTGCTAAAGTTTTAACATCAAGAGTAAACACAACCAATCTTGTCCAGCACTTAACCTCCTAAACCCGAGAGTACCTGGTACCGGGGACTTGCCCCCTTGTGCGTTACATTTTCACTCATAGCTCATTAACCCTGAAAGTTAACCACACATATTAAATACTGTTGTGCTCAGTGGAAACTCCTCTAAAAACGTATTTAATTCAATTTCATATTCGTGAACCATAGCTCGAACGCCATGCAAATAAACAACAACATGTCCGGAGTATAATTCATGACCACGTTTTTGTTTATGTGCGATATGTATCCACAATATAAACAGAAACACCAAAACCATGGCATCAAATGAAAGCTAACAACCAGCAGAATCCAGCGATATGCAACTCATTTACATGGCGCAAAGTATTTTAGAGCAGGGAGCGAAAATTCCCTGAAAAAAACGCCAGCAAAAACAAAGCAAGCATGTAAATCTTGTCTTACCTTTGCCGTTTTTTTTCAACAAAAGTTATTTCCATAGCGATAAAAGTCCATTTGTTGTTATATCCGGTCGATAACTTTGTGAAAACTCCGTTTTGGGTCCTTTCCGTAGCTCTGCGCTCGTATAACATGACCATATATGAAAACACTCCATGTGCGTAAAGGCAGTCCTCTCCACGCTCCGTGTCCTGTGATTCGTCGGGGGTCCTGTCCGTCTCAAAATGGTGTATATCATTGGATTCTACAGATTTGAAGCTTTAAAAACGAGGTATAGAGGTCCCGGATTGGACAGACGGTCAAGGGGTGGGCACACGGGGAAGTTACAAGGTTGGAAGCAGAATGAACAGGAGCTTACGCATGGCGCACAGAGACAGCGTAAAGGGGTGTCAACCCCCCTTTTACAGCGTTTCTTTAGGAGTTTTTTTGCTGAAATCATGTCCCGTAAGCAAGAAAAGAAGACCATGAACGTAGCGGAAGCTTTGGACAAGATCTTTTCGATATTTTAATTATTGTGCCAAATTGTGCCAAACTGTGCCAACATGGATTACGCCTGAACTTTGTTCAATCAAAACCTGTAGAGAATATTAGTTTCTTGTAGTATGGACTCCAAACTCCAAACCATTTTTTGGCCAATTCAACATCAATTACTCTTACCCAGTGTTCTAGACTTTCAAATTAACTCATCCACACCACCCCCCAAGAACCCATCTTCATTTTGATACCAAGATTTGCAGGTTAGACCTTGTAAAAGCTGAGAAATGCCTTATAAAGTGAAGGTATAGGATTTTCGGAAAATAGGCCTTAGGGCTTAAGAGGTTAAAACGTCATCACAAGACGTTAAATGATGAGTGTATAGCAAAAATGGACATCACAACGAAGCCGAAAACAGCCAAACAAAGGCTACTGTAAAAACCATGTTTGAAAAAGCTGTACCCTACGAGCGCACATCCAAGAGGCATATTGAAATCTCACGAGCCATAGCGGAGTGCTTGGCAAAAGACATGCTGCCATTTAACACTGTGGATGGATCTGGGTTTGTCAATATGCTAAAAACACCAGATATCTATATTTGTCTTTCTCTACACCTAAAAAAAACCCTTCACCAGCTTCCTCATCACAGCTTCTCTCAATAAAACTTTAGCAAAACTGTTGCTAAAAGTTTTGCTAAAGCTGGTGAAGGGTTTTTTGTAGGTGTAGAGAAAGACAAATATAGATATCTAGTGTTTTTAGCATATATATATATATATATATATATATATATATATATATATATATATATATATATATAGCCTATACCTGGAAGCCTGAGCGTTTACTTGAGTTTTTATCTGATGTTGTCAGTTCAAATACATAGATTTATTTGCAGTAATCTCTGCACTTTGTTTTGTTTTTACTTATGTTTACAAAGCTGGATGTTAAACAAGACAAATCCTTGAATAAAAGTGGAATTCACTTAACAATATATTATTGTCTAGCTTTATACTGATCTGGTAGGGAATGCATAAAAAGTTATTGTTTATATTTTTGGTTAATAAAGAAAAATCGAACCAAAATCGAAATCGCAATTTTGGTTCTAAAAAAATCGCAACATAGATTTTGGGCAGAATCGTTCAGCCCTAGTGTGAAGTACCAAAGTTTTGCTCTGTGTAGAACCCTATTCTAATTGATGTGTAATATTGTTTTAACACCTTTTGGCACATTTTTCAGAATCTAAACATGTTTAAAATGTCACAGACTTTTGCACTCAGAATGGTTTTCAGCCAATGAAAAACATTGTTGTTTGGCCAATGCAAGTCTATGGGAAAAAAGCAGAAGTTTAAAAATCATTTCCTCAGAAATTAAGTTATTTTTAATAATATGTTGTTCACATTGGTTTTGTTGTATGGGAAATGTGATTATTTTTGTTAAAAACTCTCTATTTTCTATTAAAATCCCATACAATCTCTTCGTTGTCTTGCTTGTGTTGTAAATGGGCTGAGATTCAGAAAATTTCCTA
Organism: Danionella cerebrum; assembly: GCA_007224835.1. Classification (NCBI taxonomy): domain Eukaryota; kingdom Metazoa; phylum Chordata; class Actinopteri; order Cypriniformes; family Danionidae; genus Danionella; species Danionella cerebrum. The sequence goes on from SRMA01027018.1 coordinate 139,735, forward strand.
ACTACCGGTACTCCCCAGTTACTCACCTATTGGTTACTGATTTGCATATCCAAGACAATCTGTAGAGATGTGAGGGAAATTCGAATGATTAGTTATGAGCAACTTCAATATTGAGCCATCAACTTTTTATTAAAGCAATATTGAAGTTTGGAGGAAACTTTATTCAACCTTACCTCTATGAGCTAGAATCTGATCCCGAATAAGATACAAACTGATACAGATTGCCTTTAATCCCAAATGTTTTTTTTTTCTCGTTAGCCCCGGATAATTCAACTCCATAAGAATTAATAACTGGAACTGAGGATTAACAAGCCGCTAAAGAATGCCAAGACCAATCAGAGAGAGTGTCTGTTTTTATTGGCTTATAAAAGTGTTGCACTGCCTGGATTAAGTAAGAGATTTTCAGATAAAAAAGCCTCAACAGAGGCTCACGTTTCCAGGGAGCCACCGGCAGAAACAAGTAAATTAATCATTGAAATTAATTAATTAATTAATTAATTAATTCATTCATTCATTCATTCATTCATCTTCTAACCTGCCTATTCCCTTTCGGGGTCACAGTGGTCTCTAGGCATGGATATACCCGGACAGGTCACCAGTCTATCACAAGGCAACACACACATTCACTCACACTTTCACTTGGTCCCGTTGGCTTTCTAAGAGACTACCCCCCCCCCACCCCCCACTAGGACAAAATTCACTCCTGCAGGTTCAGGAGTCTAAATACTTTAGGGATCAATGAGAATATATCAGCTTCCTCATAAGCATTATACTTTCTTCTTGCTCTCCTTTCTCCTATACCCTCAGCCATGGAATATGAGCCATACAATTGTTCAAATCAAATAACGCTGATCTTTTGGCTCATAGCCGGTTCCTCTTGTATCAGGCTTTGGTTGCTGTTACAAACCCTGTTTTGGAGTCGACTATAAAATTGCCTTTTTTTTTTTTTGGTACATTTTTTCAGATGATAAACCTTTTGTTTGGCCTAGAGTTAGGGTTATTTTAGCTAAAGCTCTTAGAGACGCACCAAATACTGGTGTTTCGTCCTGTCATTAAGAAATCAGCTTAAGATCTGACTTTTATTCTTCATACAGACTTACATCGGGGACATCTTGGTGGCCGTCAACCCATTTAAATATCTTTCCATCTACGAAAAACAGGTAATCATGCAAATCTGGGCATTATTGGAACAAGTGAATACATTTTTTTCTTGAAATATATGTTTTAAAGCAACTGAAACTGAGGTGATTTTGTCATCCCGATTCCCGTCCAGGTGTCTGAGCAGTACAAATGCCATGAGAAAAAAGCTTTGCCTCCTCATATATTTGCTGTGGCAGACAGAGCATACCAGTCCATGCTGGGTCGTCTGGCTACGGGGCCCAAAAACCAGTGCATCGTCATCAGGTTTGTTTGATTGATTTACACGATGAACCGTAATCAGCGGGTTCAGCTCTATTTACATAGGAATTGTGGCGTATCCTCAAGCTACTCTTAGCATTTCTTATGATATTTCCAGATGAGGGAACCTCAGGGGCAAAAGAGGCGGTGTGGGGATGTGATCCACGTTTTCAGAGTTAAACATTTGTGTGCACTTATACACATCAGTCAACCTATGCAATTACTTACTTGAAAATGTTGAAAAGTCAAGAATAAAATATGTTAAATAACAAAAGTAGCTTCTATCTCTTGAAAAGTTGCTTGAATAGTCTTTTCATGAAAACAAAATAAAACAAAACAAAAAACTGGACATATCCTGGATGAAAAGTATTTAAAAATGCACCATTATCAGACACTGACTGTTAAATGTGACTCAATTTTTTTATTCATTTGTTGATGGTGTAAACAAGTTTTATCTGCATACATTTGAATATTTGTGAGGGAGTTCAGGCTTCATTCATATTATACAAACCTTGTGTTAATGGGCAAATCCAGTGTTCTGAGGTGTTAGTTTATCTGCAAAGGGATCCCCCCACTAAATGTGTTCTCGTATGAGAGTAAAATGGACAGATGTTTATGCTGCATATCCAAGTATGGATTCCTAAAGCGAGGGGGGAAAAGGGCAAATGAAAACGGTCCTGGGATTCAAACACACATCGGCCTCCAATGCGGTGCCCCATCCGTCACACCACGGGGCTGGACATTTGGTCCTCATTTTTTGCTATTTACAAAGGCTTTATAATTATGAACATAATCATTTTATGTTAGTTTTTACGCAACAAATGCGTAATGTATTTGAAATCACGCACACACACACGCACACACACACGCACACACAAAAATCATGAGTTTTACATGAAAAAAATACACCATTGTTAGCCATCCTACAATAATGTTTCACAGTGGATTTTCTCATGAGAAGTAAGTCATTATATAATGGAGAAGTATAGAGATGGTCAGAAGGAGCTGCACTGTGTCTTTGTGTATTTAGACCAAGCGTATGACAGGGTGCCGAGACAGGGACTGTAGGACAGAGGAGTTCAAGGTGGAGGTGGGGCTACATCAAGGATCAGCTTTGAGTCCCTTCTTATTTGCTATGGTGATGGACAGGTTGACAGATGAGGCCAGGCAGGAATCTGCATGGACATTGATGTTTGGAGATGACATTGAGGAACACCTGGAAAGTTGGAGGTCAGCTCTAGGAAGAAGAGGAATGAAAGTCAGTTGCAGTAAGACAGAATACATGTGTTTGAACGAGAGGGAGGGAAATAGAACAGTGAGGTTACAGGGGGCTGAGGTCAAGAAGGTGCAGGAGTTTAGGTATTTGGGGTCAACAGTCCAGTGTGACGGGGAGTGTGGAAAAGAGGTGAAGAGACGAGTGCAGGCAGGTTGGAGTGGGTGGAGAAAAGTGTCAGGGGTGTTGTGTGACAGAAGAGTGTCAGCAAGAATCAAAGGAAAGGTGTACAGAACAGTAGTGAGACCAGCTATGATGTATGGGTTGGAGACTGTGGCAGTGAGGAAGAGACAAGAGGCAGAGATGAGGATGTTGAGGACAAGATTAGGAACGAGCACATCAGAGGGACAGCTCAGGTTGGTTGTTTTGAAGACAAAGTCAAAGAGACCAGATTGAGATGGTTTGGACATGTGCAGAGGAGGGATAGTGGTTATATTGGTAGAAGGATGTTGGAGATGGAGATGCCAGGCAAGAGGTCAAGCGGAAGACCAAAGACGAGATATATGGATGTTCTGAAAGAGGACAAGAGTAGAGGATACTGAGGACAGAGTTAGGTGTCCCCTAACACTTTTAGAAGACACAAAATTAAGCAATCCATCATTTTGTGTTAGATTTCATAATCACCTATTTTGGTCATAAAAAATGCTACTTTAAAGGAAAATAGTACACTAATAACATTAACAGTTCACAAATAGTCTTGTGTATGAAACATGTTGTTTATAAAAAAAATGATCTGAAACATTTGGTTGCTAATTTGAAGTTCTCTTCAAGTGCTAATAACGAATGATATTTCAGGAAACAAAACGTTTATATGCCGAATTTATGTTGTACCTTTATCTACGACTGGGACTTAAAAAAAAAAATCTTTATAGGATGTTGGTGGAGAAATTCTAGTCATTTTTTTCCCCATATGTTCGCAATTTTTCAAGATGCATGAATTGTTTACATTTTTAGATAGCTTGTTAGTCAGTTTATTAGATAAACATAACTATGATATAGATCTTACATTTGATTCTTTAAGGTCTTTTAAAGGTCTTACAAAGTCTTACATTTGACATTGTGAAACCTGCAGAAAACCTGTTCTGTGAATGGTTGAAACATGTGTGCAGGCTACACTAATGTCCCTTTACTCCAAATCTGTACTATTGCAGACACCGAAGAGGCTGCATGAAGCATATTTTATGCACATCTATATAGGATACTGTAGTGACCCCTTTAACATGAGCAATGCATGTTGCTGCAGCAAGAGTAAACACACAAGTCAGATATGGGTCACTACTGAAAGAATATGTAAACAGAGGGTGAAATAAATCACAATTGAGCAATAAACACAAGTCCAAGGTACTTTAAAACACTGGTTGGTTATATAAGCTAATACACGGTTGAAATAGTCAAGATCACAAGTTCAAGAACTTTCTTTTAGACTCTCATTAGCGTTAAACAAATTGAGTAGCATTACCAATTTTGCTCAGAACAAGTCGACCCCTAAAAATTTTAAGAAAATGGTTTTACGCAGAAGTGTTTAAATGTTTTGAAAGAAATTGATATTCTGCTAGGGCTGTTCGAATATGAAAAAACCTTAATCACAATTATTTGAGGTCAAAAAACGTGAACAAAAAATGTATCAATAATTTTTCCTCAATTACATAATTTATGTGATCATTAGGAATCAAAATCATTATAGAAATCGAAAGTTGGACTAATTGCTCAGCCCTCTAAGGCCATATACACACTGACCCGAATTTTAAGTGCAAAGTTTTTTTTATGTGTCCAACAAACTGAGTATAAACTCTGTAAATATATGTGAGTATGTTTTTGGGAGCCGTGTTTTGACACAGCGGGGCAGTGACATATGCCAGTTCAGTATGAAAGAACTTGCCCAGTCATGTTTGTGCTTTCTTCAGAAGCATTTACTCAGATCTTCCTTCCTGTTACAGAAGAGTCTGTTGAACAACAGCACACTGTCATTATCATTTACAAAAGTAAAAATACAGCCATCACTTACGTGATCAAAAAGCATCATTAGGTCAGTTTTGTGAGGTTTTCAATGGGAATTGTTATGGAATTCATTTTGAGCCAATTAAACAAATGCAATTTCAGCTAAACCTAGAAAAAAAAATCAACCTGAAAACAAACATAATCAAGTAATTAGCATAAAAACTGATGTTGACTTTGATTTGTTGGTTTTATTTTCAGTTTCACATCTCACATTTTGATTACGCTCTTAGCATTTTCAATTTTCCTCTGTCATTCTGGCACAAATCTCCCTTGGGGGTGGAGATAACAGTGCTTCACACTCATTGCCATATACAGTACAATGATATGCAAGTATTACCAGTATTACCGATACCTTTCGTAATTCATATCTCGGGGTATCACTGTATACATATTAAGCGGTTTTCTCTCATACTGACAAGCCGCATTAAGGACGGCACAACTTTAACCTGACTCATATGGAGTGCCAGGATCTGTCCTGTGACCACGTTGAGCCTCACAGTTTATTAAAACTTTTAAGAGTAGTCCTTCATTCAAACGAATGTTCGAGGTTCGAATCACAAGGTAAAAGGTCAAGATTACTCTGAAGCATAATGCAAAACACAGAGAAAGCCAGAGGGGGCATCTCAGACCGCAGCGCCTCAGACAGCGATGTAAACAACTATAGTGAGTGAATTGTAATCGATGAGATGGAGGAACAAGTAGAAATGCTTATATTTAAAAAGACATATTTGTTAATTGATGCTGCGGTAAGCTTAAAGTGCTAAATAAACCCGTCCCTCATTTCTCAGAAATGTTCTAGTATAGGTTTGTTATGTATGAAGAAAAAGCTGTTAACTTTTAATTTATGCTTTACTCCATCTTGTTAGGAATAATGTAGAGAGTTGGAGTTATACATACACTTTCATTATATTTTACATTTACTAGTTTATTTTTTTTATTGTGCATTTTACCAGTTGTTCTTTTCAAGACAAAAACGGGTTACAAACAACAAAAAAGTTACAAACAAAACTTGATTTTTTCTAATTATTGTAACGGTGCTTTGCAATAAATATGCTGTTATGAATCTCTTCTCTTATTGCAATTATAATATATTGTTAGAATTGTTCAACAAAAATGCAGCTTAGAAAGCTTCAGATGATATAAATAATTTTGGCAATAATTTTTATTCTATAAATAATTTTGGCAATCAGTGATCGGCTGAAAATCCTAATTGGAGCTCCTCTACATCTATCCTCATTCTAGCTTAAAGTGAAATAAATGAGATTTGTTGCTAGATGAGCTTCTTGTTCCAAATGAATTTATAATAATTCGATTTTACGTGTAAAAAAAGGAAAGGAAATGTCGCTACTTTATTTTAAGAGCCAAAGTTTACTAATGTACTATTCACAAATGATAAATTTGCAATCTTTGAAATCAATGGTGTAAAAAAAAAAAAACATGAAATACTTCTGTATTTCTTGTTAATTGAGCTGCCAATCAAAATTGCAATGAGAGCCAACCACAAGTTGGTTTAAAGTCCATGTAAAAGCCCTTTGATTGCTGCTTGCAGCTTTAATTACTTGATTTTGTTTTCAGTTTTTTTTTCTGTCATCAGTTTATTGTTTTTTTTCAGCTGAAATTGTGTTCATTTTGTTGTCACAAAAATAATTCTATACATTGTTCGTTGTCTCTTGTACTTGTTCTGTACCACCGTGGATGAAAGTGATGTAGAAACCCTGCTGATACCTGGTTGGTTACAGACAGTGGTGGGCAGTAATAAAGTAAATGTAATTCGTTACTGTACTTAAGTCGCTTCCTCAAGCATTTTAATTGAGGAGACTTTTTACTTTAACTTTACTACATTTCAAAGTGAAATATGTTACTTTTTACTCAACTATATTTTGAGAAATCAGTAGTTCCTTTTTATTTATGGATAAATAAAAAAGTAATTGGTCAAGCATGCGTGAGCCACCAACCGCACTCTTGAATAGTTTTGGTTGCTTGGTTTTGGTCTTGGTGGAATCTACCCAGTGTGAATGCAGTTCAGAGTCAGTTCAACACCAGCGTTTTAATAAATGGTGGAAGAAACGCCCGAAAATGGTTTCTGTGACAGTAATCTGATATGACCAGATAATATTTACACACAGAGACATTTAGGTACAATACGTCAAAGGAAAACTTGTGTTTTGTTAAACCTTAAGATGCAACTAAAATTCTTGAAATGTTATTTTTCATCAAGGTTTTGAGCTCATGATCAAGAGTCAAAATATTTTCACATATGGTTTAAGCAAGACGCTTGAAAAAAATGATAATGGTATATTATGCCATAATAAATCGTAGTACTTTTGATACATTTTAAAGCAAACACTTGTATTTCACTTTAATTCAAGTGTAATTCTGAAGGGAGCTCTTTTACATTTACTTCAGTAATATTTTACCTTGTGTATCTCTACTTTAACTCAAGCACTTGGTTCGTGTAGTTTATCCACCACTGATTAGAGATTGTGATCTTTGTTCCATGTTGCTCTCAGAGAGACATTAATAATTAATTCCACAGGATTAAATAACATAATCCTTTAAAGAGTTGAGCTATTTTATGGTCTGGCTTGGACACGTTTGCTTGCAGCTGATTGTCTATGGGTTCTGACTGATTCAAACATGACATTCTGATAATAATTCATGTACCAAAGTATGAAATCTACGCAATCTGTAGAATGTCTAGGCAATATATACAGTGCCTGGCGCTTTTATACATAGTATGAAACGTCTGTGGTTTGTATAGCATGCCCTTAATTGTCTATTAAAAGGATAAACATGCAGACTTTTGTTCAGTACCATTACGTCATAGCTTTTCAGCACCAGGTTGTTGCATTGATCTTTTGTTGCCTTATTCAGTAGTTTTAGAAAGAAGAAATTTTAACCAGTTACGTTGGCATTGCCACAATTTTTTGTATTCAAGCTGAGTTTTGCGAGGGACTGAAAGTGACATCTGGGGATTTGTTTTTCTATGGTGTCTTAGCAACAAAGAGGTAACAAACTTGTTGGTTTTATTGGGAAAGTTTCATTAGGAGGAAACACATTTGAACCTAAACTTCAGTCTTCCATCCGCTTTTCAATTTCACAGCACAGGTATATATTTAGAAACCGCTAAAAGTATTATACCATTAACCGTATCCCTCTCTGGCACCCATTTAAACTGGATTTCAGCTTATTAGATTATAGTCAAAGTCTTTCCTCCTTTGATTCCCGTACAAGTCCAAACCTGAAAGCCTCAGGTGGAATGTAGTTCCTGGATTCCTCTTTAACTGAGAGCTTCTGTATCATATTTAAGATATTAGAGCTTCTGTATCATATTGAAGATTTCCTTTCTGCTGCTTTCCTGTGAGACTTCCTTCTGCAGAACTCGTTCACTGTTTGAGGCTCATCCTATATGGACATTTTTTTCTTATCTGGCTACTTTTTAAAGAGACATTTAGCTGTTTACATAGGCTCAGATGAGCTGAGGCGACGTGTTGAGTGTCGGGCGGTCATGTGTTGTCACGTGGGCATTACTCATTGAGGTCTTCTCAGAGTCATAGTCAAGCTTTGTTGTGTAATTAAAACATCAGCCCTCATCAAGCCAGTTGGGGTTAGAGGAGATGCCTGGTTACAGAGCTGCTTGTGTAGTCATGTGTTCATTGGTTGTCAGATAACTTCCTTATTTAAAGCCATTTCAGCTCAAAACAAGTGCTGTCAATCGATTAAAAAAATTAACAAAATAATCACGAAAGACTCATATTCCTCCTTCTTTTATGACATCTTGACTCTAACATTTGTTATAGCACTTTAATAGTAAACTATACATCATGTTTTGCTATACATCACGGCTTTCCTGTGGCTCAGTTGGTAGAGCATTGCGCTAACCACGCAAAGGTTGTGGGTTCATATCCCAGGGAAAGCAAGAACTGACAGAAAAAAAAATGTGTTCATTCAAATGTAAGCCGCTTTGGATAAAAGTGTCTGCCAAATGCATAAATGTAAATGTAAAATGTAATGTTTTGCTGTGTTGTTTGAAGCGTATCAGACCCTTTTTGCACTAGGAGATAGTAGCCCAAGAACCACGGAAGCACAGCGTGATGGCAGACTAAACAAGTGGATTACAGAGCAGAACTGCTTGTGTTTGTTCGTATCTCAAATATTTCTTTGCACCTCGAAGCAAAAAATTTCCCGCAAGACCTTTCGTATCTCAAACATTTCGTAACTCAAAGCATTCTTATCTCGGGGTACCACTGTATAATCCAACACAAAACACCTGGGGTTTTAATGAAACTAAATAGGAAGCAAGATAAGAAGGCACAGACCCCAGGGAAAACATTGACTGCGTATTACAGGGGAAACAGAATGAGTGATCATGTGATCTTCCATGTCACGCATGTGGAAAACACATTGAAAACTATGAAATGGGCAATAAAGGCAGAACATTTTCAGAAGGTTTTTAGTTTGAATATTTTTAGTTTTAAATGAACGTTTCAAGAGTTATGACATATAATTCAAATAAAAATGTGAGAGCTTAGTCATGAAGTAGATCTGCTCCTCCTTTCCATCGAAAGAAGCCAGCTGAGGTGGCTCAGGCATGTTATTCGGATGCCTCACTGAGAAGTTGTACCAGGCATATGACTCCATATTTGTGTTTAAAGAAAACATTGCAGCACTTTCCAAGAAAAGTCTTTCTCGTTCTGCCCGCAACCTTCTGTTCTTTAAGATTGGGCCCCCAGTGCAATTAAGTTAGACCCTTAATTGACTTGGAGGGCATCAAAGACATGTTGAAAAATACATCTGTGGTCTAACAGTTTATTTTCTGTCTCCTGCAGTGGTGAGAGTGGAGCAGGGAAAACTGAGAGCACCAAGCTGCTGCTCAGACACATCATGGAGCTCTGCAAAGCCAACTCACAGCTGGAGCAGCAGATACTGCAGGTACAGATGCGCATCTGAGCACATTTAGATTTTAAATTACTTTATCAGGATGTTCTCCAACTCTGATGTGTTTATAATGCCGCATACAGTCCATGTAGATTAAAGTAATCGATGGATGCAAGGGTTTGTGTTTGCAGCTGCAGATTTGAATCCAGCCACCTTGTTTGCACATTGCAAGGGTCAGGGCAGAGGTTTGTGATTCCTGTCGAGATTAACCACTGGTGTCAGGTGGATGGAGTCAGATCTCTCTCACAGAAAGCTCAAACTACACCCTCTGCATTCCCTGTGTCTGTTTGTGATTGTCAGGTGTGGTTTCTAGCAGATGGACATGGTCAGACAGGCTGTGTTTCAATTGTTTTGTTAGAACCATACATTTTCAGTTTAGCTGATCATTCGTTAAGGCTGGAATTGCTCAGAGAATTATTGTCTTGTGTCTTTCGGTGTATTTTGGGGGGTCTAAACATCAGAACTGATGAAAAGTTACGTCTGATTAGGGTTTGCAAAAGTGGGTGTGGAAATATGACTAGAACACAACCTAACGTGTTTCAGTTTATCGCGCAAACAGTTTGTCTTAGGCGAATTGAATTTGACAATGTGTAGTGTACCAATATTTAATCATTGCATTTCTAAAATTGACAGAAAGTTGACTATTTCGCATTTTTCCTCATGTCTTTCTCCAACCAACCGCTCCCAGAGATTGTATATGTTAGTCTCCCAACACCATCAGTCTTATTTTAAGGCATATTGGATGTTAAATTATGACGCTTTTTGGCTTTGTTGTGTGCGCACGACGGCTGCTGAAATTTGAAATTTTCCATAAACAGGAAGTTGTTAATTTCTCAGCCATGCACTGTGTTCAGGTTCAAATTTGTCATGCATGCTAAGAGTCCATGTCTGAACAAGTCTGTATAGCTGTTTACATTATCCGTTGTAGTGCCACCAAGTGGTAACGTGCAATATCCTATTTTCTGCAGTTTAATGCTGCTATTTCAGAGTTGGTTTGAAGGACATGTTTGAAACTCGGAGGACTTGTGTAAGGGACCGAGACCTACAAAAGAAAGTCAATTGAAGAGAGTTTCCAAAAATGACAGGAAGTCAATGATGGGGTGTTAAATTGCAAAGCTTATTGACTTTGTTAAACTATTTGCATATGGCGGTCGTCGAACAATATAATTTCAGTTGCTAATAACTCACCTTGCCTGAACACATCGATATAGCAGCCTATGGGTTTAGTATAGGGACAGTATAGTCACAGGAAATATAGCATTTAACATTGAAAAAGGTACTTATTTCACCCATTTTCACCTTTGTCCACTACAATAATGAACAAAAAATCTGCAAAACATTGGTCATTGGTACATTGGTCACTGTAATGTTTTGTTATTTTATTTGCATTATAAAAATCATTTTCAGTCACTTTAATTTTGTACATCTCTTCTATTAAAGCCAGTGGTTAAATAAACTCTTAAATGTAGTTTAAGAGCAGAAATGTGTTTGTAAGAATCATAACTAAGTCACATTTATAGAACACACGATACACACAGTAACACCCCAGAGCTTAGAAAGGGAAATGAGTGACTGTAAAACCTTCCCTTTGGACCATTATAACAACTCTGGCCTTGAACCAACATCCAAAGAGAACTGAAGGAAACCAGAGATCTCAACAGCTGACTTCCTTCAGCAGATCCAAAACCAGTTCTTCCACTCAGAGGAACCAAATACAAACACACACTGCCCTATTCAGTGATAGTGAGTATGAGAACATAGCACTCGGAATGTTTGAGTTGTACAGAAACCAAACTGAGGAGAAGTCATAAAGGACAAAGGTTAGTGCTCCAGATGGAAGCAGGGCTCAGAGTGCATCGAGTCATTAAGCAGCAAGATTTTCCTGAGTCACAGCAGTAGTTGCACTGTTCCCTTTTTTCAGTCAAGCCCACTTCCTCAATCTCTCAGCTATCTGAGAGAAAAGAGTGCATACACACATTCACTGAAACATCATTTTCACCTCCCAAAATTATCTTGACTGGCTGTGTTCCCAAAGAGCAATTTCTCAAATATTTTATGCAATATTACAGTTTTGCGGACACATTTTATTTGCGTCTTTAGGTGGATACATGGATATTATCATCAAATTGAGAGAGGGAGCGCAGCTTTTTAAAAAAAAAACTGCCTCTGAAGTTACATGATTCGTTCGTAAAACTACATCGTTCACTCTCATCCGAACGTCCCACTCATACATCCCTATATAACACACATGAGGAGTCTGTATCAGTTTATCGTTTGCAGACTTAATAATTTGTGAGGTTGAAATGACATTATTTGAGAAACTCTAAAGTCGCAAGATGATGCTATTTGATGATTATGATGCTTGACTTGTGTTGGATCAGAGAAAATTTGATTGACATTGTTCTAATTTGTAAAATTCAAAGGCCTTTACACACCGATCAGAATTTTCGATCCAAAATATTGCCAAGAACGCACCTCAACCGGTGGTGCTCATCTCACAGTTTCATAGCAACTTCGCACAGAGAAGACGATTGCAGAGTAGAAATCAAAGAACAAAAAAAAGAAATCATGGTCGAGCTGTTTATACAGTTTATATTACCCTCTGTACAAAATATGCTCTACAAATATACTTGACCTGCCTTGGTGTCTGATCACAGGGAGCTGTTTGACAAATGCCATAGAGATGAAAAAAATGAGGAGAAAATAGAGGATTTGTGCCGCACTATTGCCTTGGACTGCAAACGTCATCTTCAGGCAGGGGGCACCTCGAGTTGGAGGAAGGGCATTCTGCTTAGAAGCCATCCAAGCCCTTAGGATGCACATATGCGATGGTCATGCCTCTGTTTTACCCTAAAACGTTTGGATAATAATTGTTTGGCCTGCGATAAGATATTCAACTGCCAGATGCCATCTTTTTTGACTCAAAACAGAAGCAGATGATTTGAGTTGAGTCAGAACCATAGGAAGTGCTGGAAAAGCTCTTTTCATTCCTGCTTGACGTTATTGAAGTAAGGTCCTATCTCTCTGTCCCTTAACCTTGTCCAACCACTACAGTACCCGAATTCTTTGCACACCAACCAAAGTTTAAACTTTTCCCATTTAATTTTTTCGATCAGTTTTCAGTTTCTTTGTCCAATGGCAAACATGGGTCCAATCATGTATGATTGTGTTCAAACAGGTGAATCCTCTCCTGGAGGCCTTTGGAAATGCTCAGACGGTCATGAATGACAACAGCAGTCGCTTCGGGAAGTACATCCAGTTGCGCTTCCACAACTCATCAGGTGAGGTTTTTTTTTGTTTTATTTTTTTTTAACCCACAATGAATATAATCCCAAAATACTTGATTGCCTAACCTACTGGATACATTTTGAGTTATAAAATCACACTCAAAGGAATTTGTATTGTTGTATTGTTGTCTTCCAATAGTGTTTATTTGGGGATCAATGTTTAAGAGCCCTGCCTGTTTCAGGTCTCATCTGCCCAAGATCGGTTTCTAAAAATGCAAAAATATGGGCGTTCACAGCTGCGTAGAGTAGGTTGGGGTGTGGGTGTATCTTGGTGGAAAGAGCGGTGAGCAACCGTTAAAAGTAACCATTGATGACATAGCCCTCAAAGTACATTTTTCATAGATGTGGGATGGAAGTCCTGCAGATTTCCTCATATCCAGACAAATGCAAACTGTATTGATTTGCAATCTCTAGGTCCACCACTCTCCAGTTCTTGTAACTTTATTGGAGAAAATGCTTGCTACAAATTCATAGTTTCGAAAATATCGTGACCCTTAGATAGAAAGAAACTCTGAGGTTTCGAAGTTCTTGAAGGAGAGCAAATGTGAGTGATGCCATAATGTTTTGTAGTGAAAGGAGCAAAGATCAACGAGTATCTTCTGGAGAAATCTCGTGTGGTTCAGCAGGACGAGGGTGAGCAGAACTTCCACATCTTCTACTTCATGCTGGCTGGCATCTCCCCAGAGGATAAAGAGATGTACGGGCTCCTTGACCCCACACACTACCGGTGAGTCATTCAACTTGGTCATTGCTTCTCTACAATAATGTGTTGTATAATCTTTATTGGGTCACAGAAGATCTAAGCTAAACTTGGTTAACTAAATCACTTACCGGGGCTTTTTTCTTAAGTTCCACTCTGTAGTAGGGGTGTGAACCAATTCTTTACGTAACTGATCAGGGTGGTTCTTGTTTCAGAGGTTCTGTGATCCAAGCTCTCAGAAATAGAGGCATGAGTCTGGCCAGAATGGAACAAAATGTGAAGTTAATTCCTGATTGCTTGGCCATAACTTTAGTTTTCACTCTCCCACTCACGACACAGACCTAGATGTAGTTCCATGTACGTAGAGTCCTTCATAGTTTGACATTGATCAAGTTTTAACAATTTTACCCTCCACTTTTTCACAGATTGTGGAGCATTTGTCCATCCATAGATTATAAAACCTTTTCATTATTGTGATTTCTATTAATTCAGATTTTAATTGGCCCCCATTCTGATGTATTTAATTGGTGATGCCCAGGTTTATAAGATGGGTGGACTAGACAAGTATAATTCCCTGAACTATTCCCTGAGTGTCCTTACAGTGTGAACCTGTGACTCGCCTGTACCGCCCCAACCCTCTTCAGACAGGATCTGCCGCATTGTTTAGCATGCACACTTAGATTAGTATCTTAACCACCTTGTTTTATAGAGGTGTGTTACGTGCTGCTGTCTAACTATATCACTTTCAGCCTCTGCTATTTGTTGTGTCAAAGGTTGACTCAAAATGTTGTCAGAAGACGTGTATGTTTCATTGACAGCAATCGAAACTGTGCATGACTCTGATTTCTGCTCAGTAAGGCAGTGAAGAAGATGAGTAAATGCCCTAGTGTTTGAGGAATAAAACAGCTAGACAAAAATAACATGAACATTATACGTATGCATGTATGTGTTAGTGCTGTTAATTGATTTAAAAATTACCGTATTTTTCGGCTCATAAGACGCACTTTTTCTTCCCCAAAACTGAGGGGGAAAAGTTGGTGCGTCTTATGAACCGAATGCAAACCGCCGCGAAGTCCGGTAACGGCCGTATGAGAGGTGTAAGAGCTCCGGAGCGGCCATATTTGTTTACCAAGCGCTGCGCGCTGACGTCATCGACCATCTCTGCCATTGCGCGGACGTAACGAAAACGAGGAAAAAAACTAAATTTCCCACAGTGCCTTTGGCTACAGTAGCCGCAGCAGTGCTTCCGCATCCATACTCACGAGCTACAGAGCTGCCGTTTCACACATTAAACGTAAAAGAGCCCCCGGAGCTAGGCCGAAGCCGCGGCCATATTTGTTTACCAAGCACTGCGCGCTGACGTCATCGCCCATCTCTGCCATTGCGCGGACGTAACAAAAACGGGGGGAAAAACTACATTTCCCACAATGCCTTTGGCATCCGCATCCATACTTACGTCACGAGCGAAACTACAGAGATCAGCTGACTCTCGCATTTGAGTGATCTCTCACGCTACAAACCCGTTTTCTCACGCTAAAATACATTTCAAGATGTATTGGACAGTTTGATCCTTTATTAATGGAGTTATTTGGGTTTTCATAAGCTGACAAAAATCAAAAGGATTTATATTAGAACAAAAAGCATACGATTGTTTCCAGCGCTTGCTCTCTCTCTATCTCTCTCTCGCGCGCTCGCGTGAAGTAAACAAAACGCTCTCAATGACTGAAACTCTTCTTTAATAAACTCAAATCATCTCTCAACGGTACATCTCACACATGTACATACGAGATAACAAACGTAAGTAACCTTCTCTGCAATTAGGGAGTGTTTGATTACAGGGGGGCTCGACTAAAAAAGTTTGAGAACCACTGTATTACTAATGTGGGGGCAATCTTACTAGATATTATTAGTAATGTAGTGACAATGTTACTGGCTATTATTAGTAATGTAGTGACAATGTTACTGGCTATTAGTAATGTGGTGACAATGTTACTGGCTATTATTAGTAATGTAGTGACAATGTTACTGGCTATTATTAGTAATGTAGTGACAATGTTACTAGCTATTATTAGTAATGTAGTGACAATGTTACTGGCTATTATTAGTAATGTAGTGACAATGTTACCGGCTATTAGTAGTAATGTAGTGACAATGTTACCGGCTATTATTAGTAATGTAGTGACAATGTTAGTAATGTAGTGACAATGTTACTGGCCATTATTACTAATGTGGTGACAATGTTGCACTGGAACAGTGATGGTGATAACGAATGGTGGACTTTAGAGTGATGAGTGGGGGCAAAGAAAAACATTACAGCCTTTTTTTTGTTACTTTTACTGTTTACTGTCTGTTCATGTTACATGTTTGGCTGTTAACTTTTACACAGTTGATATAAAATATTTTACAACAGTATTTGATTCAGAATCTTTTTTTTCTGGATTTTCCTCTTTAAAAATTGGGTGCGTCTTATGTGCTGGTGCGTCTTATGAGCCGAAAAATACGGTAACTAATTAGTCATTGATTTTTTTTTTTTTTCAAAACATAAATAATTAATCTAAACTCAAGACAAAGAATCTATTTAACCTTTTTACTCCTATAATGATACTGTTCAAGGTATTCTTTTCTTGTTGTCAATCATTGTGTCAGAAAATAGTGTTGATAGTTTTCATCAAGTTTCTCTTTATAAACAACTCTAAATGTACAGCAACAAGATTTCTGAGATGACAGAAATGAACCTCAATCTATTGTACATGAGCTCAGAAAGTTTTGTTTGAATAGGGCTTTCAGTGTCCATTACACAGTTGTATTTTTGTTTTTACAAAGGTCCAGCCGTTTTATTTCTTTTAGCTGTTGAATATTGTAGAGTAGTTCCTGTCCAGTTGAAGACAGAGCCCAACCTTGCAACATAAGGTTTGCCCTTCATCAGATAAATCTCTATAAATATAAATATATTGTATAATGTTAGATTAAATTGGTCTGATAGAAACCGTTGTGTTTCTATACCAAAATTAGCAAAAGATGAGATCAAAATAATGATGGAAACAATATGAATTCAAGAGCATGAGCTGTAATAAAGCATAATGTCTTATGTCAATTAGAAAAATTACACTATATATTGAAAAACGTTATCGTTACAAAGCTGGAAATATCCCCTGTGTGTATAAAAACATTTATTACATCCTGCCTGCTGCTGCTGTTGGTGTTCCACAAATCTCCCAGAGGCTATCCTCACTCTTGACGATTGTCTAAACATCTTCCTTCATTATTTGCAAGTGTTTTGGCACTGAAATCAAACACTTTAGTGTGCCAAAAACGGCAGAAGAATGCGAAGAAATAAGGAAGAAAGGACGATCTTCATACACAACTGTGGAAGAGTCACGGAAGATTCACGGACGTATAACACTGTAAAAAAATCAACAATGGTTCCGTGCCAAGCTCACGTAGGTGCGGGAATATATACACACAGGATAACACAACCCCCCTGTGGAGTTATGAAAATAAAAAGGAAGCCAGCCGGGAAGTCGCTGATAGTGGGGTAAACCACTTTTAGATTTTTAAGGAAAACGTTCATTAAAATTATTTACCCCTGGAGGACAGTAAATGCTATAACTTCAAGTAACGTTTTTAAAATAGAGACCTCACATATTAGAACCAAATATTTAAAATTTCCAATCCCTCCAAAACACAAAGAGATTCACTTTAAAATATTAAATAATAAATATCCTTCTAAGGATTTTATGCAAATAGGTTAAATTTAGATAGGTTGAATATATATATATATATATATATATAAATGTAGGTATGTATGTATATGTGTGTGTGCGTGTGTGTGTGTATATATATATAAATAAATAAATAAAAGTGTCAGGGGTGTTGTGTGACAGAAGAGTGTCAGCAAGAATCAAAGGAAAGGTGTACAGAACAGTAGTGAGACCAGCTATGATGTATGGGTTAGAGACTGTGGCAGTGAGGAAGAGACAAGAGGCAGAGATGGAAGTAGCAGAGATGAGGATGTTGAGGTTCAGTTTAGGAGTGACGAGGATGGACAAGATTAGGAACGAGCACATCAGAGGGACAGCTCAGGTTGGTTGTTTTGGAGACAAAGTCAAAGAGACCAGATTGAGATGGTTTGGACATGTGCAGAGGAGGGATAGTGGTTATATTGGTAGAAGGATGCTGGAGATGGAGATGCCAGGCATGAGGTCAAGAGGAAGACCAAAGACGAGATATATGGATGTGCTGAAATAGGACATGAAGTTAGTTGGTGCGAGAGTAGAGGATACTAAGGACAGAGTTAGGTGGAAAAGGATGATTCGCTGTGGCGACCCCTAAACTGGGAACAGCCAAAAGTAAAAGAAGATAGAAGTTTATTTTCTTTAGAGTCAATGTGGGAGTAAATCCTTCCACTCAATCCTTTTTTTTTACTTTTTCACTCTAAAATAATAAATACTCATCAAATCATATTTTTCATGAACAAAACAAAAGGCATTAATGTGATTTCCTGCTCTCTTCAGGTATCTGAATGGCAGGTTTGGACAGGAAGCCGTAGTGCAAACGTGGCGTGTGAAATATGCTGAAGTTTCCAATGCTATGGACATGGTTGGATTCGAAGAGCAGGTAAAAACAGAACCTCCACCTGATTTGAAGAAAGTCAATTTAGGTCAATTGAGAAAAAGCAGGGGTACCGTATTTTTCGGCTCATAAGACGCACCGGCACATAAGACGCACCCAATTTTTAAAGAGGAAAATCCAGAAAAAAAAGATTCTGAACCAAATACTGTTGTAAAATATTTTATATCAACTGTGTAAAAGTTAACAGCCAAACATGTAACATGAACAGACAGTAAACAGTAAAAGTAACAAAAAAAGGCTGTAATGTTTTTTTTTGCCCCCACTCATCATTCTAAAGTCCACCATTCGTTATCACCATCACTGGTCCAGTGCAACATTGTCACTACATTACTAATAATAGCCAGTAACATTGTCACTACATTACTAATAATAGCCAGTAACATTGTCACTACATTACTAATAATAAATAGTAACATTGTCACTACATTACTAATAATAGCCAGTAACATTGTCACTACATTACTAATAATATCTAGTAAGAATGCCCCCACATTAGTAATAATACAGTGGTTCTCAAACTTTTTTAGTCGAACCCCCCTGTAATCAAACACTCCCTAATTGCAGAACATGTTACTTACGTTTGTTATCTCGTATGTACATGTGTGAGATGTACCGTTGAGAGATGATTTGAGCTTGCGTTTATTAAAGAAGAGTTTCAGTCATTGAGATCGTTTTGTTTACCTCGCGAGCGCGCGCGCACGCCCGCGAGAGAGAGAGATAGAGAGCGAGCGCTGGAAACAAGCGTATGCTTTTTGTTCTAATATAAATCCTTTTGATTTTTTGTCAGCTTATGAAAACCCAAATAACTCCAAAGGATCAAACTGTCCAAGATTGTGAAACTGTCCAAGTGAATGTTTAGCTGAAATAAACCCCTCACAGACTGAAGACGATGCTTATCGATCATCATCTTATTGTCAGGCTCAAAAAACATAGCAGACAAACTATGAGCTGTGCCCATTTCACATCTTGAAATGTATTTTAGCGTGAGAAAACGGGTTTGTAGCGTGAGAGATCACTCAAATGCGAGAGTCAGCTGATCTCTGTAGTTTCGCTCGTGACGTAAGTATGGATGCGGATGCCAAAGGCATTGTGGAAAATGTAGTTTTTCCCCCCGTTTTCGTTACGTCCGCGCAATGGCAGAGATGGGCGATGACGTCAGCGCGCAGCGCTTGGTAAACAAATATGGCCGCTGCTTCGGCCTAGCTCCGGAGCTCTTACACCTCTCATACGGCCGTTACCGGACTTCGCGGCGGTTTGCATTCGCTTCATAAGACGCACCAACTTTTCCCCCTCAGTTTTGGGGAAGAAAAAGTGCGTCTTATGAGCCGAAAAATACGGTATGTAACAGAGGACTCTTGTGGAGTACCTCTATTTTTGAGGTAAAGTAAAATGGTGCATTTCTGGTTTAATGTCTTAATCCTTCACAAGTTATACTATATTTCTTCAAGCTTGGTAATGGACCGGCTGATCTCTTTTGTAGGAGAAGGTGGACATGATGACCATCCTGGCGGGGATTCTGTCTCTGGGGAACATCACGTTTGAGACGACAGACAGTGATGCACTAAGAGTCTCAGAGGCTTCACGAGGCTGGTTGAAAGCCACTGCTGTGAGTTTCCTGTCAATGATTTGATCGCTCATAGCCTCTCTGCTACGAGTGAGTTTGTTACACCAGTATTACAACACTTATTTTGTTTACTTACATTATTATCACTAAATTTGTTTCAAATGTTCAAAAAAAGAGCAATGACTTCACTGTAGTTTCTGGGATGAGATGGTCTCCTGAGGAGATGAGTGTTATTCCCATCTCTCTGTTTAATCAGCTGATTTATGACCTGTGCTCAGATCAGGAACAAACGCTGTTGACTGTGACTGAAGGAGCTGCTACATCTGGTCTTTTACGATAACACTCACAGTGCTCAGAAAAGGCAACCAGGCCCTATCATTAAACATCCTTAGCCTTTAATACACAACAAGGGGCTGTTTCTAATTCTGTCATGTTACACCATTTTGGTGCAATATTGTTAGTTGTTTGTTTGAGGACCAGAGGGTGAATGAATGAATGAATGAATGAATGAATGAATGAATGAATGAATGTATTTGAGGAGTTCGGTTCCAAAATGTGATAAATATAATAAAAAAAAAACAATTTAGTGCCAATCTGAAGAGTATGGTGTTCACATTTGAAAACCCCACACTTATTTTTCCCTAAAAAAACATATTGGAGTCCTGGGAAAATAGGCGATTTTAAAGAACTAAACATTGGATTCCAAGAATGTGAAGTTCACAGCGTACCCTTTTTAGAAGACGTCCAGAGTTTTTTTTAGGCAGTTTTTTGAGTCAAAAAGAGGTGTTTTGACCTTTTAGCCGAATGTTAGCCTATTTGCATATCAGTTGTGGTGGTGACATTCCTACGGCAAAATTAAAATGCGATTGGTCTTCACCTTCTCTGGGAACGTATAGATAACGCAACTACAATCCTGACACATATTGTGGAATCACAATTGGTTGCTCCATTGAAAACAAATTTGGATTATGATTAAAGTAGCATGTTGGTTTTGGCGTGGCTCCAAATATAACTGTGTCTGGATCCGAATACAGACCGGAAAGTCTGCCTATTGAGTACCCCAGGTGTAGGTTTATAATAATCCAGTAATCCTAGTCCTGGAGCCTGGAAAAGTTTACTGCTGCCATCTTGCTCTCAACCAAAGCCATGAGTTGCTATGGAATGGGTACCAGTGGTTTGATATAAGTGAACAGACCGAACCAGAGAAACCTTATTACCTTATTATAGAAACTAGCAGAGCTGACTGCTCCGCTCAGTCAGATGCCGCGTGGGGGGAGGATAGAGTTCACCGAACCACCGTGAGGGAGTCGTGAATAAAAGGTTCCTTCCCGTAGGACTAGGAACCTGGAGGCGCAGCACATCCTTGATCCGGGGGTCGCATATGCAGGAGCCCGAGTGGAATTACTGGGGCTGCAGCTGCCATATGCCCCAGGAGCCTCTGAAGAAGCTTCAGTTGGACCGTCCGTCGACGCGACACGGCTGCGATAGACGCGCCCTCATGTTCTCGGAGTTCAGCTTGAGAAAAAGAGTCGCCTTGACCGGAGTGAGACGACTCTTCTCCTAGTTGATCTGGAACCCTAGGTGGCTGATGTGCGATAGCACTCTGTCCCTGTGTGCAATCAACTGGTCTCTGGACTCGGCTACAAGGAGCCAGTCGTCCAGATAATCCAGGATGCTGATGCCTGCCCGGCGTAGCGGGGCGAGAGCAGCCCGGACAACCTTCGTGAAGGTGCGCGGGGAGAGGGACAGGCCGAAGGGCAGGACCTTGTACTGGTAGGCTTGGCCTTCGAAACAGAACCTTAGAAAGGGTCTGTGTTGTGGGGCCACTGCCACGTGGAAGTACGCGTCCTTTAGGTCGATGGTGGCGAACCAATCCCCAGGACAAACGCAGGCAGAAGGCTGCGGATCATCAACATCTGAAATCGGTGCTTGGCCAGGCCCCGATTCAGACGTCTCAGATCCAGGATTGGTCGCAACCGGCCAGATTTTTTGGGGACCAGGAAGTATCGGCTGTAGAAGCCACTTCTGGCATCGGCTGGAGGGACCGGCTCGACTGCGCTCTTGCTCAAGAGGGCAGCAATTTCCTCTTGCAGGAATGAGACGCCTGACCGTGGAACCGTGGTCTCTAGAACACCTCGAAACCTGGAGGTTTTCACGAACTGAATCGTGTAACCCAGCCGGATTGTCCGAAGGACCCAGCGACCGACCTCGGGAAGCATCTGCCAGGCTCCCAGGCATGCGGTCAGGGGTACTGTGACTTACGTGCCGATGGAAATACTGGCGGGGCCCCACGGATGCGGGCTTAGTGGCAGATTCACCAGGGCGTGGCCCTGGGTACAGGTGGGTGGCACTGTGGGGGCTACTGCCGCCATGTCCACCGACTGGGCCAGCGAGACTACCGCCTGTGTCGGGGTCTTCGTCAAAGTATGAGGAAGAGGTACCCCAGACTGGTGGGCAGAGCGTGTTATACTCAGGACAAATGTTTGATCTTTCTTTAACACATGAGGTGCCGCCACCCCGAGGGGCGGCAGCGAGATACGTGTGGTGGCCTCCCCACCCTCCAGGGGGAGTTGGGTCGATGGAATGACCCCCCCGAAAGATCTCTGATCTTCCCGAGTAGTCGATCTCAGGGGCGCTTCTTCTGCTTCCGAGAACCCTCTGAGGACGACTGTGCCCGACGCCGTGCAGGGGCCCTCCTCGGGCTCTTGGCCGAAGGTTTGGGCCGTGGCGGGGGGCACACTCTTTGGCGTCTCACACGCGGAGAGGGTTCCACACCGAGCTTACTAGAACCGCGCTTGCCACGGCGCGGCGCCATCAGTTAGCCCAGACCCTCCGCCTGCTTCCTGATCGTGGAGACCCTCGACACAAAGTCATCCACGGTGACACCAAAGAGGCCATCAGGTGAAATAGGCGCGTCAAGGAACCGCGTGCGGTCCTCATTGAGCATGAACGCCTGTTCCAACCATAGATGGTGTTCCTGCACCACAAGAGTGGACATCGTGCGGCCGATACTCTGCGCTGCAGATTTTGTAGCCGAGCGTAAGGCTTGTAAAGACTCGTGGCCGTCACCACTCTGGTGCATGTCACGGAGGACCTCAAGTCTGACGAAAACTTACCGGCATTGGAGGGGACAATGGGACGAGACCGCCAAACGGCAGCACTGTCGGGGCACAAATGTACGGCAACAGCCTGCTCCACTTGCAGAATCAAGAGTGGGGAAGAGGGATGAGCTACGGACCCTTGCAGACAGGGGAGCCTGCCAGAATTTCGTCAGCTCGTCATGCACCTCCGGGAAGAAAGGTACCTTGTCCCAGCGCTTGCCGTAGTACCAATCATCCAGGCGCGAGGGGGCCGATTCAGAGGGCGAAGGCACCTCTAAACCAATAGCCGCCGCGGCCTTGGAGAGCATCGCCATGACTCCGGGCTCCGATTCAGTTACGACCCCGGAGGGTGGTAAGTCTGAACACGAAGACACCGAAGAAGGCGCCCCTTCCGATGCTGCAATGGATAGCAGATCGTCAACAGGATCGTACAGGGAAGCCGGTGAAGCCGGAGCAACACTGGACGCCTCAGCTGACCAGACGGGATGCATCCCTGGAATGCAGAGATGACACAAGGGTTCACCTGACGTCATTTCCTCTGCGCTGACAGCTGAAGCCTCGGAGGAGCTAGCCCGAGCAGGCGGAGTGCCAGAAGTCGAAGCCTCGGCGTCCTCCTCCTCGAAAAAGGATCTCCTGTACTTCAGTGTGCGTTTCGGGAGAGCGTTGCAATGCAAGCACTCTCGCCTCACGAGAGCAGCGCAGGCGTGTTTTAAACCCAAACACTCCACACACTTCTCGTGACCGTCTTTCGATGAGATAAATCCATTACAGCCAGGAGAAATGCAGATTTTGCACATCGTCGGCAAAAACGGACGTGATAGGACAAAAATCTGCGAACACTGACAGGCTCTAGCTGTGAATCGAAGGTGCAGCGATCAGATGGCTTTGCTATCTGGGCTAGCGACAGCACACCAAGTGCAGAGGTAAGCAACCTTTGATATTTCAGCATTTTTTGAGTGTCGAAATAGAGAGCTTCCACCATTCTCCGAGGAAGAAAGCAGAATGAGTGTAGAGCTGCGCTCTGCTCTTATAGAGCGGCTGATTAAAGCCTTAATCAGTCACACTCGCAAATCAATTGCCCGTTATAGATTCGGCTCCACCCAATCCCAGGTGGGATTTCCGACAGTCGACACTTCCACATTAATGTCTGCGTTTCGACTGATAGGGAACACAGATTAAAAATAGGTATTATTTGTTTACTAAGAACAGTCTGGTCTCAAGCTATTGAGCAGAGAAAACCGAATCCGTGAATCTGCAGCTAACTTTACTGAACTGTGACGGGATGGATGATCGGATGATATTGTTTCAATTTCACGTCCGATTACGATCGACATAATGAGCACCCCTGCTCTAGTGCATTTTATATTTGCGGGACAACAACAGTCTACTGATTCATCAGACAGCGCTCCTCTCCTGCTTATTTCTGTTTAAGATGAATGTGCTTCGGATCTCCTGGTCCTTTGTTTTATCACTGTGCATTAGAGCACCCCCAGCCCCCGGCATCTAAAAGCACAAATCACTCTGACCTTTCCTGTCTGACAGTTATGCCCTGCTCACATTGTTCTTTAGCCTCCGTTGCTTTTCTTTTAAGCTAACAAAGCATTCAGTCTGTTGTATTCCACAGGGGCTCTTCTCTCCAAAGAAATTCATGTTTTCCAAAACAGACAATGTGCTGTTTTTCTAAACTTTCTGTGAAAATGCACAAATCAAACATTACATTTGTGTGTGTGTGGGTGTGCGTGTGCGTGTGTGTGTGTGTGCAGGGTCAGTTTGGTGTTCAGGAGGAAGATCTACTTAAAAGCCTGACATGCACCACTTCCATGACCAGAGGAGAAGCCATACAGAGACTCCACACACAGCAGCAAGCCGAGGGTATCGCACACATAAACACTCTGATGTCTGTAGTGCTACATTTCCATCTTCCATATCCTGTCTGAGTTCCCACTATTGTCGTATTCATCTCTGTTTGTTTGAATCAAATGTTTCAGATGCCAGAGACTCCATCGCTAAAGTGGCTTACGGTCGAGTGTTTGGCTGGATTGTCAGCAAAATCAATGAACTGCTTGCACCTAGTGTAGACTTTGATGTGGAGCTCAATGAAATAGGTAAAGGTTTATGCCTCGGGTCGGATTTAAATGGTGACGTTATGACTAGGTACTAGGAACAACTAACATACTAGGAATTTGTGCTCTGCATTTAACCCCTCTCAGTACACACACAATAGTGAACAAACACACTGTGAAAACACACCCATAGCTATCTACTGTCAAGACTTTGATGCCTGGGGAGAATTTGGAGAAAGCACCACATTTGTTGTTCATCACCTGAAAATGTCCTTATCCATTAGTCAACAACTTAACACAGTTTTTTACAGAGAATTTTTTTTTTTTAATCATTTTTTGTGTCTTTATTTTGTAATAGTATGTATTATTTTGTTTTGGGGCGGTTAAATTTTTTTGTGTTTTGTTTTTTAATTAGTTTAGAGTTTTTGTTTCATATCCTTTTTGTTTCTTTACCTTTTTCTTTGCGTCGTTTGTTATGAAAATAATTTTGTGCCAAAAAGACTTAATTTCAGCTAAAAATGAACAAAAATTAAATGATTACGAAGAAAAAAAACTCAGCCTGAAAACAAAAAATAATCAAGAAATGAGTTTAAGGTATTGATTTTAAATTAACTCCATTCTTTGTTGGCTTCATTTTCAACTTCAGTTTCGCTGAAAAAGTTTTGATTACGCTCTCAGCATCTTCGCTTTTGCTGTTTAAACTTTCACTTGCAATTCTGAAATATACACTTGCAGGGCTCTAGACTAACTTTTTGCACTGGTTGCACTGGTGCGCCTAAATTTTTTTCTTAGGTGCACCAGCACAAAAGTTAGGTGCACCCAAATTTTCAACTGCATCACATTTAACACCCCATTTTCACAAGTTCACTTTTTTTAGTTATCTATTTATTTATTTTTTTTAAATCACTGTCCATAGACAATATTGACTTGTAAATGATTAACTAACAACCTGGTCAAAATAAAGTTCTTTATTTGAAGCACAATTCCACAAGAAAGGTAACTAAAACTTACTGAAAAGGTGTTTAAAGTGCTTTACTGAGCTGAAATTTAAACTTTAAACTGATTTTGGTCCCTAAGAGCAGCAAATACAAATAAAAACGATAATACCATTTACTACCCAGATCAAGAGTTTATAATGCAGCCTATTTATTTATTTTTTCATTTTTAAGTGTCAGAATATTATGGTTAATGCAGTAACGAGACGGTAGGCATATTATTGACATAGGCTCCATAACATGACATGGTTTACCTTGGGCATGAGCATGCTCGACCTCAATGTGTTCAATAATATATTCATCGGTCTTCCTTTCCGCAAGATACGACTGTACACAATGACGCATTCCTTTTTGGCGATATATGTGTCTCCGTCGATCAGGAATTCCATGTATGCACTGTTCGCAATTTGCACAGATGTCTTTTTTTTCAATGTATCTTCGATGACTTCTATAAATTGGGTGCGCGCGACATCATTGCAGTACGTCGGGTTTACGTTCAAGCCATTTTCTTCATAAGAATTATTTCGTTAAACGTTAAACTTAATTATCATCTCGGCCTCGTCTGATGATCTGTTTGCAGCTGCCTGCCGCTGTAAAGGTACGTTCACATCGAACGCGGTTCGCGCGGTAAGCGCGGAGGGTTTCCATGTTAAGTCAATGCAAAGACGCGTTTGCGCGCGTCTGAGGCTTCAGCGGCGCGGTAAACGCGAATTGAGCGGCGCGCTTGCCGCGATAGGCGCGTTATTGAGCCGCATGAATGGGTGATACGCGTGTTGTGAGCCGCGCACAGGAGGCGGACCGGCCGTAGACGGAGTTTCGTTTTTTTTTTCCCCTCGAACGACGGGTCGCACCGGTGCAACCTTTGATTTTTTTTTAGTCGCACCATTGAGAAATTAGGTCGCATATGCGACCAAATTGGTCGCACTCTAGAGCCCTGCACTTGTCATTCTGGCACAAACCTTCCATGGGGGCTTGGAACAGTGGTTCGCCTTCATTGGCTAGGACAGTTTGATTTGCAGCTCAATGAATCGGATGTACAAGCATTTGCGTTTTTTTTTTTCGCTAGTGATTGCTTATTTGTGAATGAATGCATATTTATCAGCACATCCAGCAAAGCAACTCATTTATTTTAATTTAAGCTAGGATGGTGGCGTTTGTAATAAGTAACACTGGATTTACTTTTATTTAGATGTTTATTTTGCAACACAACAAACAAACCCAAATCATTTGTTTTGTTTAAGATCCCGGATACAGCCGGCTGAAAGGCTGAAATGATTTCCTGTTCAGGGTTACTGTGTGCTCCCTTGGAGATAGTGTGAGGAGCTCAGTCATTCTGGGGAAGCTTGGAGTAGAGCCGCTGCTCCACACTGAGAGAAGCCAGCTGAGGTGGCTTGGGCATCGGACAGGGTCGAGAGATTATGTCTCCTGGCTGGCCTGGGTATGGCTCAGTGTGCCCCCAGATGACCTGGAGAAGTTGCTTAAAAATTCTAAACGCATGCTCCCGCTAGCAGATCAAGCTACAGCCTCCAAACTATGCAAAAACATCCAGTCTGACTCAGGTTGCTATATCAAAAGGAATTCTGTAAAAACGCTACAAATTCTCTGAATATTTCCATTGACTGGGGTCAAACTTTGTGAAACTGTAACTCAAACTAACAAACTGAGAACCTCATAGAAACGTCAAACAGACCACATGAAGGTCATCAATCTGTGCAGGAAAATAGCAACCACTGTGCAAAAGTGTTTGAACCTCAGGCTCAAAAAGGGGTTAAAAAATTACCAATGACCTATGAAGGCCTTTGGAATTGGAAGAGGCAATGAAAATATATTTACGATGAAGCATCGTAGACAGTTTGTTTATGTTAATCATAAGTGATGTCAAAAAACATTTAAGCTGTTATTGACAGCACTCTAGCAAACAAACTGCTGAGCCCAGCAACCAAATTTTCTAGACTCTCCAATTTTGGTAAAGAATATAGAAGAGGGGGTTGATTTTCATAACATATAGTGACAAAGAAAGCATTATATTAGGTTTCTGACCCCTCCAACCTTAATGTTTACCACAGCAGGATATTTGGGATATCACTCTCTCAGCTAAGGAAAACCATAGAGACATGGAGGTTGGTTTGTCATCAGTGACTCCTCCATAGCAACCAAAAAGTCTACCTTGGCAACCATTCCATTTTGCTTTTATCTTTTTAAACAAAACTTTTACAAGCCAACAAAAAAGTTTGTGCACAAACTTTAGCCATCTAGTTTATATTGATTTAGATATTTAAAACAAAATCTAAACTCAAATTTCCTGGGATGTTAATATCATTTTCCCCTTTCAGGAATCTTGGACATCTTTGGCTTTGAAAACTTTGCTGTGAATCGATTCGAGCAGTTGTGCATCAATCTCGCCAACGAACAGCTCCAGTATTTCTTTAATCATGTGAGTTCTAGAGATGGCTTCTGTGAGACGTTAAAATTGTACAAAAATATAAACAACCTTGGGCTGATTTTTCACAACTCTTAGATATTAGTGTTTCTATAAGTATTTCTTCCTGAAAGTTTATATTTTCTGTACGTCCCGGCCTAGACGTACAGAAAATATAAACTTTCAGAAAGAAACTTACAGGAAGAGATTATATGAATATGAAGTAGCATGTTCCAAGGAGCCGATTTCACAAAAACTCTTTAAGAATGAAAAAATACTTGTTTCACTCAGTCATTTCTTTGCTTTAAACTATTCTTTCACTGTTGGATTTCTATGTTTATAGGCTCTACTACTCTTACTCACTGTAAGCTATCAGACCTTGCTGTATATTTGAGAGAGTTTATGGTAAATTAAATGTTTTTCATGTTTCTCTTCAGCACATTTTTCTAATGGAGCAGAAGGAATATAAAGAGGAAGGGATCACGTGGGAGACCATCAGCTATAAGGACAACAAACCCATACTGGTACAGCGATGTCTAAAATGGTTTCCACGAACTCTTCCAAAATTTTCCCTATTTTTCTTTTCTCGGATTCCAAAAATACACAGAGCCTTGTGATTGGCTGTTGGGAGTGTGGTGAATCCTGAATGTAGGAAGTGCTGATGGAGCAGGACTCAGCTTCCTGAGCCAAACCTCCTCTTTGTACTTTTAACGGGCCTCATTTCTTTCCCTCAGTTGAACCACTAAACATCTCTTGACTTTATGGTTGAGGTTCTTCCTAAAAATCATTGAATAGATCAACATTTCAGGTTGTACCATACCCCATTTGTTGTTGTTTTTTAACTTAAATGAAATGTGTGCTGGGAACCAGTAGCCACTGTTTTCCTGAGTGATTCAAGTGAGTGGCTACTGGTTTCATGATTTTCTCCAGGAGTGCTGAGATTGTGTTTCTGTCTCAGGAGCTGTTCTTCACCAAACCCATCGGTGTCCTCTCTCTTCTGGACGAGCAGAGTGCCTTTCCTCAGGTACTTCCTTCAGATCAACATTATTTAAATTATTACTTTCAATTATCATCTCACATCAAAATATTTACATCTCAATCTTCATCTTCCCCTTTCTTCTTCATCTTCTTTTCCTTCATCCTCCTCTTCTAAATAGAATTCATCTTCCTCCATCTTAGATGTATTCATCTTGTGCCTTTTAATCTCCCTGAAGTCTTGTTTCCTTCAACTCCTCCTCTCCCCACTTCCTCGTTGTCTCTTTCCTTTTGTAGTTATTCTTCATAGTCTTCTCTTCCTCAGTCTTCTATGTGTTACCCCTCTCCCTCTTCATTTTCTTTGTTCTTCTTCCTGCTCCCCCTAGTCCTTTTTTCTTCCCCATCTTCTCATTTTAATTCTACTTCTTACTCTTTCTCTTCTACTTTTTTCACTCTTCCTCCTTTTATTCTATTTTTTCTACCTTCTTTTCATCGTCCACATCATGTTCCTTTTCTTTCTCTTATTTCTCTGTTAATCATTGTTCCTTTTCATTTCATTTTCATTGTTCCTCAGTCATCTACTGCTTCCTCATCTTTTTTCTACTTCTTTTTATTTCCAAATTTCCACTTGTTTTCCACTTTCTGCTCTTGGTTTTGTTATCTTTCTTTTCTTCTAATTAGTCTTCATCTTTTTCTTCCTTTCTCTTCCTTGTTCTTCTTTTCTTAACTTCTTTGTTGTCTTCTCTCTTCCTTCACCCTTCAGTTCCTAATTTTTTCTCTTTTTTCTTCTTCAATCTCTCAAAATCTCTTATTCCTTCATCTTTGATTTCTTCATTTTGTGCATCGTAACTTCCTTGTAGTCTTCTTTTTCTCCCTCCACTTAATAATCTTCCTCTTTTCTGCCATGCTGCTTCCCATTTCTTTATCTTATTCATCATTTTGTAATTATTTTTCATAGTCTTCCCTTCCTCTGTCTTCTGTGTTACTCCTCTTCTCCTTCATTTTCTTGTTCTTCTTCCTGCTCTCACTTACCTTTGTTTCTTCCCCCTACTCCTTCTTGCTCTCTGTCTCCACTTCCTCATTTTTATTTTTCCTTTAGTCTTTCTCTTCTACTTTTTCACTTCCTCCTCCTCCTTTTCGTCATCCACTTCATACTCCTCTTTCTTCAAATTGTTCTTTTTCCTACTCTTCTGATATTGTTCCTCCTTTCTCTTGTCCCTCGTGTATCTTCAATCTTTTACTATTTCCTCCCTTTTTTGTACATCCTATTTTTTCATGTCTTGGGTTTCCTTTTTTGCTCTTGCTTTTCTTCTTCCTCCTTCCCTGCTACATCTTCCTTCCTTTTCTTGTACTTCCTCCTTCTTATACTTTTCTTCTTCCTGGTCATCTGTCTCTACTTCCTGCTCCTTATCGTTCACCTCCTCTATCTTATTAAGTGCTGGAAATACATCACTGTTCATTGGTCTTATGTTTTGTTTAATGAAGTGGGAAGGATGACAAATTGAAGCCGATG
The DNA here is from genome assembly GCA_007224835.1 of Danionella cerebrum. Classification (NCBI taxonomy): domain Eukaryota; kingdom Metazoa; phylum Chordata; class Actinopteri; order Cypriniformes; family Danionidae; genus Danionella; species Danionella cerebrum. The sequence goes on from SRMA01027018.1 coordinate 170,591, forward strand.
CTGATGCTTCTAGCTGTTCAAGAAGTGTTGTTTAATGAAGCTTCTGGAAGTGTTTTTGTTATGATTTGAAAATACAACCCTTAGTCAACAGACTGTTTGATAATCTATCAATATTGCATTTATAAGAGAGAGTTCAGCTGATTATTTGGTATTATTAGGTCAGAAGACAGTTTGCTTTTCTAGCTGCTGAAACGAGATAGTCTTACAATTCTGTTTAGTTGTTAAATATAAAAATGCTTCATTGACAGAGTAGGATGTATTCAAAATAACGTTCTTTGTCGACATGAACAGAAAATATAATCCTGCACATAATAATGAGATATGGAGAGTGAATGCAAGCAACTAAATCCTTTTATTCAAGAATTCTGATACAGAAGTAAAACAGGCATTAGCTGAGAGCAGATGTTCAGCTGTTAAAGTTCCCCTGCTCCATCTCTTCTTCTCAAAGTTTGGGCCCATATCTCAGATTTGTCTGATAATTGCTTAAAAAAAGGTTAAGTATGGGTTGCATTATAAATTCATTGTCATCCAGTGGCAGCTACACTCATCCACTCTTTTCTTTTAGGAAGTGCACATTTCTTTTTCCCCCTATCCTTAAAAACCAGAAATAAAATGTCATTTGATTCCTAAACCACACCGGAGACTCTCAGACAACGGGAATTGTTGAAATGAGCTTTAGAAATCAGCAGCTCTTGATGCAAAGTTCTGCTTCCACAGGCAACGGACCGCGATTTTGTCGACAAGTTGAACAGCAAATTTAAAGCAGCTCCCAACTTCGAGGTGGTGCGAAACCACACTCCTCTGTTTACTATAGTGCACTATGCAGGAAAGGTGAGTCCTCTTCAACCCCACGTCACATCTGCAGAGACTGCCATCCACCATCTGATCACCTGGTGAAATAAAGTGTAATGACTGTTTAACCCTTAAGTGTTGTTGGGTATGTCTTCAGCCGCTTCAGAGTGATTTTGAGTCTAACTTTAAATAACCTTTTCTCTGTTTAAGCAAATCGAATAATTGTTTGACCAATAGAGTTTTTTTTTTTACTTTAGAATTAATCTTTTTTCCATATTTTTTTCGGTGTTTGTTTTAAAAATCCAAAAGTTTAACAGTTTAACCGATAGAACCCCAGCGTCTTTTTTTCATTAAATTTCAGAAGAATTCCACAGCAAACCTGAAATGGTACAAAAAATACAATTCTAAGTATTACATTTTATTAACTCAAACAGTTTTTATGGTTTTAACAAAAATTGTTGAAACAAAAAAAAATCAGGTCAAAACAATGTGAACATTTAATAAAACAAAAACTCAGGTGAACCTCTTCTCAATCATTGTTCCAAGTACTTTTTGAGCCAGAACTTTGAAAAATACAAGACATATCACAGGTCTTGTACTTCCCATGGTTATCCTTTCTTTTCACCACTAGTGTTGGATTGGGGGACTCCAAAATGAAAGACCATTGAGTATTTTTTTTTTTACATTTTTATATGAATTCCCTTGCAAAATATCTTCTATAACAAAACATCAAAGCTAATAACCTTTTTGAAAGCTACACATTAAATTTGAAGTCAAAATGAAACAATATCTTAATTTTCAATAATCATTCCTACTCAATTCAAAATAGCCGCTGTGATTGGCACATGCACCAGTGCGTGCGGAGACTTCCGAGGGGTAAGAAAATGTAAAAGGAATAAAAGAAATGCAGATAGCTTAGGATGCAGATGAAAAAGTAAAACAACATTTCTTTCTAATTGCACTGCTTTCCTTCATGTGCTTCAATCAGGTGCAATACAACGCCACTGGCTTCCTGGAGAGGAACAGAGACACGATCCCTGCTAGCATCCGCGAGCTCTTCATTAACAGCGTCACTCCGCTGCTCAGCGTGCTCTTTGCAGGTTGTCATGGCGATAAAGCAACAAATTAAAAGATTAATCTTGAAATCTAAAATGTCTTGTCCTACGGGCCATATTATGTTCTAAACAATTAACTTTTTTCCAGCCACCATCTCCCGAACAGGAACACTAATGCCAAGGAAAGCCAAGGTACTCTTTGAAATCTGCTTTCTTGACACCGTCTTGCGATTGAAAAACAAAAGATGTTGATCTACGTCTCTGACATGATAGCAGTTTTGTGTTCCAACACAGGATGTGATTTCAGAGTGTATTTTCCCTGTACTATTTTCAGATACAAGTTGCAGATGATAACTTTAACTCAACCAGGAAGCAGTCCGTCGGTGCACAGTTCAAGGTACAACATGATTTACTTCATACGAAGAGCATTTTACAGCGTTTAAAGCATGGACTAGCAGCAAGGGGGGAGGGGGACACCCTTTTTCCTGGAGTGTCACTGCTCTGGAGGCTTTTGTTTTAACCCTGTTTCAATACTGACCAATCCGAGGACCTTCATAGATTTGTTTGGTTTAGTTTCATGGGGTTTGAAGCTAAGATGTGCAAGACTGTTCAGCGCTGAATAAAATATATCTGTCCATCAGAATAAAACATGACTTCAGTCAAAACTCTTAACAGTTCTGCACTCCACCCAGAAACTAAAGATCACTGTTAAATTAAATTTAGGAAACCTTACCTTTGATTAAGGTATATTCTTCTTTTCCTTTCGGCTGTTCCCAGTTTAGGGGTCGCCACAGCGAATCATCCTTTTCCACCTAACTCTGTCCTCAGTATCCTCTACTCTTGCACCAACTACCTTCATGTCCTCTTTCAGCACATCCATATATCTCGTCTTTGGTCTTCCTCTTGACCTCTTGCCTGGTATCTCCATCTCCAACATCCTTCTACCAATATAACCACTATCCCTCCTCTGCACATGTCCAAACCATCTCAATCTGGCCTCTCTGACTTTGTCTCCAAAACAACCAACCTGAGCTGTCCCTCTGATGTGCTCGTTCCTAATCTTGTCCATCCTCGTCACTCCTAAACTGAACCTGCTACTTCCATCTCTGCCTCTTGTCTCTTCCTCACTGCCACAGTCTCCAACCCATACATCATCGCTGCTCTCACTACTGTTCTGTACACCTTTCCTTTGATTTTTGCTGACACTCTTCTGTCACACAACACCCCTGACACTTTTCTCCACCCACTCCAACCTGCCTGCACTCGTCTCTTCACCTCTTTTCCACACTCCCCGTCACACTGGACTGTTGACCCCAAATACCTAAACTCCTGCACCTTCTTGACCTCAGCCCCCTGTAACCTCACTGTTCTATTTCCCTCTCTCTCGTTCAAACACATGTATTCTGTCTTACTGCGATTAAGGTATATGCAATGTTAAATTAAGAAGCTTTTTATGAAGTCTCATCAGGTTCAAATTTGCTATTTGTGTTAGGAGTCCATCTCTGAACAAATCTATATTGAGACACCCACAGTGTCAATTATAGCACCATGTGGTGGCAACATGAAATATCCCAGTTTTAAACTGCTATTTCAGAGTGGGTTTTAATGACATTTGAAATTTTACAGTGAAACATTTACAAAAATGTTAATTGGACTGATTGTCAAAAAACGACGGGAAGTCAGTTAATAAGAATTTTCTTGTCAGAAAACTCTACATAAAATTTACATTGTAAAAATTCATTGTGATCACTATGAAACTGTTGCAGTGTTCTCTAAAGAGTCAGAAATTTTTACAATTATGTTTTAAATCATTTTTCTACATAAGGATTGGTCGTAGTATATAATGCAACAAACTGGCAACTGAGATGCGATGGCTTGGGATGGGCTCAAGCCCTTTGATCACTGCTTGCAGCTTAAATTTCAGTTCAAAATTTCTTTTTTTTTTTGGTCTTTGATTCAGAGTTTGTGTGTTCTGTTCAGCATTCTCTGGCTGTTCTCATGGAGAAGATGTTTGCTGCCAGTCCACACTTTGTTCGTTGCATTAAACCTAACCGAAGCAAACAGCCTGATCAACTGGACAATCAGCTGGTCCTGGATCAGGTATTTCTCCAAGACTCATTCTTAGATTTCATGCACAGCCAGTAGGGGAGTTTTCAATCCCCAAACACTTTTGGGAATACAACATTGCCATTTTTGTCCAAAAAGAATTTTTTTTTTTTATTATTAACCTGAACGTTAGGATGATGAAATAGATAGTAAAACGGCTGGGATTTTATACCATTATGCCATTATAGTTGAGAATGAATGTTCTATCTGCACCAAATGTTTTATTTAATTAATTTATTAATTAATTTGGTTTGTTGATTCCGTAGTTATTTATCATTTTCTTTCTGTCTGTAATTAACTCTTAGAAATCTCTGCACCCCACCGTGTGTGTGTGTGTGCCAGTAACAGCATCTGTTTTTAATAAAATATGAATATGACATCACTAATGTTTAATTGTGATGTCACAAATATAATGTGTAGGTTTGTGATATTCAAAATCATACTGAAATATAATGAGATTTTGAACAATACAAGTTTTGAGACGTATTTCAAATAAAAATCGATCATCAGTTTAGTTTTACAGACCCCGAATCAGTTTTATAAACTGTTTATATTTAGCTTTATATTTAACCTTCTGATGGTAATAGCAAGATGCTTTGAATAAAGAGAGAGAGAGAGAGACTCCCGAGAACCGGGCTTAAATACCCAGCTGATTCCTAATCTCCCGAACAATGATTAGATCATTTTTCTGTAAAAATGTAAAAACTCAGTCACTCCGAGACGATCATTCCCATCAGTCGGTTTCCGACATATATTTCCGGAAACTACTGAAAGGGAACTAATTGTATTTCAGGAAACAGAATGTTCACATGTCAAATTTATTCTGTTCCTTGAAACTTTTGTTTATTTTTATGAGGTTTTGATAGAGAAAATGTAGTCATTTTTTTTTCATCTGGTCACAATTTTTCAAGCTGCAGGTATTATTATTTTTACATTTAGATTTTTAGGGCGGTAGTTTTTTTTTTTACAGTGGGGTTTATAGTTTATAGATTTTATAGTTAATTTATGGTAGTTTATTAGATAAGTATGATATAGTTGTTAAATTTGATTGTTAATGGTCTAAAAGTTTTAAATTTGACATTGTAAAGATTCAGAAATACTTCCATATGATGCACACATTCACTCTAGATTTACTCTCAGGTTCATTTGAGAGGCACTCCACAATTCAGTTCAGATTCACAACCTTTTTTTTCAAATTCACTCCAGGAACATCAGTGAAATATTCTATTTAGACCCAGACGTCAATATGGACTCAGAAGCTCTGCTTCAAATTTCCTGCTGAATCATCAGATCTGTGTTTGCTCTGGCACTCTCAGTGGCGTCTCTTTTTTTTCTGTAGAACTGTAAAAACCACATTTTCTTCTCTGCTCTTAGGAGGAGATGGTAAACCCCTGGAGCATCTTAAAGTTGTTATGATGGAGCAGCTCCAGATGCCTCTAATGATAGAGTTCACCGGTTCTGTGTGTGCGTGTGCGTGCGTTTGTGTGTGTGTGTGTGTGTGTTTGGTCCAGGGTTTCCGCTGCGTCTTAAAAAGACTAAAGTATAAAAAAATGCACTGTTTTAGGTGCATTTAAATAATTTTTTTCTTAATTTTCTGATACACTTCAGATCAAGTGTGCTTGAGACAGACTGTCCAGAAATAAACAAATATGTTAAGATTGTCAAATAAACATGTAAATGTACATTTTAAAGCACTTAAAAATAACAATATAATTTAGCAAAGAAACAAAACTAGACTTTGTAATCATAATTCTTACCCAGGTTATGGCTTTTGGATTTTCAGTGTCGTTTGGTTTTATTTATTTTATTTCTGTATTTATTAGTCTTTATAGTTTAGTATATGTGTCAAAAAGCTTGGAAATGAAGCAGCGTCTGATAGCAACAGATTCATTATGAGAATTCATTTGTCTGCTATTACTTTTAACTACCGCTAGGTGTCACTAGTGCACAGATGCTGAACACACTGGGGACTGTTTTATAAGCGAATAAATACGAAAATAAAAACATGGTTACAAAGTCTTATTTTGTTTCTTTGTGAAATATATTGTTAATTTTAAGTTCTCTTTTTTGATGTTCATTTGACAATCTGTATTTATGACGTAAAAAATTAATAAGGGTTATATATGCTGATTTACTAACACAATACCCATTCGTCTGCATGAACACTCCAACACTGTGTACAATAAACCAAAAAAGAAAATAAGGCAAAACATTCCAAGTCTAAAACCTAGAGCTACCATTAGCTCTTCCAAATCGAAGCTTAACCCCCTCTGCACATTCGGGTGACCAATAGCAGAGAGACTCCTGCTCATGCCAGCAACCTATGAGGAGCCACATCAGTTAGTCACCGCCTCCATGTGAGAAAAGTGTAAATCATAAAAATCATAGCTGAAACAAAGGGTTTTGAGTTGAAACAAAGGGTTTTGAGTTAGTTTCCGGTTTGGTGAACGCTGGCGCGCTTGGCTGCCGCTACCACTCCGTGTTAAACTTTCGTCTTTTTTACAATAATTGAGAACTCTGCATAGTGGTTTGAATGGGTCTTCTGGTTAGTTTTCCCATCCCACCACAATTATAGACTGTTTACCGTGATTGTGTGTGTGTGTTTGAGCTTCTTTTTGCTTACCTGCTGTACGTCACTGAGCTACAGTCTGGCTCCCAGTCACCTCCAACTAAAGTCGCAGCCCTTTTCCAACAATGTGGATGAACTGTATGTGGCTAGTACTCCTTTGGTGCATCCTGTCTTCGATCCTTCAATCAGCGACAGCTCTGTTCCACTATGCCGCTTCCGAGTTCAAGCTCTACAGATATCCACACTGTGCACCAGCGCCAACTCTGCTCCAATACCCGGACATTCTCTATGTGACCCATCCATCGGGGCTCACGTCGGACCTTCAAGTACGACAGTACCAGCTCTATCCCATCGTTTTGGTCTACTAATCGCCCACGAAACAAAAAATCTGGTCGTCGTGCTGAACGTTTTCTGGCGCGCGTCCCGAGAGTGGCGAACATGGCTATCGGCGGCAGCACAACTGTCAACTTTGGTCTGCTTAACACCCACTCTCTCACTAACAAGGGACATCTCGTACAGGATCTTATTACGGACCGTAAGTTGGACTTCTTGTGTTTGACGGAGACTTGGCAGCGGATAAATGAATTCGTTCACCTCAATGAAGCTTCTCCTCCGGGGTTTGTTTACCTCTCCCATCCTCGTGTCACTGGTCGAGGGGGGGGGGTCTCGCGGTAATTCACCATGAGAGTTTGACAGTAGCACCTGTGACAGTGCCTGTCTATCAGTCGTTTGAGGCGACTGCATGTCAGCTATCTGGAACCACTCCAACTATTGTTGTCACTTTTTACAGACCCCCAAAACCGAACAAGAACTTTCTAACAGACTTTGCAGCCTTTTTAACTCATGTTTACATTCTTTCATCGAATGTCATAATACTAGGGGACTTCAATTTTCACTTGGATATTGTCAATAACTCACTCACCAATGAATTCATTTCTTGCCTGGACAGTTTTGGTTTTCAACAGCATGTCAACTTTCCCACTCACTCCAAAGGACATATTCTGGATTTAATCTGCTGCTCAAGTGTAATTCCCATAGACTGTAAAGCCAATTTCATTCCATTTTCTGATCACGTGCTACTTACATTTAATGCAAATCTTCATTTGTCCAAACAGAGCCCTTCACGTACTATTACTTTCCGTAAAATTAAGGACATAAATATAGACATTCTATCTGCTCATATTAGCAACTTACCAAATATGAACTGTCTCACAACACCAGATCAACTTGTTTCACATTATAACACCCACTTGCACACCATTCTTAATACACTTGCTCCATTGAAATCCAAATCTGTCACATTCATTCATACTGCACCCTGGTACACTCCCACTCTCAGACAGTTAAAAGCAAAAGGCCGCCAACTTGAAAGACTCTACAATAAAACTGGACTAAACACTCACAAAGACATGTACACACAGCATACTCTCTACTATAAAGACTCTATTTCCAAAACCAAATCATCATATTACTCCAGTTTAATCAGCTCCAAGAAAGGAAATTCCAAGACCCTTTTTTCCCTCATGTCCAACATCACTAATCCCTCTGACTCTCTTCCGTCACACCTCTATTCATCTGATTTCTGCAATATGCTAGCCTCACACTTCACCACAAAAATCCAACTTATACATCAACAGCTCACTCCCTCCTCTGTTCTATGTACTCATAACATTCCACTTCCTACACCTGACACCCCATTTTCATCTTTTTCCCTTCCCTCTGTCAATCAAATTTCTCAAATTGTCAATCAATCCAAAACTTCTTCATGTCTGCTTGATCCACTCCCCACTGCTCTTGTCAAAGCCACACTTCCTCATCTAGCTCCTTTAATCACTAATATAATTCATGCCTCTCTTACTACTGGTACTGTCCCCTCTTCTTTGAAAATTGCTGCTGTTACGCCTATCCTCAAAAAACCAGGCTCAGATCCCACAGACCTTAATAATTTCCGCCCCATTTCAAATATTCCATTTATTTCAAAAATTCTTGAAAAGACAGTTTCTTCCCAACTACAAACTCATCTATCTTCCAATAACCTGTATGATCAATTTCAATCTGGTTTCCGTCCCCTCCACAGCACTGAAACAGCCCTCCTCAGAATTACTAATGACCTCCTCCTCTCTGCTGACTCAGGTTTACTATTCATTCTCCTTCTACTTGATCTTAGTTCAGCCTTTGACACAATTTCTCATTCTATCCTTCTCAACAGACTCTCCTCAATTGGCATCTCTGGTACAGCCCTCTCTTGGTTTCATTCATATCTTTCTGGTCGCACTCAGTTCATTCAACTCAAATCATTTACCTCTCATACTACCCCCATCACCACAGGTGTTCCCCAGGGTTCTGTCCTTGGTCCCCTCCTTTTCATCATCTATCTTCTCCCCCTCGGCCACATTTTCCGGAAACACCATATTCACTTCCACTGCTACGCGGATGACACCCAGCTCTACATCTCCACCGAACCTAACTCCTCACACCCACCATCATCCCTTGTCAGCTGTATCAATGAAATTAAATCCTGGTTCACCTCAAACTTTCTCCAACTCAATAACAATAAAACTGAACTTCTTCTGGTAGGCACTAAATCTACCCTTAGTAAGACTAAACATCTCTCCATTCCTATTGATGGCTCCACCGTCTCTCCCTCCCAAGAGGTTAAGAGTCTTGGTGTCCTTCTTGATAGTACCCTCTCTTTCAGATCTCACATAAACATCACCCGCTCTGCCTACTTCCATCTCCGTAATATACATCGTCTCCGTCCCTCCCTTACTCCTCAGTCTACTGCTATACTTATTCACAGTCTCGTCACCTCCCACCTGGATTATTGCAATTCTCTTCTGTTTGGTCTCCCACAAAAATCTCTCCATAAACTGCAACTGGTTCAGAATTCAGCTGCTCGCATTATAACACGCACACCCTCCACCAACCACATCACACCCATTCTACAACAGCTCCACTGGCTCCCCATCACACACCGCATTCAATACAAAATTCTTCTCCTCACATTCAAAGTCATCCACAACCTTGCACATCCATATCTCGCCGATCTCCTCTCTATTGCCAGACCTGCTCGCTCTCTCCGCTCTTCCTCCTCTCCTCTACTCTCTGTCCCCTCTGCCCGTCTTGTTACTATGGGGAGCAGGGTTTTCAGTCGCTCTGCCCCTCAGCTCTGGAACTCTCTCCCTCCTGACCTCCGTAACACTGATACACTCCCACATTTTAAATCGCATCTCAAAACTCATCTTTTCAGATCGGCCTATTCCCCTTAAATATTAACTGTGCTGTTCTTAAACTCTTACTGTTTTGTTTACTGTTGTATCTTTTAGTGTTTTTAATTTTAACTGCACTTGTTGTAAGGCGACCTTGAGTGTCAAGAAAGGCGCCCAATAAATAAAATGTATTATTATTATTATTATAACAAGGACAAATTAAATGTATTTACTTTGCAAAGCTGTAAAATACATTTTAAAAATAGTTCAAAGTAATTTTTTTTTCTATAATGACTTTAGGTAGTTATCTAATTCCATATTCTACCTGGAAAACTATTAACCCCTTAACACCCACCCCTCTTTTTGAGAATTTGTCCAAAAAAGGCATACCCAAATTAAAATGGGTTTTAAAAAGGGTTAAATTAATGTCCTTGGTGTAATTTAAAAGGTAACCCTTTCTAGTTTATCAGGAAAAAGTAAGGAACTGGATACCTTAAACAAAACTAAAGTTATAGGTTCACAAACTTTGTAGAAATTGTTGAAATTATCCTTGCCTATTTTTTTTATAAAATAAGTGAATGCTTGAGTCCCTGGTTGACTTTTTGACAACACTGAATAGAAGCCACAACTGTTGACTAATACATGACCAAAATCTGTCAAAATAAAGCTAAACATGTGTTTTCTAGAGATAATTTTATGAGACAATATCTAGGCGGACATCTTTGGCACCATTTGGCACCAAAGTGGCACTTGGTAACCAAATGAACAAATTGATGTAAATTACCCTTTTTTTTCATACAAATCAATACCACTACATAAACTACTCCAAAAATTTTTTTTTTTAAGAAAATGCAAAAAAAAAAGTGTATACATAAATATATAGAACAATATAAAACAATAGTTGTGCAGACCCTTATTGAATGGTCAATGTTACAGGCCATTTTCTGTGTGCCACACTGGGTCATTGTCTTTATGGCCCATCTGGAGAGGTGAATGTGGGGGTTGGAGGTGTGAATGTGCAGGGTTTGGCTTCTTTTGTTATTTAGATTCAGGTTCCCAGTCAGTGTCTTCACACGAAGATGAAGACTCACTATAAAACAGAAAAAAGTAGTATAAAACAAAACTGTCCATTTAAAAACATACTTATATAACAACAACAACATGAAATTATAGGTATGAAGTTATGTAAAAATATTGAAACTTGACTTAGTATCTGAAGTGGAGTTTATACAGTGTTATTCAACTAGAAACAAACTTTTGAATGGGATTGTTGTCAGCTTATTATTATTATTATTATTATTATTATTGTCCATTACTGTTAGTTGTGGTGTAATTGTTACATAACCTAACTTTACTTTTATCACCAAAGCCGACATAAATAAACATTTCATATCTTACCAATCAGCTTCAGGAACCATTCCTTCTTCAAAACAACGCTCTTTCCCGGAGTCAACGCTGACATCACTTTCTTCTGAACTCTGCAGAAGTTTGTCTCGTTGACGCTGAATTTCTTCCAAAATGTCCTCGATCCGCAAAAATGTCTTCTTTGAGGCCATAGTATCAAAATTATGAACAAACAGCGTCAATAAACAGTGTCTGATACGATTCACTCTGTGCGCTCTCATGCGTCTTCACGTGTTATGCTTAGGATCTGGAAACCGCTTCTCTAGTTGCGCAGCATAATTACGGTATCTTAACTGGAAAGATCTGTGACAAATCATATATCCATGGAAAGCTCATCTCATTGGCTAAATGACCCGTCAATCTGCTTGGAGTTTAACTGCGATTAGTTGGCTGTTCGCACGTGTGAAAAAAAAGACCCACATTGGCCTTCGCTTTCAAAGGCTGACCAAGTCTTGTTTACTGGCTTGCCGATTGGCCAATTCTGGTGACTGACCTGCAAAGGTAGTCTAAATGTGTTCACGAGGCTCTAGTGAATTGAAACCCACCTTGCTTGACGGCTTTATTCTAAAATGGATGCCAAAACAACCGGATGAATCGCAGACTTTTTTTTCTTCTGTAGCAAACGAAAAGTGAATTGTTGTGCTTTTTATGTCTTTTTCTCGTGGTAAACACGTTTTTGGAGTACCAGCTTGGATGCATTTTATTCGTTGGACTGTTACGAGTACAATGCTATAAGAAACTTGCAGATTCATTGACTTTGTACCTGTAGAGACATCCTAAAAGGTAAGCATCACGATTTTGCTTTGTTAGGACTCTTTACACAAACTGACTAACTGTTGTGACTGTGGTGTGTTAAACCTATAATGCTTTATAACGCCTGAAACATGAGAAATTCAGCTTTCAAATGATGTATAGTTTGTCAAATTTTGCTTAAAAATAGTGGGTGCAATTATGCGATCTTTCTGTACGTGTCATTTCCGAGGCGTGGGCGGGACGGTGGGTGTTAAGGGGTTAAACCAGCGGTTTTAGTAGTGTGCCGTAAAAAAAGAGATCACTACAAAAATAATAAATGTCGTATTCTTAGCTTTTCTTACAGATACATGTATTTATCAGAATCGTTTGGATTTTTTGACTGGTATAAAATGCTAATGATTTAAGTTTGGGTTGTATTTATGTCTGGGGTTTGTGGTGGGAAATTATTTGGCTCATGGGGTGTTCTCACAGTGATGACTGTACCAGTTTGTTTGGTTAATTTGATAAAGATGTTTAAATAGTCTTCTCAACGTCCTGACTGCATGAGCTGAAGAAAGTTATTTTTTTAAGACATTCTCCGCTTGATTATTTGGAATAATTAATGCAAATATTAATGCATTACCGTATTTTTCGGCTCATAAGACGCACTTTTTCTTCCCCAAAACTGAGGGGGAAAAGTTGGTGCGTCTTATGAAGCGAATGCAAACCGCCGCGAAGTCCGGTAACGGCCGTATGAGAGGTGTAAGAGCTCCGGAGCTCCGGAGCTAGGCCGAAGCCGCGGGCCATATTTGTTTACCAAGCAAGCGCTGCGCGCTGACGTCATCGCCCATCTCTGCCATTGCGCGGACGTAACGAAAACGGGAGAAAAACTACATTTCCAACAATGCCTTTGGCATCCGTATCCATACTTACGTCACGAGCGAAACTACAGAGATCAGCTGCTGTGTCTCACAACGTATGGACTCTCGCATTTGAGTGATCTCTCACGCTACAAACCCGTTTTCTCACGCTAAAATACATTTCATGTTGTGAAATGGGCACAGCTCATAGTTTGTCTGCTATGTTTTTTGAGCCTGACGATAAGATGATGATCGATAAGCATCGTCTTCAGTCTATGAGGGTTTTATTTCCGCTAAACATTCACTTGGACAGTTTCACAATCTTGGACAGTTTGATCCTTTATTAATGGGGTTATTTGGGTTTCATAAGCTGACAAAAATCAAAAGGATTTATATTAGAACAAAAAGCATACGCTTGTTTCCAGCGCTCGCTCTCTATCTCTCTCTCTCGCGGGCGTGCGCGCGCGCGCGCGCGCTCGCGCTCGCGAGGTAAACAAAACGCTCTCAATGACTGAAACTCTTCTTTAATAAACTCAAACTCATCTCTCAACGGTACATCTCACACATGTACATACGAGATAACAAACGTAAGTAACGTGTTCTGCAATTAGGGAGTGTTTGTTTAAAGGGGGGCTCGACTAAAAAAGTTTGAGAACCACTGTATTATTACTAATGTGGGGGAAATCTTACTGGCTATTATTAGTAATGTAGTAACAATGTTACTGGCTATTATTAGTAATGTAGTGACAATGTTACTGGCTATTATTAGTAATGTAGTGACAATGTTACTGGCTATTATTAGTGATGTAGTGACAATATTACTGGCTATTATTAGTAATGTAGTGACAATGTTACTGGCTATTATTAGTAATGTGGTGACAATGTTACTAGCTATTATTAGTAATGTAGTGACAATGTTACTGGCTATTATTAGTAATGTAGTAACAATGTTACAAGCTATTATTAGTAATGTAGTGACAATGTTACTGGCTATTATTAGTAATGTAGTGACAATGTTACTGGCTAATATTAGTAATGTAGTGACAATGTTACTGGCTATTATTAGTAATGTGGTGACAATATTACTGGCTATTATTAGTAATGTGGTGACAATGTTACTGGCTATTATTAGTAATGTAGTGACAATGTTACTGGCTATTATTAGTAATGTAGTGACAATGTTACTGGCTATTATTAATGATGTAGTGACAATGTTACTGGCTATTATTAGTAATGTAGTGACAATGTTACTGGCTATTATTAGTAATGTAGTGACAATGTTACTGGCTATTATTAGTAATGTAGTGACAATGTTACTACATTACTAATAATAGCCAGTAACATTGTCACTACATTACTGGCTATTATTAGTAATGTAGTGACAATGTTACTGGCTATTATTAGTAATGTAGTAACAATCTTACTA
>SRMA01027019.1:0-228559 GCA_007224835.1 Danionella cerebrum
CTGTGAGTCTCCCTGTTGTTCAACAACAGACACACATTAGGCCCATATCGTGGTCTAAACCAATCCGAGATAGTGAAGAGCGTATCCCGCCCCACCCCCCCTCTGATTGGCCGTGGTCCAGATATTCCTGTATGTGTGTGAACGTACGTTTGAAAATGCATGAGATGCAGTCAGACAGAGAGAGCTGAGTCCATCAGGTACACAGTGAATGTAGCCGTGGATTACGAGAGAAGATGAAAAGAACGATTGACAGATTTTTCATTAAGAAAGATAAGTTAGGGCCTGATCGTGAAAATCCTCATAAATCAATGCAAAAGCCTTCCTGGAATAATTTCACACATCAACCCCTTCTGGTGACTGGCCTCTAATACACTTATAGGGAATTGAACTATAAAATTTGGGTGCACCTAACTTTTGTGCTGGTGCACCTAAGAAAAAAATTTTGGGGCACCAGTGCAACCAGTGCAAAAAGTTAGTCTAGAGCCCTGTCAAGGAACATCCACCATTCTTCTCTGTTTCCTGCAGACATTCTCCAGCTCAACAACATCTGAGGTATGGCTTTTCTGGCTGCAACTTTACAATAGGGACCACTTCTAGCCAGACTCAAACCACGGGCCTATTGGTTCTACCAGTCCGAAGTTGATGGAATTGCTGGCCATTAACTCGAGTCTTGATTTGCTGCACAAGTGTCAATGATCCGCATCGTTGCCTGTTTCTCATAATAGCTTCCACCACAGTCTGCTTTGAACGCTCACTTTCTCTGGGAGAGACCTTGTTGATGCAGTATAACTACCTTATGCCTTGTTGCTGTGCTAAATCTCGCCATGTTTCAGTTCATGACTGGATTTCAACCAACATGTGACATAGATGATAATTTGTGTATATTTAGTTGGTCACGAACCTGAATATCACCCCACAAAATCTATTTTACCCCACAAAAAACGATTTTATATTGCTTGTGTTCATTCACTAATAAAGAATTCTTTGTTTACAGCATTTAAACACCTGTCTTTTGCACAATATTGTAAAATCTTGAGTTAAAATGAATGCCTGTGTAAGAAAGTTCAGTTGATGGCTAGAAAAGCTCGGAGAATCTCCCAGAGCCTAAAAACAGTGTTTTTCCTCGACTCGCTCTTTCGATTTCTCTCAGTCTCCTTTAGATAAGAACATGCAGTCTGATCATCCACACTCTCACTGAACTGCTCTCAGGTGCAGAGCGGGTGTTAAAGCAGCCACGGCTGAAAGGCTTCTAACCACTGAGTGAGATGGCACTGAGGTATAGTTATCATAGGCTCAGGAGAACCTGTGTCCATCTACAAAAACCATGAGAGCACCCAAAAATACACCCGCTAAAACCTTTCGAAAGATGAACACAGTAGAGCTATGGAGAGCTCTCAAACTGCGAGGACACGAAAACAAACAGCATCAGAGCGTGAGGCTATCTTTGGAAAATAAGCCACAGGTTTAGTTCACTCTACATCTTCTGATATTCTCAGGGGGCAGACTTACTGAGGGGCAGAGAGGGATATGATCATTAGCATATTTTAATTAAAAACCACTTTGTCTAAAGATGTTCTGCAAGATTTTTTTTCTTCCTTTCAGATTCTTTCATGAAAAGGGAACCCAAGTAAGTAAATTAAAGAAAATTAAAGCAAATGCTTATTAAGAGGGAGGCCCTGCATCAGTCCCTAGATGCAGGACAGTTTTCAATGTGATATCTAATAAATAACTTATTAAAGCTACTTATCAAACAACCGAAATGTACAGAAATGTAACACTAATAAGTAACCATCAATTTTAAAATAAATTTTATGATATCTGAGCAAAAACAAAAGTAAACAACCAAAAAACAAAAAGAAAATCAGTGAATAAAAATATATAGACCTTAAATAAGTAAACAAATAAATCAACAGTAAAACTTGAAAAACATGACAAATGATAAAATAAATTAACAATTAAACCAACAGTTAAACTTAAAATAAAAAAATAAGATCTATCAATAAAATAGTTACATTAAAATGTTGCTAGATTAATCAATAAATAGATCAATAAATAAGTAAATAAATAAATAATCAGTAAAACTTAAAATATAAGAAAATTACAAACAAAACAAATTGCCGGATAAATAAGTAAACAAATAAATAATCAATAAAACTTAAAATATAAGAAAATTACAAACAAAACAAATTGCTGGATAAATAAGTAAACAAATAAATAACCAACTTAAAATATAAGAAAATTACAAAAAAAACAAATTGCCGGATAAATAAGTAAACAAATAAATAATCAATAAAACTTAAAATATAAGAAAATTACAAACAAAGCAAAGTGCTGGATGAATAAGTAAACAAATAAATAAACAAACAAAGTAAATGAAAAAAAAACTATCTGTAAATAAAACTATGGACACCTTAAATAAGTAAACAAATAAATAATCAATAAAACTTAAAATATAAGAAAATTACAAACAAAACAAAGTGCTGGATGAATAAATAAACAAATAAATAAACAAACTATCTGTAAATAAAACTATGGACACCTTAAATAAGTAAACAAATGAGTACATGATGTTTTTTTTTTTTTTTTTTTTTTTTACAATTTTTAGAGCCAAATAAGAACCAAATATGCTCGCCAAATCCTCCCATGGGAGAAATAGGGCACATTTATTTGTCTGTGTCTCTTAAAACAGGAGGCCTGATGAGAACCTGTGAAAAGGAAACCCCAATTATTAGCGCGCTGAGGTTAGACTTTAATAACACACATGGATGTAAACACATCATTAGCGCAGTAATGAGAGGAGTGGGTTTCAGGGCGAGGAGGAGGAGGCAGGGAATCAAAGTAGATGGGCAAGAGGGCACAATGCCATCCAAGGGTAAGAAGATAGTATAGGGGGTTTTGCTCTTCACATC
The DNA here is from genome assembly GCA_007224835.1 of Danionella cerebrum. Taxonomy (NCBI): domain Eukaryota; kingdom Metazoa; phylum Chordata; class Actinopteri; order Cypriniformes; family Danionidae; genus Danionella; species Danionella cerebrum. The sequence continues at coordinate 2,910 of SRMA01027019.1, forward strand.
TCGACGCAGTTGCAGAGTCATTAAAACCAGATTGAGGGTGAGTGGTGTGAAACCCCTTGTTGCAAGCAACTCAACTCAAAGCTCTTTTTAAATCTACACACTCTTCAGTATGAGTAACAAATTTAATACAAGCGTCAGGACATCGTTTTACATTTTAAACTACTGTGGTATAACACGTATAACATGTATATCCTATATTTTAAACATATACATGGAGTTACGTTATTACTCACTGAAAAAGTGCCAAAAATACAATAAATCAAATGCCATTCTTTTTTTACTCCACATATTTTTTTTTGTAAAGAAATTACCCAGCTGTATATTTACCTTGCTTACTTTGCAACCCTTTACAGTAGTCTAATCTTTTATAGCGTTGCTAGATAATCATAACCTATTTACAGTAGATGGCGATATGCACATTAGAGTTGTAATCGGCAAAAAAACAGATGTCGTTTAATGAGTTTTGGGAACATTCATGGATAAACGTACCAGAAGTGCTGTGAACACCCGCAGTCTGGATTAAAATATTTTAAAACGTACGCTGTTTTTTTCTAAACAGAGCTGCAATCCACTGTTAACACTCACCAAACTCACCTTCCCTGAGCACTAAGCACCACACCGTCATGAGCACAGGACGAGAGGACTGCCCTCAACAAGCACCATGGCAAGAGGACACAAGATTAACACTAATTTACTTACCTTTGTTTTCAACAGCAATAAATCCACCTTTCAGGGTTATTTTTGTGCAAAGTTCCCATCAGCCCCATTACAAAGTACAAAAGAAATCCAGAGTATGACACAAAAGATATCCGCAAGCAACTGGGCACCAAATTATTTTGGGTTAGACTTCAGGAGTACATACATTTCATTGGGAATCTGCATAAATGTTATGCGCTACATGCCGTGTTTTTAAACTATCAGCAACTCGAAGCATTTCAAAAGCAAATAAAATCGGGCTCCTTGGGGTACACCGCAATCCTCAGAGACATCAATAGACATGTTATCATTCCAAAAGACAGATTAGACACTATTAGAATTAAATCTGCAAGCAGCAATCAAAGGGATCGATCACCTCACATGCACCATGCAATAAGATCTGTGTGAGATCTGGTCAATTTTCAGGAAAAATTGCCAAATTAAATAATAAAAGCCACAAAATAAAGCAATTATTCAGGTGGCGCTATGAATGGAAAAAAATGGGTCATACCTTATCAATGTTCAATGCTGTGTGATCACCTGGTGGCGCTATACTGATACTGTAGGTTGCTATCTTGATGTGTCCAGACACTGTTGCTTAACACACAGTTTGATCCCAATCTCACTTGAGGTATTAGCAACTTCCTGTTTACGGCAGCTGTGCGCCACATAGTTTAACAAAGTCACAAAAGCTTTCAGATTTAGCATCCCATATACCTGAAGATAAGACTGATGAAGCTTGGATATAGATTCTCTAGAAGGAGTTTGTTAAAGTATGACACGGCGAAAGTGGCCCTTTTTAGAGTGTTTAGCAAAATTACCGACTTCCTGTCAATTTTGGAAATGCAAGCCATTTTAGTTATATTTAAATCCTGGTATCCTACACGTATGTGCTGAATTTCGCCTACGACAATTTGTCAGCTCAGCAGAAGCTGAAACGCGGTGGTGCTATGGAGCCATTTTCCCACTCTTGCTTTTCGAATACCAATCAGACACAGGTTTTCACCAGTTCTGACGTGTGTGAAATTTGGTGACTTTTCGAGCTGACTTTTTAGACGCTTAAACTCTGAGGTTCTGTGTACATTTGGTGCTCGAGCCCTAAAAATAGGATTGGAACCATTTCAGCCCTTCCTCACCCAACAGATCCACCTGCTATAGGAGCTCCATGAGTTTAAAAGCCACGAAATTCATCTACAATGCAGTGTTAATGATATTAAATGACACAATGCATTACAAATGTGAAGACAGTGAGTCCTTGCACGTAAATTTAAGAGTATCCACATAACTGTTCCCGGAACATTACCATCCATTGGGTTTAGCAGAGACACATAATAATCACACTGTTCAAGACTTATGTGGCACACGTCGGAGTCTACGGAAAAATAAAATCAGATGGAGCTTGTGTACAGTCTTTCAAAAAGACCAGTCAATGGTGCATGAAAATAAATTTGCCCTTTAGACTCCCCATAACCCTTTTTGTTCTCTTGCCACGAGGAAGGCTTACCAGAACTGGTCAATTATGACCAAATGAATAGCAGCAAGGCTGTTTGAAAAGGAAGGGGGTCTCAGGGGCTGATTCGGACTCCGGCAGAGGGCATCAAGAGAATGGCAAGGGTCTCTCGCTTCGCCCCAGCTCATTTTGTACAGAAAAGAGATGTTGGGAAGCTGCAGAAAGATAGGAGTGCTCACAGAGACTGGAGTTCAATGCAACCCAATCAGAACAGGAGATGGGGGTTGCGATCTGGGTCCCACTAGCACATAGAAAACACATAAAACAGTGCTTTCTGCCACTAACATGGTGGAAAAGAGTGAGAAAGAGCAACAGACATACAGAAATGGCCAAGTTTGTACACACACACACTCACACAGGGAATATATTATGATCACTGTGAGAACTCTTAGGCGCAATCTCAAAGTTTTTTAGCTTATATTTTTGTCGTATGTTCAAGTAATGTGGACCTTTCAATCAGAATAGTAGAGTAGTGCAACAATGTTCTATCAAATGACTAAAAGTTGGTTGGTTTATGGAGAAATAATGTCCTGAAGGATTAAGGAGGTGAAAGGTGTCTACGATTAACCCATACTAGGAATCTAGTGCTGGAAAGCAATGCTTTGGCATCACAGCAATGATTGACAGAGAGCAAGGATTGATCCTCACTGCAAGGTCATGTCCTTTTTAATCTGGGGGCCAAACCTACAACCTACTGATCACTAATCTATCTCGTTCTTCATCAGAAAACCACTGCCTGTAAACTCATCCGAATTGTATCCCCAGGCGACAAATACCTACAAAAATAGCAACTTACATACAACAATTTAAAATAAACCGATGCAGGATCGATACCCGCATTCTCCACCGATGTAGCAGAGAGAGGCACACTTGCTTTTATTTAAGAACGGATAGATGAGTGCAGCTCTTGGTAGTGTGCTCCGGGGTGTCTTCACCCCGCTCAATCTAGTGGCTCGTGGGTGTCCGGACCAGAAAAGCTGGAGCATCCACCATGCTCCGGGCTCCGAGCTGGAGGGAAATAGTCCATCCTCTTCCGCATGCTGATCGGTGTGACTCCCCGTACAGGTACTTCAATACGCGCCGCTTGATGACGCGCAGCAGGCCGAATGAGTTGCACCTCGTAAACACTGATCACACCCCGGCTCATCACAGTATTTAAGCGTGGGTCAGATCAGTGATCCCCACCCTGTATATCAAGTGTAACCAGTCCGAAGACAAGAAATTATTGCCTATTTTCATTTTATTTTTTTAAATTTAACAAAGAATTCTTTTAACAGACATAATCAGGACATAATTTGTGACGACCAGCTCTCTAATGAGGCATAGCCTGAGGACCGGTCATTAAACCAGTCTGACATTTGGAAATATGTTGGAGACCGCTGGTTTAGATAAAAAAAAAAGTAACACAATATTTCATATAATATTGGTTTCTGAAATGAGCAAATTTGTCGTGATGCTCTAGTTTATATAACTGCACCTGTGCGTCAACCTTTGTGACACTCTGATCAGTCTCACGCTGGTTTCAGGCTGGGACAATACACTGCTTTGAGCTGACAAATCCAGCCAGACAGTGGAAGGTCGTGTGAGAAGGCCTTGTCAACATGTCTAGATAACAATAAGGGTGTTTGACACAGGATGTGCTCAGAGGACAGACAGGAAGTGTCCTTCTGACGACTCGGTAACGGTATTCAGCATTACGACAAAAACCAGCAGCACCCATACAAAGGTACAAATAAACATTTAACAGAAACTGGAACTTGTTTTCTGAGGAGAAGGCAACAGAGTTCCATTTTACAGATGATTAAGGTTCAAGTGGTATTTTAATTATCTTAATGATGTTTTCTTGAGTTAGAAGAAGGTTGGTTTTGATTAAGGATTGTTACTTCACAATAAATAAAGTAGTAGCTGAGACACATGAAAGTATGTGTAGACCCTTATGTGAAGTTTAGATGTGTTTTTTCATCAGACATACTAAACATTGAGTCAACACTGGAATTAAAAATTGATTCAAAATGGCAAATTTACATTTAAACAGACGCTTTTATCCTTGTTACAAGGTCAGATTTATCATAGGACATGCACATAGAACAGGTTCAAGCTAAGAAGAGAAGAGAAGATAAGTGAGGGCTTATGCGTGGAGAAGTGAAGAGAACAGAACAGAAGATTTACTTCTGCTGGAACAAGAGAAAGGAGAGTAAGAGCAACTACATGATTAAAAGAAGAGAAGCGAAGATAAATGAAAAGAGAAGAGAAGCAAAGATAAGTGAGAAGAGAAGAGAAGAGAAGAGAAGAGAAGAGAAGAGAAGAGAAGAGAAGAGAAGAGAAGAGAAGAGAAGAGAAGAGAAGAGAAGAGAAGAGAAGAGAAGAGAAGAGAAGAGAAGAGAAGAGAAGAGAAGAGAAGAGAAGAGAAGAGTGGTTTCAGATTGCTACCATCTGTTGCTCATGCATGAAACTCACAGGTGCATGACACCATTTTAAACCAGCACAGAACCAAACAAGGAGAGAATAAACCAGCACATATACCACCAAAGGCACAGTGATTAAACTGGTTAAAACCAGTGCCATGTATGTTAACCACTACATGACTAAGTCACCTTAAACCAGCACACAAATTAAGGTTTATATGGACACAAGACCAGCACATCATTAGCTCAACTCATCGGAAACCAACATACAAAACCAGCTCAATCCTTTTATATCCAGCAGCCATGCTTCAAAAACACTCGCTACCCAAAAAGTATCTTTCGCAGGATTCTTTTCACTGCAGAGTTAGCACCAGTGCTTACTTTTTATTGCGTTGTTAAAAGGCACAGTGCTGGATTACTGCTTGCAATGCGAGCTACAAAAGCCTTTTAGCCACAAAGTATATGGCCCTTCTTAAGAGTAACCAAGATGGACACAAATAGATTGCAGGGTGCCCTGTGCAGCCCTTGCCCACGTTCTCCTCTCTAACCCAATCAGCAACACTTATAAGCCCGACAGCCCACATCTGCAAAGCTATATCACTACATGTCAGTCAGGGGCTGGAAAGAGTGGAATTGGAAAACCCCCAAACTTTAACTGGTTCAAGGCGTTTAGAACCTTAATTTTGTGAACATACCATAAACGATGCTAGCATTGCTTGGTCATGCGTACAGCTGAAGACAAAAGTATTAGCCCCCTGTAAATACCAGCCTTTAGTCATTTGCTGCAGTTCTCATGTTTCAAGCATGTGGAATATATTCTTGAGATATAAAAGCCCATTCTTCTCTGCTCCAAACTCGAAACCCCTACATATTTTATTGAAGGCTTTGTGCATGTCGGTTCACTCATTGCTTTCAAATTCTTCTCATAGTTTTCTTTTTTCACGTTTCCTTCAATCCTAGTAATGACCCCACAGCATTATACTCCCACCACCATGCTTCACTGTGAGTTTCTTGGGTTTAAATGCTTCTCTGCTCTTTATGTTTTGAGACCACAAAGTTAAGAAGGCTAGGGTCTAGCTTGTATGATAGCATTTGTTACCATCCATCCACTTGGGTGCAGTGTTTGGATTCTCGTTTTTTTTTTTTACTCTAAATGATGGTTAATTTTTTAATCTCTCATGTTTAAAATGTGAGTAAAGGATAATTGTCTTCTAGTAAATATTGAATAAAACAAAAAGTCAAGGTAAAGAAGTTTCAGAAGTGACTAGAATCACTCCGAGAAGCAAATACACTTGAGCCCCTAGACGATATCTCCCAGTAGCTCCACGAAATTTAGTTTGATAATTTTGTATTGTGATATATTGTTATACCCCTAGTCTTTAGTGAACCTTCCTGCTTCTTGTCTTGTTCTCCGCTGTGTTGGTCTCTTTAATCTTCTTGATAATGCTCTCCATCTTTATGGCCAAACTTACCTATTTTGTCTGTGATGAACATGCATATTATTTTAATTTTAATAGTTGTTTTGCAGGATACACACTCAGTTTAAAGTACAATATCACATGGGCACTAATAGTTTTCAACTGTACAATCAGTCCATTAAATAGTTCAAATCCTTAAACAAATACAGGTTTTGTTTGTGATTTGTTCTTGTTTTTAAAGGTGATTTGCTCAATCTTGCTTTGAATTCCTGGTTCAGACTTGTAAGTAATGTGTTTTAGATGAACAAAATCTCATTAAAAAAAAAGAGTTCCAAATATTGCATTTATATAGCAACCTTTTTATTTCCGCAATGTTGCAAACGGGAGTTTTCCATTGGGACTTTATTTAATTCAAAGGAAGATATTAAACTAATTTCCTCCCCCAGAGTTGTTATGTTTACTTAACACCCTGAGGTTCCAATATTCTTGTGCAGCTCTCTCTGAACGCATCTTTGAAAACCACTGAAAAAGTATAATAAAATTCATTACAGCTAGGTAGCCTGAGTCTGAAACTTAGTGCAGATGAAGTGTTTACCCATTGGTTGTAGCCACTGTCAGTGTGAAATATGGAAGCGCTTAACAGTTGTGTGCTAAGGGAACACCAGGCAACCCAATGGCTGTTGAATTGCAGCCTTTGCATGTTTATAATGAGCAGAGAAAACTGCTACCGAGCATAAAGAAGGAAGTCTATTGCGCATTAAGCGGCTGAATGTTTTACAGAGGGTAATAAACTCCTGCCTGGCTAATCAAATTTGCCGAGAAAATACCATCCTTCAACTCTTCAAGAGACTGAAGTTTTTTCTCCCAGTTATTGAGAGTCATTGCAGCAAAACAATTTAGCTGATTATAGAATTCATCTTCAAGCTCATTTTCAGAACAATTTAGCATGGTTTAACAGATTACTCAGATTGCCCTGGTGCCTCATTGTGGTAATTTTGTTGATAACATGGGGATTCAGAAGCTTCATCCTCACCTGCCTCTGCAGATGTCTATACGAAGGAAACGTTTAATACAAGATATCCTAAAAATTATTAACTCACTAACTCATAAATTACACATGCTACTGTTTCTTGTTTTACAACGAATGTTATTATGAAATAATGAAACTAACATTTTATCCAACAATTGTAATGCAAAGGATTTGATGATTTTCAGGATTTTTTTTACTATACTATAGCATACAATTTGGCATCTCAGCTAAGAAAATTCATAGAGACATGGGGGTTCGTTTATATTACTTGCATTAGGACGGGAAACTTTATATGTTGCACTGACTCCTCCATAGCAACCAAAAAATCTACAACTGGCAACCATTCCATTTTGCTTATAAAACTTTTAAACCACTTTTGCAAGTTAACATCAAAGTTTGTGTACACTTAATATTATATTGCATTACGTTTGTTTTATAACTATATGTGTGTTCTTTTAATAATGGTTGGCATTGGCCGAGATGAAGTTCTCGTATTTCACATGGTCTTTATGTGAACGAGGTGATGATGTCATATAGCGACCTTTGGGTCAGCCTATAGCGATTGTTCTTACTGAGCTGTTGGCAACACTGCATACATTAAGGACGTAGCTTGGGACCATCTAACAAAAATGAAGTATGTAGTGTTTACAGATTGAACAGAGGTTCAAAATATAAAAGTACTTTTAATTCATTTAAATACGTTATCTTGGATTTTGTTGCAGGTTAAATTCAAAATAGAATTGTAGCATTGCAATTAATTTTCCCAAATGTTTAGTCTTGTGACATTTGAATTAGCATTTGGAGTTACACAGCTTTGTATGCAAATACTTTAATTCTTTGAAGCAGCCGAAAAGTTCCATTAAGCATTGCTTGAAACGAAGAAATGGTTTCAGAACATGAATAAATTCAAACAAAACCGTCAGCTCCGGCTATGGAAAAATGGCCGTATCAATTAAAAAAAAAGTTTAAAGACATTTAGTTCACGTGCAATTGATTCAACCAGTCATTGGAATCATTTTGGGGGTAAACCCAACTATTTTCGCAATCTTTATGCACTGCAATCGGCTATTTCACCATTTCAGTTCATCTGAATTAATCTTTGGCTTCGATGGAAATTGGCACTTTCAGCATGTACATGTCAAACAGCAAGAAGTATTCTTCATTTATCCACTTCATCACACACCGATAAAACAAGCCAGTGTTTGCGCCTAATGGGGATAAATGGAAAGTGTTGGTTGCAGAAATATTAACGTCATTAGCACATTCCGAAACCTCTTGCCTCTGGAGTCAATGTAATTGTTATTACACTGCAGGACTGCGCCGATCTGAAAACTGCTGGATTTAATTCAGTTTTAATAGATTCAACATTTAGCTTTGAATATCTTTAAGCTTTCTTTGTTTTTCAAGGGATTTTTATATGCAATTCAGATAAAAAGGAATATGCCCCCTTTCATCAATAACCTCATTATCCTAAAGTCAAATGAAGATCTGGAAAACATGATTTAATAATGCAGTTTGAAAGTTGTGGTTTGAATTTTTATGACGAAACTAGGTCAGGTTATTTAAGGTATTATATAGAGAGAAGTAAAGAGGGGTTGTAATATCCTGGTGTTTCAATAAGTTCAATGTTGGTCCTCATTTTGCCTCATAAATCAGTGTGCTTGCAGTGATCGCCTGAGATGATGAGCAAGAGAGTGCTTGCAGAGACCATTTGTTATTGACTAGATGTAACATACTTTAAAGGCATTCTAGTATGACATTATTTGTTGTGGCTCACAGTTTCTGTTATAATAAAGCAAAAGGTGTGGTTTGTTTGTTGTTTGAAATACCAGTTGCAAAAGTATGACATCATATTGGTTTGGAACAACTAAAAGAAATGTGCCTCCTTAAGTAACGAGACATTTGTTTGTGTTTAAAACAAAAAAGGAAATTATCCTCTCCCGCTTCCTGTGTTTAAAACAAAAAGGAAATTATCCGCTCCCGCTTCCCATTTTCCTTTCTCAGCAGGCATCGAGAAGGGCCGAGGCCATGAAATCCATCATTCCCCTTCATCAGCAGCACTCTCCCTTTCTGATCAATGATAGCACTAATAATAACTGCCACATAGTCACCCAGCGTTGCTGTCTGTCCTGTATGGCTCCGGAGGCCTTCTCTCCAGATCTCCCGGTCCGATTAAGAGCCCATTACCGAGGCTGTTTACTCATAATATCCCTCAGGCCTGGTCCTGATTTCTTTGTCACCCACAGGTGATGAGATGACCTTCTGAAACAGCAAAAGTTCATTCTCTCCCGATCATTTTTAATAGGTTTGTTCTTGCCATTGATAAAAGATTGGGAAACTGAAAATACTGTACAAAGCCGGTAAACAGTTTAAATGCTTTTATCATAAACACCAAAATTGATTCAAAAGAACCCCAAAGCTACCGAGGGCTCTGATGAGCAGATGTGTTATTGAGTCAAATTGGTGTTGATTTTATAAATATATCCAGCATGTTGTGAAACAAACACAATTAGCATTTCAAAGGGAAATTTGAATCACAAACAATTCTGCATTTGTTTCTAAAATTGGCAGCAAATGGACAGCATTAATTCGTACATCGCCATTCTGGACTAAAAATAGTTTAGAAACTTAAGACAGAATAATATTGTGTTACAACTTGCTTGTTTCTTTGAACAGATCAGCAGCAATTTTCCAATTTTCACTTCTGGATACCTCGATTGTAATGAGTGGTTATTACATTTACATGCCTTTCTATCAGCTCGAACCAGTCTGGCCATCCTCCTCTGACCCCTTACAACAGCAAGGCATTTGTACCCACAGAACTGCCACTCACTGGATGTTTTCTCTTTTTGCGACCATTCTCTGTAAACCCAAGAGATGGTTGTGCTTGAAAATCTCTGTAGATCAACAGTTCTAAAATATTCAGACTAGCCCGGCCGGCACTAACAACCATACCATAACATTTTCAAAGTCACTTAAATCACCTTTCTTCCCCATTCTGATTCTTGGTCTTGACCATGTCTACAAGCCTAAATGCATTGAGTTGCTGTCGTGTGATTGGCTGATTGGAAATTTACGTTAACGAGGAGTTGGGAATGGGTGTACCTAAATAGTTGGCAGCTAAGCGTAATACATCTCACAGATCAACTGTTTTTTGTATGTCAGTATTAAAGTTTAGTAATTTATTTTTAATAACTTTCTCATGAAAGCAGCGTGTTCTTTGAAAAATTAGTTGCTTATATATATTTTTTAATTTCACAGAAAATGCAACCCTTTCTGTTTTTATCAAAAATGAACCCGTCATTCTGAGACGTTATCATTAAATATTCTCATTAGTTGCTTTCGATGAGCAGCCAGTTCTATCATCATTCACCAAAAGTCCAATGACTCTCGACCCCATTACTGCATTCAGTTAAAGTAATCATCGTACTGAGAAGATGGAATCCCTTGCGTCTGTTCCATTCACTTCATCACTCTTGTGAAAATGAGGAACAAAATTCCTTCTATGATTTAGCAGAGAATCTACTATTTTTCGAAACAAGGGTAACCAATAGCAATTGAAACAAATAAAGTCTTGAAATATTTCACTTTATAGTCAAATAATGCAACATACACGTTTCACTTTTGAAAGAAATTAATAAAATACTTTCTCTCTTTATTTTTGGCTTATAGTAGTTGCTTGCAAAGCGAACGCTTTCATTTTTATTTTAGTTGGTTAAACAATTCCTGGCTTATGTCTGGGCATCTATCTTCGTTTGAGGTTGTAAAACATGCATTTCATTGACTTGCTGTCATGGCTGTGGAGAACAGATTGTTGTGTCATCACAATTTGATGTAATTATTGCAGTGACCCATGATTGGGAAGATAAACATGGATGACTGCACTTTTATCAAACGAAGCAATTCTTGAATTATTGATATTTGAGGTTGCTCAAGAGAGTTCAAGGAACTATGTAGGTCCCATGGTGGAGTGGAGTGGACTGGAGAGGAGAGGAGAGGAGTTTTTTTCCCTTAATTTAATGTGTTCAAAGAACTATGTAGGTCCCATGGTGGAGAGGAGAGGAGTGGAGTGGAGTGGAGAGGAGAGGAGAGGAGAGGAGAGGAGAGGAGAGGAGAGGAGAGGTTTTTTTCCCTTAATTTAATGTGATCTGAAGTTATGGAAATGTATTTATTGGTGGTAAAACAGTGCTGCACCAATAAATGGGTAACTCAGGGTCAATTTCATTTTATTTTGTCACTATGAAAAGCTCTTCAAACTCCTGTGATTATTTTAACAGCAGCCCTCGAGTTCTGATAATAGAAAGATAACGTAGAAATATATTTTGGTTTGTGCTCTCTGGGCCCTCTTTCTGAGTGACCTGTCTCTACAGTCAGTCATTCACAGTCAAACTCTTGCTCATGCATTTAGAGTGAAGAGGGAAGATCCTCTATCAACATCTCCCGAGGGACCAATAGCAGCGTTCGGAATAGAGGAAATGCCTAAAGCTTCACTGAATTGCTTTTTTTATTTATCTTTCATCCCCCACCACCCTCCTCTGCAGTATAACTAATGACATGGCACCACGTTATTTGGAAATAATTGATTATTTTGGAAAAGTTCACAGTTCCTGCTGACTTGCATCATGATTAATGAATGATGATAACTCAAACTGACTGCAGGTTCAATCAACCTGCTTCCAGGTTTGTTTGCATGTTTTTGTTTGATGAGTTACCAAATTGAAAACGAAATGACGTGTTCATTGAAAATTATTAGAATAAATTCAAGCAAAAATTGTTGTTTCCCCCTCGAAAATAATGACCTCCGTTGTTTATTTTGATTAACGTCTTCTCAAAGTTGATTTCAGTTATGAAGACAGTCAATGGCACTTCATTAATCTTCATAAAATAAAATCAATTTTATGGTTACGAGATTTATTCAAATATATTCAAATGATTTCTTTCAGTCTATAGTGTCATAGCAGACAATAAACCAAGAAATCGTAATCTCAGACTGATTTGAACGTGTTCTACTCTCTAATGACTCCCTTGATCTGTTATCATTGAGCGGTGGAAGATGAAGTTGACAAAAAACAACCTGATTAACAACCTTTACACCAGGTGATCCTGTCATCCAGGGGCCAATAAAGGTCACATCCATCAGGAAAAACTCCATGTCACAGGGTTCCTCCTCTTTTCCTGCCAGAGAGTGATGACGGCCTTGTTCCAGATAAGGGACTGATCCATTGGCCTGATTTGTGGCCAGCAGAGCAATTTCAATACCCGTCTTTGCACTGATAGATGAGACCTGCTGTTGATAAAGGGCCAATTTTACCCTAAGGGCAAAGGGGATGAAACTGCAGTACTTGGTTTATTTGTCTCCCCCACAATTTAGTGGAGAAAAATGTGGCAAAAGATAGGAAGAAGTAATGACTGACTGACAGAATGGTAGAAAAGTGGCAGTGTTTTCATTGTGACGGAACATTAAACTGTCTTATCTGAGAACGATCCTTAGTAAGCCTTAGTGTTGAAAACACAAGGGATCAAACGTCTCATGATTGGAACTATTATCATCTAAAATATTTATATTTATTTAAATATTTTTTAGATAATCTCGAAATTCTCTTTCTTTTGTCATATCACTTTTGTCTCAACTGAAAGCTCTTTGGCTGCAATCATTTTGTTGTCTTTCGTTCATTTTTCATTCCTTATGTCATTATTTGTTCAAATGAACAGGTTTATTTGAATCCAGAGTCCAAGTTCTGATTCATACTGGATCTACTAGGTCTACTAGGCAGTCTTGGCTAAGGAGATTGACTGGAGATCAGAAGGTCACTGGTTCATTCCCCAGTTCCACAGAGAGTCGAGGGTGAGGTGGATGTTACAACCATGACTTGAACAAGTCACCAGTTTCCCCCACTGCTCCCCCACTGCACTTGGATGGGTGTACTTGGTGTAAATGCTGAAAAGGGGGGAAAGCTGTTGTGCCATTGACTGCTCAAACCCATTTTACATTCTACAGGCTGCCGAAATCCAAACAATAGAGAAGCTGTCATACCTCGTCTGGCTTTGAATTTGTTTCTGTTGCCGTCTTTCAGTCACTCTTTTCCTCCAGTCTCATATGAGGAGATACTGTGTTTGAGTAATAACTGGATTCCTGGAGGTGAACCCTAGCTTTTTGATCGCTCTTTTGTGTCAAACATTTTATTAAATTACTGATTGTATAGTAAATGTTTGCCATCTTAAAGTTATTTGCCATATACTTAAACGTAACCAAGAATAAAATTAACTGGTTAATGTTTAACAATTGAAAAAATATATATTTTGTTTAATTAATTATCTTTATATAGGCAAATAACCATCCAGCCTCTATTAATTTATGTGTCCCCTTCTATGTGTTGTGTAATTATCTTCTAATCTATTCTATTCAACATTTTCTTTTTAAATTATTGATTGAAATTCACTTTACGATTTATTTATTTTCAAATATTATATATCTTGTTACTTACTGTATACGATGATGAAAAAACAGTTGGAAATTACATAAATATAAAATTTTTAAAGAGAGTATTATAGAGCGGTTATTAAAGATAATTGACCTTGATTGATTGCACCCTGGCATGGTTCTATTGTACAATAATTTATTTATTCTAATCTTAAATAAGAATAGTTCAGTTTTCAGAGTGTGACGTCAGCATCCCCTCTCCGCGCTCAGCCAATAGATGTTTCTGATGTAGCACAAGGCGGACGTGACGTCACAACGTCCACATTTCTCTTCTTCTCGGACGTAAGCGCGCTCAATTGGAATTCTCGCTAAACATTTCCCTTCCTTTCACTCTTCTTTTAGGGTAATGTGCGGTTTGTATAAAATGTTTTAACGAACTGGGAACGTATGTGTGTTTCGTTTATTTTTTGAAGAGCAAACTTCAGCAAAAGAGTTAGTTGCAGTGACGGTACAGCTAGCTTGGCTAACCTCTATAGCTGTCAATATCAGCGATAATACACTAACATTCATGCTAAAAGATTTAGTATAGTAAGTAATAGATTAATAGAGTTTACCTAACTGTACATTGTTTTCATTGATGATGTTTTAGAGATTTCTAGTTGCATTAGTAACGAGTCAGCAGTGATACTCAATGCCATTGTTTATATTTACCTAAATGTCATTTGTTTCAGGCTTGAAAGTGGTTTATGGTCCGGATTTTCATGGCTACACCTGTCTTGCAACCACCCAGTTATCTCCTGGTAGGTAAATTATTCAGCATTTAAGCGTACCCTTGTTTGTTCGCTTTCATTTGATTCCTAATACCAATAGTGTTTATTATTTCCAGGCCAGTTTAAAGGCAGACTGGAACATAAAGCCTCTTCATCAAAGATGTCGTGAACTGGGCAAAGTTATTGATGACTATCCAGCAAAGGTACAGCTTTGTCTTATCTGTGAATTTGTTTTTAAAATATTGTCTGGACTGTGGTGTTTTTATGACAATTATTGCACTGCAAAATGAGAATCTTTTTATAGTGTTTCATCAAATCAATAAATACTTTCATCAGATGCAGCTGCTCTGTTTCCCATACATTTGAGATGAATCACAGTGGCATGCTTGGCATGTGGCAACAGACCAGCTGCTGTCATGTTGGCACTGCTTTGTCCTCACGCTCATGTGATTCTGTGCTGTCTGAATGAATGATGTTTGTTTAGTGCTGAACTCTGACCGGAGATTTATTTAAGCATCTGCGTGGGTCTGAACTCTCGCTTCATTTATTGTTGTTTTGAGCCTCAAATGTACTATTAACTTCAATCCATTTCGATGTATTAAAACCGTATTTGTTTGATTGATTAGGAGCTTCATGCAATATTTCCTTGGTTGGTGGAGAGTGTGTTTGGAAGCCTGGATGGAATCATTTCTGGCTGCAATCTTCGCTTTCTGCATCCTCGTCTGGCGGAGTACAACATCGCAGTGGAGTTCCTGGACCCAAGGTTCATAAACATTTTGTCTTGTGCTGCATGCCCTTAAAGTAGATTCTCCTTTTGTGGAGAGAAAGTAGTGTCCAGCCGTGCACCACTTCCTCCTTAGCCAACATTCATTTGCCTAGTTACAAGTTTATCAATCACCTGGTCAGATTCTCAAATGATTTGTAAGGCTGTTATCGCCTTGATTTCATTACCTTTAATATTTATTTGTAGGAACTTCATGCCAAAAAAATCCAGTTTGAATTCTGATTAGTTTAGTTTAATTACAAATGAAGATTGTTGTTCAATTCAGTTACATCAGTTGCATTTTCTGATCAATGCAACACTTCCTTTCACAATAATAGTAACACTACTATTATTTGATCTTTCAACAAAACCTTTGAATGACCAAGTATTGTTGCTGAAAATTCCACTTTACTCTGAATAAATGACTTTTGATTATCTGTTCAATAAAGGCAATAAATGAATGTAAAAAAAATTGTCTAGCAGAAGTGAAAATACGGTAAATATTTCTTCATTTTTATTCAACAGCGGTGCTATGATGAAACTGGTGTACAAACTCCAGGCTGAAGAGTACAAATATGAATTCCCGGTTAATTTTCTACCAGTAAGTAGAAAAGAGACTTAATGGGTGAAAATATTAATTCTTAATTTGGATCACAAGTACTCACATTGTTATTAACCAATGTATGTGTTTTTCTTGCTTAGGGTCCAATAAAGTCATCAATTCAGGCAGGAGTTTTGCCCGATTGCCCTCTGTTTCACAATAAAATACAGGTTCCAATGTCAGGCCTTCTGCTGCTCAGTATGTCCTCACACTCTCTTCTGTATTAAATCATAAAGTGTTTTATAAAATAATGCAATTGTTACAAGCGCTTTCATCACTTTTTTCTTCATCTGCGAAGGTCCTTTTGAATATTACATGTTCAACTTTGCCTCCAGTCTCACTGCACCGAAGGTGCGTGCTCATCCCCTGATAAAGGAATTAGATTGCACTTTACACGAATAAATATTTCTGCAGTTTATTAGATTTTTTCTTCTTTGAGCCTGGCTGGTTTTAAACAAATTTGTTAAAATGTTGTTTAATAATCTTTCTAGAACTTTCCTGCCGGGCAGCATGGGAGCTGTTCAGACAGTGCATACTTTGTTCTGGTCGACACCTACCTCAAATATTTCCTCCCTACTGAGGGCAACGTGCCTCCATCACCCTTCTCTGACACCAGAGGCACTGTTGCCTCTCCTCCTTCACGGTGATGCATTTTTTATTATTATTATTTGGATAAACTTAAAGTAAGCAAACTTTATTATTCAGCTCCACACATGGATTCTCGAGCAATGCTAAATTAAGAGAGATTTATTGTCATACATGGTACATTTTATTTTTAAAAGTTCATTGGTACCTTTCCTAAGTGTTCCAAAATTCAATCAGAGTCTCAAATAGCAGCATAAAGCAACATTTTTTGGGTTATTTCATGTTAACTGACACTGTAGGCTGCTACATAGATTTGTTCAGACATGGACTTAACGCACATGGCACATTTGAACACGATCACACATTGCACGACTTGCAATTAGTTATTAATTGCTTCCAGTTTATAGCAAATTTTTGAATTTCGACGGAAACCAGGTGAACTTCATTCAACTATGACATACTGTTAGCGCACCATAAGCTGAAATGCATTTAAATTATTTACTCCCAACCTTAAAACT
This sequence comes from Danionella cerebrum, assembly GCA_007224835.1. Taxonomy (NCBI): domain Eukaryota; kingdom Metazoa; phylum Chordata; class Actinopteri; order Cypriniformes; family Danionidae; genus Danionella; species Danionella cerebrum. The sequence continues at coordinate 19,627 of SRMA01027019.1, forward strand.
CTAAGTACGGACTGAGCATGTTACCTGATAAGAGATAAAGAAAAAGATTATAAGAATTATGCGAAGTTTTCCACCCAGTGTCTTCAGTTTGTTTCTGTTTTGGTAGGTAATATCAATTCAAGATAAAATAATCGTTTAAACTTTGAAATGATTTATCCCCAGGTGTCCCAACGTGCCTTATGTTGGATATGGTGTTCATAGCACGAGTCTTCTGAAACGCCACATTACCCATCAGTCCTCCGTCAATGCTGACCCTTCTGCTCAAGAGATCTGGAGATCCGAGACTCTTCTTCAGGTTGGCAATTGTTGCACTTTTCTAAACAAAAATTTTCAGAAGTTAGTTAGTGGTACTATACTAATGGCTGTTCCTAAAGGTGTTTGTGGAAATGTGGCTCCATCACTATTCTCTGGAGATGTACCAGAAGCTGCAGTCCCCTCAGGTAAAGGTAAGAAAGTCACTCGTTTACTAAGACTCCTCTGCTGTGCACGGCTGGCTGAAAACCACCATCCTGGACCCCTTCACCATTGCACTGCATAGGGACTGCTGCACGACACCCACCCTGACTCAAAACACTCCCTTTCCCTGAGATAACTGCAGACACTCGATCTGTTGTTACCAGTGTTTTCCTGTCCATCGTCATGGTTGCTGATCTTACTTCACACTTTAATTGTTAGCTCGTAGCAGAGTCAAAATGACTGAAGACCAGGCTGAGTGTCTTGGTTTTCTTTCGAAACTTTTTTTTTTAAACATTGCTTAAAGGAGTCATGAATATCTTTTTATTATTAATATTTGTGCTGGTCCAATTATAATTATTTTTTTATCCAAACACATTTGTAACTTTTCTTGCACGGTTGTCCTCATGTGGTGGGTAACTTGAACTTTGTAGGTGCTCTCAAGCTCTGCTCTCTCATTGGCCAAGATTTACATATTCATGTAGGCCTGTGCTTCAAGCCTCGTCTGTCTGGTGATCAAGTAATTACCTCAGTTGATGACGGAATTTGGAGCAAATTTAATCCATATATTTTTTATGTAAACATGGTTTTGTGAATTGAAAAAAAAAAATATGTGTAACTACACATATGTGTATATATGTGTAACTACAGTCACTTTCCCAAGTTTGAAACTTGTTTCAAGGAGATGTTTTTTTACGCTTTTGTGGAAATCCTCCAGCACACACCAAATCAAATGTGCAAAAGGATTTTTAAACATAAACGTGACATTTCATTCCCACACACAAACTGTGTCCTGCTGACATTTGTCAGTCTAATCCTGCAGATACATGATATGGTTTCCTCACAGATTTTTTTGCAGTGGTTTTTTGTCCTTTCAGAAAGAAAACAGACAGGAGAATGGAGCAGAAAAGTACAAGATAATAAATCATTGACTCAAAATTTTGATCTGATTTTTTATATCTTTATCAAGAGTATTGATAACATGTCAAACATTCAGGTCTACAACGTATTGAGAAGTATTAAAAAAAACACATCAGGCTTGTGTGAAAAGGCAGATATAACCTCTACCACCTTCTTGTAGGTGTGGATCAAAACTGCAGCACTAAGGAGGATTTTTAGTCCATTCTTTCTTGCAGAACTATTATAGCTCAATCATATTCTTTGGATGTATCGTGTAAGGGCGTATTCAAATCAAACCACAGCATCTCAGTAGGGTTGAAGTCTGGGCTCTGAATTGCCCGCATCACAAGTGCTGTTTTACACAGATTTTGAGGCATGTAACATTGGAGTGTTACAGACATTTCCTTAAATACCTTAATGTTTCATATCACCTACTGAGAAATGGACATCTGTCACAACAGTAGGTTTCAGTAGACCTTTTTACTGAAACTTTGGCTTGAGTAATTCACTTTGATTTGCCCTTGGGTTGGAATATTCATATATAACAAAGTAGCAACTGAGCTCACTGCATTCTTGTCAAACAGCTACCAAAGTTCATGGTTTCTCTTTTCACAGCTGTTTTGAGGTAAAATGTTGTCACTATTGGATATTATTTGTCACGTAGTTGTAGGAAACACAACACCAGTGCACTGCAGGTGTATGCATCTTAAAATACAAAGAGGTAATTTGTAGTATCTAATTCTATGCACTAGCTAATAGTTAATATAAATAAAAAGATTTCACTGTAGAATTTGATCTGTTTTTCAAATGGGTAATTTAGTAAATTGGCTCTTGTTTCCATCATCCAATGTTCTCCTGATCAAGGCAAAAGCTTTTGGTTCAACCTTTTAACGAGGGTTTTGTCTATTACAGTCCTATGGTAGCTGACTGAGGCCCTCTTGTGGTTCTTGCATTTGAGATTAAGATGCAAAGCTGTCTGGCTTGCAGACAGTAGGGAATTAAAAGTTTATAAATAATAATAATTTGACCCTTTCCTGCATGTGATTTTTATTTTTTTTGTATTTTTTTTTTTAGACTGCATGATGATGTCCTCTTGCATATTTGCTCTTGGCTGTGGCAGCTTTTGGTGTCTTGGCTTCAGAGTCTGTCTACTTGCCTGAAATTTATCAGCCTGAATTTATCACTTCCTCTTTTATAAAAAAAAAAAAATATATATATATATATATATATATATAAGTCAGCTGAGGTGGCTCGGGCATCTGTTTCGGATGCCTCCTGGACGCCTCCCAGGGGAGGTGTTCCGGGCATGTCTCACAGGGAGGAGGCCCCGGGGAAGACCCAGGACACGCTATGTCTCGCAGCTGGCCTGGGAACGCCTCGGGATCCCTCCTGGGGAGCTGGAAGAAGTGTGCATGGAGAGGGAAGTCTGGGTGTCCCTGCTAAGACTGCTGCCCCCGCGACCCGGCCCCGGATAAGCGGAAGAAAATGGATGGATGGATGGATATATATATATATATATGTATATGTATATGTATGTGAGACACACACAAGCCCCCTCCAGTCAACCACAGAGCATATTAAGTGTGAGATTTTTGATTTAACATCTTTATGATTTGAGTCACCAGTTTACTGATGTTTTTATTAGTAATCCTACCAAGATGTTATAGTACAGTTTAGGTATGCTCTTATGGATTTATCTATCACTTCTGCAACATTTTTTGATCTAAAACCTAATTTAAAAAATTCAATAGTTGGGCAACTTGCACATTGTGTCCCGTGATGTCACAACATGCAGGCAATTCCTCAAGCCATCGCCATGTACTATGCATTTGAGGGAAATAAGCCCAGTTCGGATGAGCTTCGTTAGTCTGGGAGGAAAGAGACAAAAGCTGCTCCTTTTATTTCTAGTTGTTTAGATCCACTTAGCAAATTCAATAGCTCCCGCAGAGCAATGTATTGATGAACGTGTTTAAGAAGCTGAGAATAAGCACATGTTTAAAAATTTAGTTCCCAATTTCTAAACTGGTGACTCATGTCCATTTTTCTCCTTGATCACAACTTCAAAGATGCAGTGTTTCCTTTTCTGCTTTTGTTAAACTCATTATGGCCACCTTAACAACTAATTAAATCAATGTTACATCTGCTGTCTTTCAACAGAGAGGGTGCCTTTCTGTAATGATCAAATTGATTGGTACAAAGAGGTCCACGTCTAACCAAAATGTCTAACCAAAATGTAAAATGGTGTCCCACTTTAAAATACGGCCAGGCATCGCGGCTTCGCTGTTTTGTGTACTTTGCTGGTGTTGAAACTAGATACGTAGAAAAGTCAGGAAAGCCGTTGAGCTGATTCCATGTAGGGAACACAGTTGAGTAATTTACTCTTTAAACTAAAGCATTTAAAACAGTTCTCGGTTTAGCACTCGCTGAGCTATTGAGCCATTCAATCTCAGTGATAGCTGTTGAAAAAGTGACATCACTGCATACCCTCTATTGAAGACCTTTATCAATTATTCTTTGATTAATTCAAGATAAACAATCATAGCATAGCCTTTTAACTTCCAGTAAATGACATCAACAAATGGAACACTTCCTCTTTTATAAAAATAAAATTAAAGGAACCATATAAAGTGTTTGAGTAAAGGTTTGAAAAGGAGATCTGCATCAGTTTCATGTTCATGTCATTTGTGTTTCTTGTGGTCAATTTAGTTTTATCTTTCTTTCCTTTTTACACCCCCTTTTTTGTCCTATGGCCAACTTTTATTCTTTGATTGCACTCTGTTCCCTTTTCCTTTATGTTCTCATGTTCACTGCCCTACTCCTTCCTTTTTTCTCCCTTTCCTCCTCCCTCTGTGTTCCTCTGCTTTCTTTTATCCTCCACCCTATTGTGATGGGTCCTTCAGCTGGCGTTGTTGCAGTACCACCTCAGTATGTCCAGCATGCTGTGCCAACCCCCCGCCCCACCAGGCTCTGGGACCCTCCACACATATCAAGTACTATTACCTTTCATTCAGTTCCACGGGCTTCCTGGAACTAAATTAAGACCAGACTTGGTTAGTACAGGGCTCAGTTCTGGGTGGGAAATTTTGTATAAGGCATTATAATAATTTTCTTAATAATAAGAGATAAATGTGAATTTTACCCAAATGTCTTTTGTTACTGCTGTCCTTGTTTCAACTAGGTGGAAAATAGCTTTTTTTTGCCTCAAGTGTAATGGTTTCTGGTAATATTTCCATCAGTATATCAATCAATAATGCAGCTTGTATATGCCTTGCATTGTTACGCCTAATGCCCACGCAAGAAAACTTAGGATTACACCACTCGGGATCGTTTAATTTTTGTTGTAAACACAAGACTAATTTGCTGTCTAGACATTTTTGAACACCTCATGAAACCATTACTGTTTTTTAATGAGTATCATTATAGTATTAGGGTATATATACTGCCCCACAACGTGTATTAACCACTCCAAAACCAAAGCTGAGGAAAATGTTTTATCTTTCTGGTCAGTCAACTCTGTTAAAGGTACAGTATTTGCCATGATTTCTAAAAAAGGAGACCGTTGGAGAGTGGACTTTTATTACAAGCCAAAGGAGGGGAAAAAAAAAACATTTCTTAAACTTGTAGTTACTGCACTTTCCTTTGTCGAATTTGGTGAGCGTTGTTGGTGTAAGAAGGTGGCTGTCCGAGAGGACCTGGGGCAATACTGGAAGCCCTTTCATGAGCGGAGGCCGGTTTGGGAATTTTGGAGCCTGGAGAATAAGAAAACTGCTAATATAGTTGGATAATGAGATTAATCCTGGCTGGGTGATTAGATTGTTAGATCTCAATCTGTAGGCCTACTGATGGATTTCTTCTAAATGCTCCATAATGTTATTGTTTACATGTTTAGAAAAATTAAGGATAACGAGGAACTCAAGTTTGAATGCACTGCAGCCTTTCTAAATGGATCCTGAACTAGATTTTTTCACAGGATGTCCAGATATATGGATATAGTGTTAATGCAAGCATTTCTGGTTTTGATTAAATAGTAGTTTTCTTCAGCCAGCTTCCAGAAGTCTTTAACATAATAATTAAAAATAAGAAAAACCTGCCTAAAATTGATTTCTCCATTTAAATAAAGTGAATGAACAACTGATTTGAAACAAGCACGTTTGTTTTTAACATATATTGGAACTGAAATAATTATTTTTCACAGCATTTTCAAGAAATCTTACCAAGTCAAATTACCCCATTATCAGATTTTTGCTCAGACTGAGAAGAATTTAGCTGTAATCAAGCATTTTTCTTCTTGTTTGGAGAGCGGGGTGTGTTTTATCAGAACTTAACATTGATTTAATAAAATCAGACGTCTAATATTTATGGAGAAAGAATATGTTGCCAAAATTATAGAATCAGTAGATTAAGCTTTTTTTTCTTCTGAAGAAAGTCTTTTTTTTTCTAAATAATATATATATATATATATATATATATATATATATATACCCTATAAATCTAAAGTAGATAATGAATAAGAATATTTTCAGTGTAGATGTTTTAATTTGTATTCTTTTTGATTTATAATGCTAATGCAATTTACTATGGTATTTGACCAATGGGGCTTCAGGGAATGGCCTAAAACATTTCTGTAAAATACAATATAATGTTTTTGTAACTCTGTATGGCTAATAGTCAATTTGAAGCCTGTTTAAACTATCTCTGACTTTTCCTTCGATGGCCAGCCAAGTTTCTCTTTTTAGAGATTGAATTCCTGTATTTGCCTTGTGGCATTTTCACTCAGGAGTGATGAATATTTCCAAATTAAAATTGGCCTCTTCCTGAATAAATTATTGAAGAGAATACTAAAACTACTTATGAACATTATTCTCAGGTTGGTGTTTTTTTTCAGAGCAATACAATGGTATTTCATGTATGCATATTTTTTATTTTATTTTTTTTTAGCAAAGACTGCAAATGCTGTCTCAAGCATTACAGTAGTAATACCCAGAAAGTCTGACTTGTGTTTGGATGGTCTTTTAGGAGCCCTTCCTTCCTTCGGAGGATCATGTTCTTGTCGTGCGTCTGCTGGTCAAACATCTTCATGCGTTCTCCAGCAGCTTGAAGCCTGAGTCGATCTCCTCCTCAGCCTCGGCTCACTCGCACAGCAGTCCTCTGGAGGAGCTAAAGCGGTGTGTTTTTAAAGCCTGCCTGAAGAAGCAGACTATTGAGTTCAAACATCTGTAAATTTAAGGTGGCGTGTCGTAAAGAGGAACCATTCACCCGATCAGGCGCCAGGAACTTGATTGAGTTGTCTTGTGTTTTACTGCTTTGTCAATAATCCTCCGTTCTGTCTGTCTCTCACAGTGTGGTGGTGCAGAGGTTCGTCCAGCAGAAACTGTATGTCTTTCTACAACACTGCTTTGGTCACTGGCCTTTGGATGCTTCTTTCAGAGCGGTAAATGTCCACTTTATATAGCGACTATAAATTATGCATCCGCCATTTTAAGAACGAAAGTGTGGCTCTGGTGGGAGAAACCTGGAAGTAGAGGTAAACGTTGATGTACACAACAATAAGACATCTTGATTCTTGACTTGTGGGTTTCTTCCCACCGCAGCCTCGCTTGTTTTAATTCTTAAAATAACGTCTGCCTTCCATGGGCAAATTAAGGCTTATGGTTGCAAGGAATCTGTTCAATACAATGTTTTTCTAGGTTTTGGAGACGTGGCTAAGTTATATCCAGCCCTGGCGATACACTGGAGACAAAAACACTCAAGCAGATGGGCAAATCCGAACTGTTCCTGATAAATGGTAAGTTCTGTAGTGAAGTTGTAACGATCCCCAATAATTCATGGAAAGTTTGCTAGGGTTATTAAAAATACAATTTCTAAGTCTATACCTGATGTAATAATGACGGATATGGTTTTAAATTCTTAGAAATACTAGCTTTTATATTAATCTATTATTAAGAATTTATAACAGTGGTGCAAGGACTTTTTATTACACCATTGATAATCCCAAATAATGAAAAGTGTATTGGTGGTTCATGTTAACTTAACTTTTCTTGTACAAATATTGAAAAGTTCATATAGAAAATGAATCTTCAAAACTGTTTTAAAGCTTGACATGATGGATTTTTTTTTTTTACTTTCCATGTAAAAATAATTTCATCACGTAGAAAAACAACATTTCTAAAGCTTGATGTTATTTTAAAGCTAAAACTGAACATGAAAACACAAGGTGCTTAATTGTTGAGGAATTAAAAAAGAACTTTCTGCATTGATGTATGAGTTTGTAAAAATGTTAAAGTTTAAATTCACTTGAGTTCTCTGGTGTCTGCTTTTAATAAAGATTTTGAACAGTCTTATCAATAAAATATTCAATTTCTAATCATGGATAAGAAATGATATCAGAATATAAGTGTTTGTACTAAATTAACTATATGAATGACTGTAAAGTATAAAAATAGTTTTATTAGAAATAATGTTTCTGTTTAATTCTCAATTTTTTCTTTCGTAGGGGCTCATTTATCCAGGAGAATCTGCTCTTATACACTAAGCTTTTCCAGGGTTTCTTGAATCGAGCTGTACGCACAGACTTGGTCAATGCCAAAAATGCCCTGATGGTTTTTAGAGTCGCCAAAGTCTTTGCTCAACCAAACCTTTCAGAGATGATCCAGAAAGGTCTGTAAGAACATTTCTTTTTTTTTTTATAAACAGTACTGTGCAAAGGCTGTAAACAAAGAATGACCGACATATAAATTATGTTTGTTTTTTTTGTAAACATAATAAATGCAAAATAAGTGAACAAAAGAAAAATCTGAATCAAATCACTATTTGGTGTTTTTGCCTTCAAAACAGCATCAATCTTTATAGCTACACTTGCTCAGAGATTCAGCTGTGTAGAAGGTTTAACGTTTGGTGAGAAACTGCGAAACTCTGCTAACAAGTTGAGGTTGAGAAAGTTTTGTGTCTTGTCTAGATTGAGCACTGCAACAAGGCACAGGGTAGTTACTGGATCAACAAGGTCTCTCCCAGAAAAAGATTTCAAGTTGCGCTGATCAAGATCTTTTGAAGAACCATGTCGAGGATCTTTTGTTCTCTTGGATGTATTGCATGGAAATGGTGGTTTATTCACAAATATTTTATGCATTATTCCAGTTTTGTGCATAAAATTAAATGGCGTCTTTGGATGGAAACATGGTTAGTCATGAAACACAAGGGAGGGGTATGAGTGGTCCCAAATTTACTCTGCAGCCAAAGTGATTAAAACGTATCTTCATCATCGTAAACAACATGAAGTACTGGAAGGGATGGCATGGTTCTCACAGATCCCTGATCTGGATCTCATCGAGTGTCTCGGAATTCTTGAAGAAGCAGAAGGATATGACTTGGTCTATATCCACAAAAGATCAAAATGAGGAAACCAAATATTGATTAAATTTTGATGAAAATAAGTAAATTATGCTTCCATTTTGGAAAGCATTCTTGGTTTACAGCATTTTACAATTTTTGTACAGTACTCAACAATAAATATATTTCCTCCAGGCGAGCAGCTGTTTTTGGAACCAGAGCACTCCATTCTGCAACGACATCACCGTGTCTTTCTGACACCTTCACATGGAGGCAGCTTCCTTTCTTCTCGCTCACCCATGGGGACAGACGGTGTTATCAAAGTCAAAAGTCATGTGTACAGCCTTGAGGGGCAGGACTGCCAGTACAACCTGATGTTTGGCACAGATCAACGTAAAAATGTAATAAAGATAAATTATTTTCTGTTTGTGTGTGGTGAGCGGCCATGTTTTCATGAAGGAATCTGCCGCTTTCAGGTGTTGAAGCTCATACAGATCATCGCACAAGCCAGACAGACTGCCAAGCGGATATCAGATCATTCTTCAGAAATTTCGGCCAACAACTCGTTCCTCTCATGGTTTAGTGTCGGCTCCTTTGACCATAACAGCACATTTACGGGGGGAGAGATGGATGAAATGGGAGGAGATGGTGTGAAGAAAACTCACGAGTTCTTGGACAAAGCTCTTGACTACTTTTGTGAGATTTTCCGGGTTAGTTTTTTTAACGTATTCTAAAATATAACACACCAAGACTCTCTATTGTTCATTGATGATCCTCTTTTACAGCTGAATGCTGGGCAGCTGTCTCAACTGATGGCTAATGTGGCATCGGCTGATGATGAGGGAGCTTCTAAACAACTACCAGACTGCATCCCCAGTCCAAGGGGTCTTGTGTTAACAGACCTGGGCAGGCTTCAGGTGAGTTCAGTTCGCTAAAGTCATCCACATCTTCAGCATTCACTCTTACCATTTATTTGTCACAGATCATCAATGGTCTTCGGAGATTTGAAATCGAATATCAGGGAGATCCTGAGCTTCAGCCAATCAGGAGCTACGAAAATGCCTTTTTAGTTCGACTTCTGTTCCAGATCTCATCGTTTATTAATACAAGAGTAAGAAATTACTTTTTAGGTCATACATTTGTACAGTTGCGCTCATTAGTTTACATTACAAACATTTTGACATTTTTCAACATAAAGCATTTTTCCCCAAGAGTGGTTGGGTGAAGCCATTTCCTGTTTTTTTTTTTTATTTTTTTATTTATTTATTTTTTTTTTAAATCACAAAGACAACAGAAACTTTCCAAGTTACCCTGAGCAAAAATTCTAAACATTCTGTAACATCAATAACAGCCTGAAGTCTATTGGGTTGGTTGTTTTTTAGGTTCTTTATCTCCTCCGTTGGCAAAGCAGCCCATTCTTCTTGGCAAAAGTCCTTCAATTATTTTAATTCCTGGGCTGTGTTGCATGCTCAAACTGCTCGTTTGAGTTCTCCTCAAAGTGGTTCAATAATTTTGAGGTCAGAAGGCCACTCCAGAATCTTAACTTTGTTCTGGTGTAACCAATGACAAGTGGACGTGGCCTTGTGTTTTGGATCATTGTCACGTTGGAATGTCCAGAAACGTCCCATGCTCAGCCTCAGGGTTTATCGGGAGCCCGATACTCAAGTTGTGTATTTTTTTTTTTTTTTTATACACAAACATTGATTAAAGCTAACAGGTCGATGGTGAGGATGGTTACCTTTACCAGCCACTCAAACCCTTTTGTGCCAATTTTTGTGGATGTTATTAAGCCAAAATCACCAAGGTTTTGTAAACTTATGAGTACAACTGTAATTAAAGTATGTTCAGATATTATACACTATTTCTTGTTTGTAATATAGACTTCTGAGAAACATTATAAATATGTGACTTTGTAGTTTGGGGAGCATATGGAGGCGCTGTGTTCACGGCCGGATCTCCTGGGACGTGTTGGACGTCATTACCTGAGCTGTTCCTCAGCCGTGGCAGAGCAGAGGTGTAGGAGTCCAGTGACGGTGCAGATGCGGCAGCACCCTCAGCGAGCCAGGCTCAGTCTTCGGGTTCTGGCCAGCTATCGTACTTTAATCCTCCTCCTCTTGCTCTACCTGTTCTTTGCACTGCTCTCATTTGGAGTTTTCTCCAGCACCGGACTCATTCTCATGATCAGTTTCCTCTATGAACTTCTTTTGAGTCTCTTGCATGAAAAAGTAAAAACTCACTAGACTCGCTTCCTTTGTTTATGTTATATGTAAATACTTCTTGCAAACAGTTATGAGAGTTGCTGAAGGTTTTTATTCACTTATTCATTTGCACTGTTCTTGATTAATGGATTGTTTTTTGTTCAGTGCACAGATTTTATTTCAGTTTTTTACTTGAATGACGTTAATTCACCTTCAACAAATATATTTGTGTTGTTTTACTAAATGATTTCAGTTTTGGCTTATTTATAATAATAAGCTGATTTTGTTCTGTGTGAAACCTGAGTCTTATTTCTATATTAAAGTTTTTTATGATGTTAAAAATTGACATTTGAACCCAGTAGGAATATAATAGGTAACAATTCTTACCTAACTAGGCTAAATTAAGGCCAAACACTTCAACGGGATGTGATCGGGTTTCTTTTTACAATCACAAAGGTGTTAAAATATACAGAATTGTTTTGCCTGATTAATATACTCATCATGACCTTTTTTTGTTGTTAAAATTAAATTAGTTATTGAATTATCTGAAAACAATATAAACTGATGCATATGAAGTATGTGTTGAACACAATATTTAATTATAAAATAAAAATATGTGCACATGTACAAAGAATGTGAAATGAAAGAACCAAAAAAAAAACGCATAAGTGAAATATTAACTATACAGTTTGCGCAGATCAGCCATGAAATACCGGAAAAGAAACGCATACAGATTTAAATAGATTTTTTGCTATTACTTATACTGTAAACAAGGATGTATTGTGTAAGCTCACTGAGAAAGATGGAAAAGAGGTTTGAATTTGATTGTAGATTTAATCATAGAAGGATAATATCTCATTCTCAAGTAAAATATATGTTTTTATAAAATTCAAATCTATATATTTTTCAAAAAAAAATTTTTTCAATTTACCAATGTGATGTTTCACACATTTTTGGCCATTTTGACCGTTTTCTGTATTATTGTAGCTGGGTTTTTAATATTACAATAGTAACAACACTCACGTGACCCAACGAGCTTCAAATGTTTTGACCCTCATGGCCTCCCATAAGGAATGCACGGGCGCCGAGTATGGAGAGAAATATCGAGTTTTTACAAAAACAGCATAAAGACGCTCTGGAAACACTACATGCTGAAATTGATCGTTTAAATCGGGAAAATAAAGGTAAATGAATATTGTTTTAACTGATTGGAATTTAATTTGTTAAAGCGTGGCGGGACTTCGTATTTGCTTTCATCAGCTTAAAGCTTTTTAAAAAGTACTAAAATGTGCTTTAAATGCCACTTTGAATGTTGCGGTGAAAGAATTCTGCAATTTGAACGTTTGAGTGAGTGAATGTAAAAAAAAAAACAGTAAGTTTGAGGTTTTTGGAGCTGCTGTTCGAGGGGAACTTGTAGCTTCAGGTTGCTGGGTGATGGCAAGGTGCTGAATGAGAAGAAAGAATGGTGATTGTATCCGCTCTGGGAGGCAGAGAATCGGTTTACACACACACACACACACACACACACACACACACACAGACAAACTCTGGGTTTATGTGTCACACTAAAACTATAAAATATGATTTCACTCTGAAAAACCTAAAGGAGATCAAGATGAGTGTATTTGAGACTCACCTCAGTTAAAATTGTATAATTGTTGTTGACAGAGGACACAAGTCTTATTGTCTGACACATACAGATTTATTTTTTAAATAAATATTTAACATTTTTATATTAAATATTAAACGAGATTTGTTTATAGAATATTAATAGAACATGTTGCAAGGTTAACATTTTCTAAAAATATATGCCAACTTTTTTGATGATCTAGAAAACTAAACCTAAATACATCGTATTTTCATTAGAAAATGATGAATATTCAAGCAGTCGTGATAAAAAAAAAAGAATTCTCCATTTTTACATTGCATTAAAATTTAAATTTTATGCTTTAACATCACACCATAGGACAAACTTAAGACATTGTTGCAGCAAATTCACAAAAACATTTTCAACACAAACTCAAAAAAATTTGGAAATGAAAAAAAAAAACAACTTCCAGCAATATATTTAATAATCCGAAGACCTGTAAATACCTGATGTCTATAATATTTGTACAGTATTTATGGATTTGTTTTACACTCACTCATGTAGGAGATCCGCTTTCTTAAGGCATGTTGGCTTTGTAAGTCTAAATCCTCCATTATTGCTCTATCGAATGTGGTTACCATTTTATAAAGTGGCATGCTGAAAAAGGCTTAGACTAACCGTCATGTTCCAAAATGTTGGTGCATTTAGATTCACAAAACGTTATTTTTTTTCTTCAACTTTTATAATTCTAGAGTTGCAGTTTAAGCTGATAATGGAGTCCCCGGAGCCAAGCTGTAAAGGTGGCAGCAATTCACCGTTTAGTTTCATGATTTACATGTAAAGTTATTTTACACGTGTTTACTCTAATATTCTTTAACAGCCTCAAGTTGTGTAACACAGAGGATTCATACAGAGAGCAACAAGTTCCAGGCGGATTTACAACAAAATGTGGAGTTCCCCTGTTTGCAACTTAACACGGATACCAGGTGTTGTGCTAACACAATGAGAATCATAACTTTACATTTTTATTAGTAAAATGATGTTAGTAATAATAATTATCCAATATCAACAGCAACCAATTAAAATATCAAGAAACGTCAACTTCTTCAAAGACCACAAAAAGTTCCCTGGAAGGACCAGCAGATGCCAAAGCAGGGTTCATCACTTCTCTGCAGCCTCTGATGATCCAGTTTAGCCCGTACCAGGTCCCTCGACCTCCAAGCCTTTATGAATGTGAGGTCCTCATCCGGCAGTTGTACAGGGCCAACAGCATGCAGTCTCAGGAGGTACGATCATGCATTACCAGTAAGAAAATACACCAGCTGATGGCTTGTTTCTCTCCTGCAGATCCTCTGTCTGAAGGCTGTTCTTAAAGACATTGTTTTCACCCAAAAAATTACCCCAGATAATTACATTTTGATCAAGCCTTATCTTACTGACGGCAAAAGGTAAACTACCTTTCCATTTGTTCCAATGATGGTGTGTTATATAAAGTTACAATAGTTGATTACAAATAGTGTGATGCAAAATCGCATCGTAGACATAATATAGAGGCATGTATCGTGAGTTCCCACACTTCCGGGTCAGACAGAGCTGTTCTAGTGATTAATCTGATTGGTTAATGGGCGGTGCTGGAACAAATGGGTGGTGCTAAGACATTTTCAACTTACTAAAAAGGAATATGGGATTATATAAACATGAAAGATTCCTGAATAAATGTGAGGCATGTTTTTGATGCAGGAACAACACTAAATGTTGCGAGGTATGCCAGAAATGTCAAATTTACATAATATGGCACCTTTAATGAAAAAAAAGGAAAAGCTTTACAGTAATGATTATTTGTGAGGCAAAATTATATATTTTACCATTTATCTCCCTTGTTGTGCCAGAGCTGCAAATTCAGAGAAATTTCCTCAGCTTGCTTTTCAAACACTGCCTAAAGGATTGTAAGTGCTTGCTCAGAAATATGCCAAGAATAGATTTAATTTTCGAGATATTAACTTGTTGCTTCTTCACAGACCTGTGTCTCAGTCCAGCAAAGGTGGGAAAGTGATCCTGCCTGCCCTCAAACAAAGCAAAAACAATGTTGCAGAGCGTCACAGAAGGATTCAAGCTGCGCAAAGACACCGTCTGCAGAAGAATCTGCCCTGAAGCAGGGAAATGTGTTCAATCCTCTGCACACACTGGTGCGTTTGCTAATCACACCGGCTGTTTTAAATCGAATACGCATGATGGCATTCGTTTAATTTTGATTTCAGAATAATGTGTAGGTTTTAAAAAGGTTATTAGCTTCGATATTTTTGGTCTCAAACGAACATTACAAGAGTTAAGACACATGATTTGCACATAGATAAAATGTGAGAAAATTAGCAATTCTTTCAGTTTCGTTTTACAGACTGCAAATTGGTGCCAGCAGTGCCATCTAGTGGTGAAAAGGAAGGATAACCTTTAGAAGTTTAATATTTGTGTCTTTGGCTTTGGAAAATACATTGCTGTTTTATGTTCTTTGCATGAGTTTCCACTCTACTCCCTTCAGCTCCATGTTTTTACACTAAACTAAAATGACTTTGCTGATGTTGAACCACACGCTCACGGTTGTCTTATCTGTGAAAGGAGAAATGTCCCGGTATTCCTGCTCGGAATCACACGTATGACTTTTGATGACATCAATTCTCTTTTGAAGCAAGTGACTTTAATGATACAAGCAATATACAATTAAGGCGCTGTGTTCTGATAAAAAAAACACATGAGACATTACTAAAAAAAAAAAAAAAAAAAAAAGTATTCATGTACATTGCCAGAAGATAAAGCTGATGGAAACCCATCTAAAAGGAAAGGCAAGCCTGCCTCACACTTTGAGCCCAGGTATTCAGCAGTGCAGTCACAGAATGCTTGTCTGGAAGCTGCAGGAGTTTAGACGTCAGGTTCTTGTGCACGGTCTGCAAGAATGGGTTGGCTCCTGAAACAAAGAAAGGAAAGGAGGTGGTCAAATGATGTATGCAGGGGTGACTGGGATTCTAAAAAAATACAACATTAATACATGTTCTATAGCGAATAAAGTGGGGTGTTACCTTTACATTTAAAGATGAATAAAGTTCAGACTTAAATACTAAACACCTTCATTTCTTGCCACAGTTCTATATACTACTGTATAACTTTAGGCTTGGTGTATGCTCTTCACCCCCCTCCCCTTTGTGTTCTCTCCTTATTATTGCTGTCACCTGCTGCTTGTTTAGGTTTCTATAACATAAGTATCCAATGTTCAGGGAAGGTCAGGTGCTTTTGGGATCTTTCTTTGGCCAAGACCCACCCATGCGGATGTCAAACTACCAATTATATTTAATTTTGCATAGCATAATGTTTGGGGCCTTATGAATGTGACCAAAACAACTGACCGGTCAAAAAAAAAAAAAAAAAGTCAAAGATAAAGAGATCAACAAACAAAGTGAAAAAGTACAGAACAACACTGGTTCCTCAGTCTCCTAAAACAGAGTAAATCGTTGGGAAAATGAAGGCAGACTTTGTTCAGAGGCATTCAGACAGTCGGAAACTAACAAACGCCGGATATTTCATGGACTCTTCAGAAAACAGACTTTTTTTTGGCCAGCTCTATGAAACAGGTTTGGCAGTCATTGAGTCATGCCAATAATTAAGTGTTTTATCTTGTTACCAAGACTATTAAAGATTTAAGTGAAGAGCATTTGGGTCTGATCATGACGAACTGTCTGAGTTTGAGACATTTCTATAAAAAAAAAAAAAAAAAAAAAAAAAAGACTAAATGGACCTTTTAAACTATTTTTTTTCCTATAATAGACATAGCCTAAATTAACTTTTTCTCTCCTGATTTCTCTGCCATCTCTCTCATTCTCTGATCAAACTCTTCACATAATTTCTCACCATACTGCAGTCCATCATCTTCCCAATGAGGGCTCTGATCGGGGTAGTCTGCTGGAATGCTTAGCTGAAGCGGAGGAACACTGGGGAGATTTTTATCATCTAGAAAGAAATTTGTGTCGGAATGATTCAGAGCTCACACACTTCAAAGCAGAGTTGTACATATAGAGGGAATTGGTTAGGAACAGACCTAGTTTACAGATGAGATGCACCATTCCATTATTGCTGCAAAAAGCCGGATCTAGATTGACCAGGAATTTGGAATTAAGTCTGGCCACTTCTCCTTGAAGAATGTTGGGTATAGTCTGACGCTCGTCATCCTCCAGTTTCCGCTTACGGGAAGGAATTGAAGGGCCACTATAAAGATATCAAATGTTGATTTGATTTCTAATATTAAATTCACATTAAAAGATGCATTTGTTTGCAGAAATTTCTACATAAATTATTGCTCTGTTAAAGTGGCTTCTGAAATTAAAGCCCTATACACAAGTGTGCCTTACATTATACAACAACATTTATTTTAAGTAAATTCTAAAAAATGGATTCTGTGCTACGGTTGAGATCTTACGTGATTGGTGGTCCATGAATTGCAGCCATAGCAGGAGCGAAGGTCCGGTAAAGTGAATGGTTGAACACAGGGGAGCGAATGTTGGCCAGCACAGCATCCAGCAGCGGCTGGCACAGGTACTGCTTTTTAGTACAGGGTACTGATGGAGGGGGAGGAGTCGACTGGAAATAAAAGCATGTTTTTAAATTAAAAATATATATATATATATATATATATATATATATATATATATATATATATATATATATATATATATATATATATATATATATATATCTCAGTGTTGGTTACACATCGTCACAGTAAATAACTCACCACTGCCATATCCTTTTTTAGTTTCTCCAGAGCTATTTCACACTTTTGTAGTGTTTTGAGGTGACACCTAGAGAGGAAAAAAGCTTTTTTAAAAGCAGGCCAGAACTTATCCTGTATCCGATAATCCCAGTGCAGAGTATTTTGAAAAGAGGCATAGGGAGTTTCTGGGTGGTTCACTTTCTTATTTTCTCTTATAAAAGCATTCACTTCACATCATTATATTAAGTATTATTGATTGTCAGAATTCAAAATTTAGGAATATTTTACTGTAGCATTTTTGAGTTAATCCATCCAAAACTTGGCTTTTTTGGGGACAAAAAATCCATTCTGAACTTAGAACTTAAAAAAAAAAACATTTGGTGAAACTGTGTTGGGCCTAGTTTCAGGTTAAATTTTTTATATTTTTGAATGTGTTCAAAAACTATTTACATTACTGTAGCATTATTCACTGTCAGAAAATCGTAATTGAGCATTTTTGTTAGTTATTTCATTCAGAACTTGTCTTTTTATTGGAAAAAGTTAGAAATTGTGTGCTGGGCACAGTTTCAGGTTCCATTAAAAAATGTTGAATGCTATCAAAAACTATTTACATCATTATATTAAGTATTGACTGTCAGAATACAACATTTAGGAATAATTAACTGTAGCGTTTTCTAAATTATTGCATATGCATGTAGTGTTGGGCAAATTTTGGGGGGGCACCCATTTGGACTACAGTGGCTCTGTTCCTACCTTGTGTTGGGGTCAGTCAAAATGTTGAGCAAACTCTTCATTTTGCTCAGATCCTTCTTCCTATCTGTGAAGGCCACACAGAAACCAATGGGTAAACTAGAAAACAGTTATTCTGAACCAAAAGACAAACTCAGCGATACCTTCATTTTTGTCTATTTTGTTAATCATCCTGCGCAGCGGCTCGATAAATTTTGACAACTGCTTCAGTTTATCCATGTAAAGCTGGTCCTCACTTTGTGAGGCTCCGGCTGGACTCATGACAGAGCTTGGATTGCCTGCAAAGGAATTAACACAAGTGGTTTCATTAAAACGTACAGCTGGAAAATCTATTTGTAGTTGGTAAAACATCTGAACAATCAGTTTATGTTTCCAGAAAGAAATCCGCTCCCTACCTGGAGTATTGAGAGGCCCAGGTGAAGGTACCTGGTTGGGGTAACTCTGAGGGGTGCGTGAAGAGGCAGGACTCTGAGATGGCTGAGGAGAGGGACTGGGTTGGAAACCCCCTGGGGAAGGGGTTGGACCAGAGCTGTGAATGAGCAGAAGAACAGAATTAGCTTTAACAACTTCGCATAAAGTGCTGGAAACGGGACGCTCTAATGCCACACCCTCTTCACTGAGACTGAGTGGCAAAACAAGCAATAAAATGGTTGCGTTTAATACGAAAATGTGCCGAAACACAAGTTATTCTTATGATTAAACAATTGGCCACAGAACCCTAGAACACTTTTTTGAGATTCAACAGTTTAAATGTAGTAGTTAACAGCTAAAACTAATGTACTTTACCTTGCAGAGTTGGGCTGAGAAGAAGGAGGTTGGGGTGATGGCTGTGGCTGGGGAGGAGGTGGCATCGGTTGTGGTGTCTGGACTTGAACCGGGGAGGGAGATGACATCATTGGCTGACCCTTTGAAGAAGATAATGAAAATAAATAAATCTGTAACAATTAAACCAAAGAGAGAAGTGGTGAAGCCAGAAACCAGGAGATTGAGGCTACTACAGTATACACATACTAGAGTTTTTCTGCAAAGCTAATAGAATCCACTTTACTTACCTGTGCCACACACATTTTTGTGTTGGTTTTACAACTATTTTCTGACTAAGTAATTTGGAGAGTGGAGTGGGGGAGGGAAACAAAGTAAGGCAGATGAGTGTGGACTATGGACAGCCTCTAGCGTAAAGCCACATATGTACACAGCCACTGGGTTGCAGCGCTGAGACCCAGCACTCAGCCTTGTGGTAAATACCTGTGGCATTTGCTGTCCTCCAATGGCAACAGGGTTTTGAGGTATGGTGGAGTTCGGGGTGGCACGGGGCAACCGGGGTGGAATTTGCAACCCAGGACGGGGCATCATCTTTGAGGAGGACAGAGGGGACAATAGACATGTCACAAGCAAAACAATAAATGCAGTGCAACAGAAGACATGAGGAAGCCCATGCAAGAAATCAAACGGAAATGGACGAAGACTAAACAGATAGCGTACTTTGAATTAGTGAAGTACCTGAAAGAAGTCTGCACCTCACAAAAAGAAATAATCACAAAACTCTACCATTCGTTTGTGCTGTAAAAATTGTGTGCAAAAAAAAAATAATAATAATAATTCCTCCATCTCATGTTTCAAATAAATGCGGTGTAAATGTCTGCAAAACAATCATCAGATCTAGTTTACCTTTCCCAGATTGTCTAAATTGCACAAACAAAAAACACTTTTTAGGAGCAGTTAGGCATTACAGGGTGGTAATTACCTAACAGTTCCAACCTATTTATTCCCCCTTTACACTTATATAGAAATGCCAGGTAGGGCTTTGCAATTAATCAAAATTTTGATGTCAATTACAATTACGATTTTGAGTGTAAAAAATGGTGTAATCGCACAATTGATTGTATTTTTGACCCTTTTGGCCTGCCATAGCATTATGATAAGCACACACTGCACTTCCATCTCTCTTAAAGTCAACTTCTCATTAGAAAAAGTGTGCATGGTATCTGATCTCATTCAAATATTAAAGCGAGTTCAGAGTGAGTAAAAATGGCAGCTAATTTAAAAGACTCTGGAAGTGCAAACTCAACTTCAAGGAAGCAGGCCAGAACAGAATAATCAAATGTATTATTCATTGGTTTGGTCCTATTTTCTTCATGAAATGTATGTTTTTGAATCAAAAAGAAATGAAATATAAATAACCACAGAGGAATCTTCTTACCAATTCTTGAGGAAAGTGTAGGTAAAGGTATAAAGATTAAAACATAGGAAAGGAATATTTGTTTAATGTTCAGTTCAAACCAACAGACTTTAATTGCACTGATTGAGGTTGCAATTTTGGCACAAAGAGCCTTTTTTTAATATAGAAAAGGATAATAGATAAAGTAATTATTTTAAATAGCACAAAATTAACAGCACTTAAATTGCTTGAGTAAACTAGAGAGTGATGTCATTTGAAACAGGAAACCAGCTCAAATAGTTCACTTTTGCAGCACAAACAAATCTTATTTACAGACTTCATAATGCAAGTTAAACAAATATCTTATTTATTTTATCCCCTCTAAACAATAAGATTGATTGTTATTTAAATGCGTACTGAATTGTACCGAAATCAAAATATTACTTTAACAAAATGGTTTGTGAATAAAACGCAGACACCATGCACCTGGATTTCATACTCCACTTTCACATACCATGCAGCGCAAGTAAAGACACAGCAAACCTTTCCACTGCCTGCTAATGGCCGTCAGAAGGGTGCTCTGATCAGAGATGAGGTACTGCAGTGCACCCATCAAAACCTCCTTTCCAACACTTCCACAAAATCATTTCAAGATTTGTGCATGTTTACTTCAAAATCATATTTCACATCAGATGCATGCAGAAAGGGCATGCAAAGTAGCAAGCATGCGGTGAGGCCGTTAATGGCAAAAACAAGCAAATGAGATTAAAATTATAATACTCAAACGTAAATGCCCTCCAACAGTGAGCACGTTTAAACTCAGGCCACACGTTTGGGACAGGGAAAACACAAGCAGCATGATTTAAAATGGTATTTTAAATGATCTGCCTAAATCTGAGATCCTTCACCTTAAAAACCTAGATGCAGCACTTCAGTATAAAATATTAGAAAGTATCTGCTGATGAAGCCTATATCATATTAAAGACCTATATCATATTTCTGTTTATCTAACAAACTGCCAAAAATTAACTATCAAATAGAAATCACTGCAAAATAAAAATCTAATCTAAAAATTAAAACAATATATGCAGCTTAAAACTAAAAATGTCTCACCATTATCTTATAAAGATTCAAAATGTCCCAGTTGTAGATAAAGGAACAAAATAAATTTGACATGTGAACACTTTGTTTCCTAAAATATTAATTATTAACGCCAGAGAAGAACTTCAACCAAATGGTTCTGAAGGATCAGCAAATGCATAACTTGTTTGTAATTTAAAAAAAAAAGATATGACATACACAAGGCTATTTTGTGAATTGTAAATGTTATTAGTCTTAAATTAGCATTTTTACTAGCAAACTATGCTTTTCAAAATGCTGTGTTTTATAAAGAAGAATCCTATTATACGACTAATATTGGTGTATTTTTCATGTACAACTAGAGATTTTTGTGTGACTTCAATTACATTTATTTTACACATATATGTGTACTTTTTACACAAAAACATAAAACGACTGTTTTCAAAATTGTAAAACCTTTGTAAATGACAAAAAACTTTGTTTGTAGTTACTATGGCAGCCATCTTAGATAAACAACCAAATGTGCCGGAACGTGCAGTGCATTCTGGGAAATCTGTCTCAAACTGAAGAGTGTCGAAAAATTAATAGCTGTAAAAATCATTCATTAAGACCTAATTTTAGAACAATTGGTGTTTTTAAACTTTAGACCCTGCGGAAACCCTGTTCAACTGTAGATGTATAAACATGTCTACAGCAGAACATACTGATTCTTTCGAACAGAAGATTAATTGTAGCGTGAAGAGAAAAGCTGTTTGTAATAAGACATTTATCTTTTGATAATGTCAAAATAAACTCAATCACCATTGAGTTGTAATTATAGCTCGTATGCCGCCATTTTGTGCGTTCATGTGAGCGGAAGAGGTGTGAGCGGAAATAGGGGTGTAGCAATACACTCAACACATACCTCTATATTATGTCCACGATTCGATAAAGATCACAATATTAAGCAAAACACTTTCAACGAGACCAGGAAAATTACAAGAAGAAAACCTCAAAATGCCCCAAAGCATAAGAGCTTCACCACCAGTGGCAGCATGGTCTTGATTTTTACTAGTCCTTATTAATTTCATTTTTATGAGGACAATCAGCCCACCACCAGCCCACCTTGGATTTGACTTTGTGAATACATTAAAGCATGCAATCACTCCGCACACACACAGCTTCTTCGATCAGACATAACCAAGCCTTGCTCTAGACTTACCTGGCCAGAAACACCCACAAGCTGTGATGCCTGCTGTTGCTGCTGCTGCTGCTGTTGTTGTTGCTGCTGTTGCTGTTGTTGCTGCTGCTGCTGCTGTTGTTGTTGTTGTTGTTGCTGCTGCTGTTGTTGCTGCAATCTTGCCTGGTTGAGAACAAACAAGTACATCAGAACCAGACAAACCCATTTAAATACTAACTGACACGAATATTTGGACCTGTAACATTTTCTCAATCTGACCATAAGATTGCATTGTGGTTTTTTCGACTACTTAAAGCCTTGAAAGGACCAATGACGGTGACTTAAGCCCTATTTAGACACTCCTAGTTTCACTAGGAGGTGTTGCAGAAATTTCTGTTTCTCAATGTGGCTTCTGGTACTTTTAAACCTACACCAGTAGATGAACTTGAACACAAATCAAGAGATTGCAGGCCAAAGTTGCATTGTATTTCTGTAAAAATCAGGACTTGTTAGTCCAGTCCGAATCAACACATGACAAGACAGACGAAGAGAAGAATTCGAACTCAAACGTAGTTAGGAAAACAAGTTCCAACTTCAGGTAAATGTACCTGCATCGCTTGCTGGAGCATGCTATGCTGCTGGCTAACCGAGTTGATTGGTTGATGTCCTGGAATCATCTTTTGGATCGACTGCGGCACCAACACTTGCTGCTGCTGAGAGTGAGGGGTCATCTGCACTCCAACTCCTTGAGCTTGTACCTGTACCTGGGGCTGACCGGGAGCTTGAACCTGTGCTTGAAGCTGCTGTTGCATTTGTTGGATGTTCTGTGCCTGGGCATGAACCTGCTGTTGATGCATTTGCTGTTGCTGCTGCTGCTGCTGTTGTTGTTGTTGTTGCTGCTGCGCTTGCTGCAGTTGTAACTGCTGCTGAATTCTAGTTTGGTGCAACTGAAATGGAAAATATAAAAACTATGAACTCAATTTCCAAAGGATAGGTTTGCTTCAACGTGTTTTATTGTTGCTTTTGATCAAATATCTAATTGTAAAGTCTATGTTAAGACCTCTACACATATAATCTCAGCTAAAACCTCGAACCATTTTTTCCGGGCTGTTTATCTAAGAAGAAGAATTTTAAAATTGGTCTTAAACTGGATTTAACTCTATACAAGTCGCCAATGTCTATTTATATGGATATAGTGATTTTTACATTGGAAAAAACATTCATTCGATTTAAATAAATACATGTTGTTGTAGCTTTATTCGGCGTATTCAATCATCTCCATGGTTTCCAATGTAGACATTCATCATCACCTGGTTCTGTTGGAGCTGATTCTGGGCCTGCTGCTGTTGTTGCTGGTTCTGATGCTGCAGCTG
This sequence comes from Danionella cerebrum, assembly GCA_007224835.1. Taxonomy (NCBI): domain Eukaryota; kingdom Metazoa; phylum Chordata; class Actinopteri; order Cypriniformes; family Danionidae; genus Danionella; species Danionella cerebrum. The sequence continues at coordinate 43,368 of SRMA01027019.1, forward strand.
TTGATTCTGTTGGTGTTGCTGCGTGAGGTGCTGGAGTCTTATCTGCTGAAAATTGTGTATGGGATTCTGCTGCATTGCTGTTGGCTGTTGAGGCTGCATCGGTGCCTGTTGCTGTTGGAATGGCTGAAACTGCTGCTGCTGTAAAATCTGCATGGGCCCTGCATTCCCTGCAGAGGCACACACCATCTCAGAAGTGATTTTGTACCAGTTTAATAATTATTGAATAGAATGAATGTAGTATTTCTCTTATATGACAACTAAACTCACCCGCCTGCTGGCTTCCTGCAACTGCCTGCATTGGATGTTGACCCATTTGCATTTGGCCCATGGCACCCATTTGTGTGCCAGGAGGACGTGGTCCAATTACCCCAGGACCACCTCCAACCACTCCTGGTAAATTCTGGAGGGCATTCATGGGGTCTAAGGAAACACGAAGTAATATGCTGAAGTGTAGAAGGGATTCAAGGCTAAAACAGTGAAATGTAAGTTAGTTACCAGGACCACCCTGTGCCCTTTTTTCTATGGAGACAAAAAAAAGAAAAAAAAAAAACGTGTTAACAGTCTAGATCCAAACATAAATCATTACAACATAAGACACACAATTGTTACTTACGGATACCTCTAAAATGAATTATCAGCCTCGCAACCATAGACAAATACTCTTCCTGAAAAAGCAGATTGTTTGGAATATAAATGTACAAGTAATATGCATTAAAATCACAAAAATATACAAAGACCCGGCCTCACTGCCAATTGAGGGTATGCACATGACGTCACAGTACCCAGAAGTCACGGAGTGAGTGTCAAAATCCCTTCATGTGAATTTGACCACTGTGAATGCTGAAAATGGATAAAAGGTGTTGAACGATTGACTGCTCAAACTGATTTTCAAAGATGTCAGGGACACTATCTACAGACTGCTGAAATCTGAAGAAAGAAGCAAATGGATTGCTGCAATCTGAATAAATAACGTTGTTATTGAATATTAATTCATAATCAAGGATGCAAGGTTTCAGAATATTGAACAAAAGTGATGCTTTGTTTAGCTTAAACATTGTACACAACAAGAATGGCTTCAAAAAGCCAAGGGCTATTTCTGGCCAAATTTCTATGTCCACAGAAAGGTGATCACCTGGTAAATCGGGGGGATAATCGTTGATGACAGTTCAGCCCAATTATTTTTAACTTTAGCTTTAAGTCACCAGAAAAACTCACAGTTCAGCTCTCTTTATATTGAACACATCGATTTTAGTGCTTGTTTCTAGTACTGCTCGATGCAGAGCAGCAGGGGGAGGAGCTACAAAATAGTTAAGGTTGTGTGTAGCTACTCCCCTCTGATGTTCTGTATCAAGGAGCTTTTCATTTGTCGGTGAAGGGGGCAAGGCCCGGCAGGAAAGTGACATCAATGCATACCCTCTTTGACACAAGCTGTAACATGAAGTACTTTAAATATTCCAACCCTCAGCCAATCATAATCATGGACATTAACATCATAAATAATGTAAAACAAGCCTCTTGTCTTAACTAAAGATCTAAACACCACAAGATGTAACTGCTTTAAAAAACTTAAAACTCACAAACAATAGTACAGGATATTTATACTCATAACTCAGGTTGACAGAGTACTTACTCTGGTTTTTGCCTTCATAAAAACATGGCTCTCCATGTCAGTACTGGACTTTGTGTGAGCCGTTCCTGATTGTCTCATAGCATCCTCACTGCAATAAAATACAACAGAGCAAATTAACATGATTTTAAACATAAATTGTTTAGCAAATAAAGAAAAAGTGTTCGGCTAGATCACATTTTGAAATAAAATGTTTAGAAAACCAGTTTATTTTAATAGATAAATTAAAAGAAATGTATTATTTATTTCCATGATAAAACAGTGTATACGAGGAAATCGACCTCACATTAGATAAGCATCCGGGAAATATTGACTCAAGACTATTCGCATCTTTTACCAACATATTAATTAAAAATTTTATTATCCGGTTTGTCAATAAATTGTCATTTCAACATATTTAACTAGTGTCTTGACTAAAGTTACAACGCTAATTGTATTTAACGTCAAACGAATGCCAACTATAAGTAAATACAAGTAAAGCTAAACATATTTTAACAAACATTGTTAAATTTAATTTTTAGACAAGTTACACCTATAACCTGCCTTTGGCTGAATCGAGCGTTTAACAGCTGCAATGAGGAACAACTCCTAGCATTCGCTAACGTTAGCATCCAGCTAGCGTGAATGCTAATATAGAAAAACTAAAAATACAAAAAAATACTAACATTTGCGTTGCTACTTTTTGTCGAAATGCGTGACTCCTCCAATCGCTATCAGGACCAGGAACATCCATAATTTAAACTGTCTCTGTTGTTGTGATAACGGGGTATTTACAGTTTTAGCTGCGACCGTGCGATTCATGAATTAACTGTTCTATTGAACCGGATCTTGTTGGTGAACCGGTTCAAACCATGGCTGTAGTATAACAGGTTCAGAGAGAAAATTATTCAGAATATGGGAGTCAATTCGTGTTTTTTTTCAACAGCGTTTAACATATTTGTTCAGTGTTCAGGAAAGTCACATAACTTATTCATGTACTATGGAGGAAAGAAAATGACTTAAGTACAAAAATAGAATAGAATAGAATAGAATAGAATAGAATAGAATAGAATAGAATAGAATAGAATAGAATAGAATAGAATAGAATAGAAATCAGCGGTGCACATTACACATTTCAGGCACCAGAAACCTAATTTTAATCATTTTAAAATAGAATGGAGCCATCGTGAATCCTACGGAAATAAACTTGAGCCAAGAAATTTTTTTTTAACTTTGCTCACTCTATAGATAACTTTCAATCATTAAAATCGTTTGTGTAAATATTGTAATTTCTAAGGAAATAATTTTTAAAGTTATTCTTTTCTTACAAAACCTGCTCACTTCAGAAGTCACCCTCAAGCGGTCAGTGAATGAACTGCAGCCTCCGTCACTTCCTATTATGAAAGCGGGGCTTGCAGCAGAAATGTATTAATTAGCGTTTCAAGTATATGTATGTTTAGATTTTTTTTGGTTCATAAATGTATTATCTATGGGTTTATTCATACACTGTTTATTTAATTATTTATTTATTGGTGCATATTTATCTATTTGTTCAAGTATTTATTTATACTTTTATCTATTGATTTTATATATTACACTTACAATATTTTCTTTCTGGTCCTCCGTACATTTCATAGTACCTAGTGCATATGCGCTGTTCAGACTTTCGCGGAGCGCGCGCAGATCCGCCCTCCAGACGCCATTTCTCGTGCGGTGTGGGGAACTGTGTGAGCCTTCACACTAACACCGTGAAGGCAGGGAGAACGCGGCATATTAACATTTCGAACATATTCTCAGATGGTCTTTTCCGCAACAAAGTCGTCTGCCGTGAAGTGGAGCAACGTGGGAACAACGAAGGAACGTCCGTTTTTTTATTTTTCCGAATTCGTTGAGAGTGAAGACGTGTTGCTGGCCGCCATTTTTGTTTCAGCCTTCTAAGTCAAATTGGAGTCTAAATATAAAACAACTCTTCGCCAATTTGAAACAGAACGGACAGAAGAGCTCTTTTTGGTGAAGCTGACATATGTCGTTTTCACTTGTTATCTTGGGTGATTACGTTCACATTTTTTGCGTTGAAAGCCACTATAATGCAGTGAGTGAAGAGAGGCTAATGTTAAGTTAGCTTTGCTAACGTGATATACCGACTCCTAGGCTGCTTCTACCTTCGCGGAAGAGCGAAAAGGGGAACCGGGGATATAAACCCTTGTTTTTATGCACATTGTGAACTTTTAGGGTTATTTTTATTCTGGTCTAACTTCGCGGAGGAATATTTAGCAATGCATCAAAGTTGGTTGACGTTAGTCGCAGCCTGTCTGGTGAAACGTCAGGTTGCGATTCAATAAAACTGATTTAACAGTGTTTTGGCGCCAAGTGCCGTTGTTTTAATCTATTGCTCAATTTGGTTTTATCGGAGTTCTGTAGTTTCGATTTCTAATCATGTCGTCTGCACGGTTCGACTCTTCGGACCGAGCCAGTTGGTATTTCGGGCCAGTCTCGAGGCCAGAGGCACAGAACCGTCTTCAGGGACAGAGACACGGGATGTTTTTGGTGCGAGATTCGTCCACCTGCCCCGGCGATTATGTTCTTTCTGTGTCCGAGAACTCCAAAGTTTCTCACTATATCATCAACTCTTTGCCGAGCAAGAGATTCAAGATTGGTGACCAAGATTTTGATAATTTGCCTGCTCTTTTGGAGTTCTATAAAATACATTATCTGGATACAACCACCCTGATAGAACCAGCTCCAAGGTAAGAGAAGTGTCTTCTTCACAATTCTCACTCTTGTTTTTCCTAATCAGAGCATTGCCAAACGCACTGTGCACTATTTCTTAACGCTTGATCATTCAATCCAATATGTTGTCTTTAAGTTGCACTTGTATGTGTTTTCTGGTGCTTAAAATTTCAAAGTGTTGTGCTTTTATTATACAGAGTGTTCAAATTCATTTATGGAGTAAAATCTAATTTCCGTTTAAAATACCAGGAAGTAGACGACTCTTTCAGCAGTAGGTTATATGTTGCAAAACCCAAGCTGCCTATTAAGAACTATCCACCCCTCCTGAAAAACGATTATACTCTTGTTCATTAAGTTATTAAAATGTTTTAGACTCAAACATCAGAGATTTTGTAATTGGAAAGTGTATTGTTGTTTCATGTAATTTTTCTGAGGAAAAGTCATGTCTGAACTTTGTTTTAAAGTGTGTTTAAAGTACATGTTTGAAATTTGGAAAACTTGTGTTAGAGATCAAGAACTGTAAAAAAGGTTTGACAGGAATGCAAGATATTTTAACTTTTGTTGTAAAATGTAGTACAATTCCTGACCTTATACTTTAACAAACTTCCCCCTAGAGTTTTTTTTCTAATCTAAAGACCTCTGGAATGTATTTATTTTTTAAATTTTGTTGAATGGTTCATGCTTTGCAGTCTGCTGAATTTTGCCAAGAAGCAGGAAGTTGTCAATACTATGCTATACAATGTCTGAAGGGAATCAAACTATGGTAGTGAAATTAACAGTTCTTGTTTGAATACATCTCCTAATTTAGGATGGGTCATAATGCATAGTGCAACAAATTTGCATGCCCTTTGATTGCTGCTTGCAGCTTACATTTTTTTTCCTGTTTTACTGCAGGTACCCCAGTACTACTCTTCCTGGTGCTCCTATTCAATCATCTGGGGGAGTTGGAGATGAAAACCAGGAGTTTGTGCGGACTCTTTATGATTTCACTGGTAGTGATGCTGAAGATCTTCCTTTCAAAAAAGGTGAAATCCTAATTATTTTGGACAAACCCGAGGAGCAGTGGTGGAGTGCCAAAAACAAAGAGGGCAGAACAGGCATGATCCCTGTACCCTATGTAGAAAAGCTGACAAGACATCCTGCTCAGTCCGGGATTGGCTCACGCAATTCCAATAGCTATGGCATTCCAGAACCAGCACACGCCTATGCCCAGCCCCAGACTCCATCTCCCATTCCTCCCATCACTCCCGGTGCGGTCATCAACCCATTGCCATCTATGCAGAATGGCCCAGTAATGGCAAAGGCCATCCAGAAACGAGTGCCATGTGCATATGACAAGACTGCCTTAGCGCTTGAGGTAAGTTTCTTAAGTTGTATGTTAATACTGAATCCCTGACCACTGATCATGAATAAAACGCTCAGACTGTGCAATATAGCATGCTGTAGAGTACCAAGGATATAAATACTGACCAGCAAAGGCTTTTACCCATTGCTTAGGCATTCTATACTTGGCGTAATCGCCTGCCTTCTCGCCGCCACTGCTGTTTGCAGTGATGCTCAGTTTCATAGTTTGCCAAAAAAAATCAGGTTTTCAATACATTGCATAGACATTACGTAGAATGCCTGGATTTTACACATTACTGGTTGAGTTTTAATTTGGTACACTGGATATTACACATAAAATGCACTTTTCATATAATTTTGATTAGATTCGTATGCGCCATTGATTTATTTTTCATATTTCCCTATAAATAATATTGAAATTTAAACAAATAAAAGAAAAAAACTATTTTTGGTTCTTAAAAGTAGGTATTGATTTGTTAGCTGTGCTTTCTTTATATGAATTATTTACTAACCGTTCTGCATTTAAGTGATATATGTTCAATGTGTATATTTGGGGGGAAAATACACTAATTTTGAGGGAGAATTAAACATTGACCATGTTTAAGAGGAGCTCAGAATCACACTTTTCCAGGTGTTCAATTAGAAAAATGACTTTTATCGTGTAAACAACTGCTCTATAATGAGCCAAACCCCAAAAGGAACTGTTTTTGATAAATTAAGAAGGGGGTTCTTTGTAATTCCATTGAAAAATCTTACTTTGTTACGTTGCAGTCGTTTCAAAAATACCATAAAACCTTGTGAGAAGTAAATTGTCATAAGACTACTGGTTGAATTTTCTTGTGTCCATGTTGGTGTAGAATTGTTGGCTTTAGTCACAATCTTTCATGAATCTCTGTGCTTCAGTCACAGTATCAGGCATGTTCCAGCACCGCTCTATTCATTCCAGCATGCAAGACCTTGTCCGTTTGTAAAAAGCATTACATAACATGCTTCTTAGTCAGGCTGAGAATGTTTCAGGCGTGTACAAGAAAAGTCCCATGTTAGTTTTTCCCCATTCATCTGTGGTTTTACATTCCAGTGGAGTTTTTGTGCAGGAAAGAGAATTGTGACGCATAGTTGCATGAGATGTGATTTTTTTGAAGTGAATTTTTAATTTGAACAATTGTTAAGGCTAATACATGTATCCTGTATTGTATTTCCTCACAGGTGGGTGACATTGTGAAAGTGACTAGGATGAACATCAGTGGGCAGTGGGAAGGGGAGGTAAACGGCCGAAGAGGTTTATTCCCTTTTACCCATGTTAAAATATTGGACCCCCAAAACCCTGACGAGGGGGATTAAGCCATGCCATGTCAGTACCCGTCAGCTGCCAAATGTGCCATCACGTCTACAATGGTTTAATGCTTACCTGCCCTGTGACTCAGATGATACTCATCTCCCAAGCAGAACATTTGCGCAGCTTCTGACTGTTTACAGCTTTGCAACGGTTCTTACGGCCCTCCCTTTTTTGTGTCGGCCTTTAATAGTTTGCTTTCACACATCGGCCAATGACAAGGCGAACTAAGGAACATGACCTGAGCCTACTTGCCAAACGTCTTGTTTTGTGTCCCTAGCTTTAAAATTTGCTAGCTATAATATTTGGATAATAAAGGGAAATGAGGATATTTTCCCCAAAGTATAACCATTTTGTCCATTTGTGTTATGTTTTGTTACATGTAAACATAGTGATTCTGATCTACATTGCAAGTTACAACAGCAATACCGCTTCTATTTGCCATTATAAACCGACTTGCCAGTCTTTACCGCTCATTTGTGGGACTAGTCTACTGTAGACTTTCTTTGTGCCATAAACCCATCTGTAATTTTGCAACTGTAGCGTAACTAGACTTTAGGGGGATCTTTTGAACGGTGAAGGGCTTGCCTCCAGAGCATGTTGTATCTGACTGTTGCCTTAAGGTGGCAGATTTGGTGAAAGCATTGGGCATCACCATTTCTTGAGGACTGGATTTAGTGGTTGATTCTAGGGATGCAATGGTACTCAAAGTTCATGTGTCGGTACATACCTCGCTACAGTTTTCGTTTTGGTTCTGATGGCTTAGCAAACTGGTGTATAGTTTTTGTTAATTCGTCATTTAAATAGATAATCATCGCATGAAGAGATAAAAAAGGTGTTTGATAGAATTCACTTTATTTTGCTAAATCAAACCTCAATGAACCTCTTTAAAAAATGGCCGCTTTAAATAAACAATATAAGGCAAACGTAGCAGGTACTGCAGCACAGTATTCTGTATGTACTAATGTAACGTAACTTATTATGAGTCTCTCTGAATTAGTTGGGAATCACAGAGGGTCTTTTTCTCTCACTGTGTCTGTGACTCGCTTGCAGAGGTGTGCTCATGTTTTATGTGTTGCCTTTTGCATATTTATATTGGATAAAACAGTGCTTTCACGCGATGATATATTTGTTTACCGTTCTCCCATCTTTGATGAATTCGACAGCAAAACAGAAATGGCTACAAACCATAGATTTATAAGCCTCCTCATAGCGCTGACTGGGGGATCTCAGCTGAAACACGAGAGGTCCCGCCCTCCTCTAATTTTAGCGCTCACTGATTGGATATTTGCACAAGGAGAAGTTTTTTTTTGATTGGACATTTGTTCCAGAAATGCATTCAAATCTGCAAACAAGAAGTTTGCCAGGCGTTCTGAAAGAAAAAATAAAAATAATACAGAAGTTATTCACATGAGGAACTGAAAAACTGCGATTCACAAGCACATATTGAACCGAGGTACCGTTCGGTTTTGTATAAAATTGAGTATTGTGGCATCCCTAGTTGATTTTCTTTTGTCCATTAAAGTCGGGATTGCATTCTTTCATGACTGATGCAAATCACAACCTCTGTTAGAACCTGAAATAAAGTGTTTTAGGTTTAGTCCATCTGTAATGGCTTTCATGTTGCGTTAAGTGTTAAATCAGGCATTTAATGTGTTTGAATAAACTGGCATTTTATAAAAAAAAGGGATTTTAAAAGCCTGCTGGTGCCTCTGTGCATGACTTTCTGACCTAGAGATGTTTTCCTCATGGGCTAAATGCTGCTTAATGTCTTGTGTTTTTCTTTCCTTTTATTTTCATTTAAAGTTTACTTTTACAGCATAAATTAATGGTTAATCATAGCAAGCAAAAGACCAACCATTGCTATTTAGAAGAATAGTTCAATATTATATTTTTTGTAAGGCTATAACAGTATTATTCTTTTGTTTCCCTTTGCAAGATATCCATGTGGTATCTTTAAGATACAATTTTGTGCCTTTTATTTTCTTACAACATTTACATGTCAATAACATTTTCCATGGTTAACGCCCATGCTGGTATTGCCTATTATGTACAGAACAGAAGTAAATAAAAAGTTTACTTCCCTGAGTGCGTATGAGAAACTTCCTGAGTTCGTCACACACTAGAACCTCTATAGAATGCACTTCTTTTTTTTTTTGTGGCACTGAAAAATAAAATTCAACTTGGTATTTTGTATTTTATAAATCCAGAAATCAAAAGGTATCGCTGGAACAAACCAGGGTCTTCGTGGGGCTTTAAAAAGGTCTTTCAAATTGCTGTTCTATGTTGTAGATAGTTTTTCATGGTTCTTACTTTTCTGACATACTTCAGATTGAATGTGTTTGTGACTGATTTACCATATTGAGCTGGCACATTTAGGCTGCCATAGCAACCATAAGCACAAAAATTTCTGGTTATAAAAAATGTGCCGTTGTTGGGCATGTAAGGTGGGAGGAGTGAAGTTATTGCCATGGTTACTCATTAAACAGACAGCCGATAGAAACTAAAGCTAGCCAAATTATTTTAGAGTTTTGTTCTATTTTATTAGTAATAGTTTATTTATTTATTTTTTAATCAAAGATAGATATTGAATCCCAAAACAATTCAAGTGCGACTTCTGTTCTAAACTAAGAATGGAAACAAAATGGCCGCTGTGCCCTGATCCAACAGAATATTACAACACCTCCCGCTTTTTAACAGTGTTTATTCACAATATGTTCACTTTTAGATTTTATAGTTAATTTGTAGCCGTTTATGAGATAAACCTAAGTATGATATAGGTCATAAATTTGATTCTTGCTGATGAGTAAATGTCTAAACAAACAATTAATTATTGTGGTCCATTCTTAAGGTCCTGTTTCTGCAGATGATGGTGATGTAACGGTGTTTAGAGACCATGTTCAAGATCTGGAACAAGAGGTTGGTTCTCACTTGAATTTATTAGTTTTTTTTTCTCAGCACCAGTTGTGACTATGCCCTGGGGAGACGACATAATTAAAGAATTTTAATGAAGTGTCCAAAATAAGAAACAGCGCTATGATGACCCAGAGAAAGTTAAGAAGGTCAGGGTTTTTTTTTATTTTTGTTCAGTACTTTGAGACTTCTGAGTACTTCTGTGGTATTTTATGACCTTGCTTCTAATATTCTTTTATAAATCTGATCATACACTGGTTGTCATCAGAAGTCTAAGAATAAGAATTTTGAGATGCGGTGAGAGGGCACTGAAGATGTCTAATTTCCATTCAAATTCTAACATCTGGAGACACAGGAAGAATTGGCGCTTGCCTTTAAAGTTAACTTAGTTTCATTTTATTTATTTCAACATAGCAGTACAGAATTTGGTCTGTAATTGTAGGCAGGTATGAAAAAAGGTAGAGACTTAAATGCAGTGAATGAACAAACAAAATCCATTCAATGGTCTGATTTTCTTTTGTTCACTCATTTCGCAACATGTACATTTGTTATATGTAAAATGTTTTCCCACAAAATGTTAGTGTTTTATTCTTTTTTAAATACAGTTACGTCCATGTAAATCTGAAGGATACAGTTGAAAAAGTCATTTGAGGTCACTAAAATTCGACTTAAATCCAAATACTATCTGTTCGCAGTAACACAGTTACCTATATGCAAGCTACGCAGTCTGCACAGGACACCAACAGCCAGAGGGGGGCACCATTATACCATTTTCTCCCAAAAAATTGAATAAAGAAATTTGAATGGTTATGTACTGGGCCGTCTTTGACACACTCATCTTGTCTCTTAAAATGACGTTGATTGAATGATGGTTAATCAAAATTAAAAAGTGCAAATCCGGTGCCGAGAAATGGAAAAGAAAAAAGGCTCAAAGAAACGCTGAGGTGTTTATTCATATTACTGTGACTTTTATGGGTAATTGTGTTATAATGCTGTAGTTTGACAATTTTTTTTTACCACCGTCAGGGTAATCAAAGGTATTTATGAAGGGATGCTAATTTATACATATAAAGTACCAGGGACAGAAATGATACGCATTCGTTTCTTTTAAAAAGCAAATTCTAAAGCTTTTATTGTAAAACTTTTTTTTCCGTTTGCAAATCTCATCAGGGCTAAAGAAATTGATTCTGTTCAAGAGCGTCACTGTAGCCTCAGCAACTGACGTCGATGCATGCCTATATCAGCCTATCCTACGGCAGATTCTGCTGCTGTAGATTTATCTCGGTATCTGCCTGCAGTTGAAAGCTAAAGGCAAACGTAATGGGAGTAAAAGCACTGTGTGTGCAAATACAGAAAATGATGCATCTATTTTTAGTCAGATGAATCTGCAGAACATCTGTGCAAGATTCTAATTTAGAGCAGCTCAATTGTTTTCCCCCCAACTTAAATACAAGGGAATCCAAATTAAAGGCTTGGAAAAATTGAGAAAATTACCAAATGAGAGGTTTTTTTAAGTGCCTTAAGCAATGCCATGCAGATTTTCTATGCAAAACCAACGTGTGATTTAACACATTTGATTGGTTTGTTGGAGTGCTCCAATGAAGGTTAATTCATTAATTTTCCAACCCGCTTATTCCCTTTTTGGGGAATCACAGGGGTCTGCCGGTGCACATTGGGTGATAGGCGGGGTACACCCTGAACAGGTTGCCACTCCATCGCAGAGAAAGTTAATAGCAGTTTAATGCAGAAGAAAGGAGTTTTCATGCTTTTCTACTTTTTCAAGACCAGACGGAAAGCCCTGACAAAACATACGCCACTATTTTCTGTAGAAAGTAGTTCAGGATGAGTTTCTCCCGGCAGGATGTGGGTCAGAGACGAAAGCAGGCCTGTGCTTGAGCCTTAGGGATCACTCTTGCTCACTGTCCCTCACTCTTGAACTTCTCTTGGCTAATTAGAAGCAAGATGTGTTTGCCCCGTATGTTTATTTAATAAGCATTGTGCATAGAACCGTCAATATATAATGACCCTTCACATAGAAATGTAAAATGTATGTTCTCCTCAGGATATGACCTTTGATGACACCTTCACCACTCATAAAGGTTTGTGCACCCCTGTACATTTACATGATTTTTCTTTATAAATCATTGGTCAGAAAAAGGGATGGACCATGTAGTGACTATAATTGGTGTAACGGTGTAATTTGGTAACCTCAGTGACTCTTGACCACCAGAAAGTATTTAAAGGAGATATTGACCAGGGTTACCGATATATCAAGATGTTATATGTCCACAGCGTTGTATGAGTGTATAATATCATGCATCCACCAGGGGGCAGCACTTAAAATCTACTTAAGGGATAATTATCTCCTGGTAAATATAAAAAAAAAAACCAAAAGGACAAAGTAAAGAAGTTGCAGAAGTGACTTGAAGAAGCTAGTGCACATCAGCTCCTACATGATATATCTCTTCGATACGTATTCTGACAATTTTGTATCGCTATATACTGTCCCATGATATATTGCTACACCCATAATATTAACCAAGCACACTACAACTGAGAAATGGGTGTTACCGTTATAAATAATGGTTGTAACGTAAAACATTTACCAATGTTCTCCTGCCAATGGGACCAGACAACTGCGTTGCCTCAAATACTGAGTAAGAACCCACTCAGACAGGGCATCAAATGTGATTTAGAGGATGTCCAGCATGAAAATGGCAGAAAACACAGATTTGTGGAAACTTGGGGTCCAAGAAATGTCAACAAGGATTGTGGCACTATGTACAAAATCACGTTTTCGACAGAGGTCAAATACTTCTTTAACTCATAAAGGAGCTATTGATTTAGGAACTCCCTTGATGCTATTATTGAGGGAAAAAAATATAAGGTAGAAATACGGAAAGGCTGTCATTAGTCAGGCCTACATTCAAAACATGTAGAAACAGCTCACCCTCCTGACATCATTCTAACCCCAAGAGCTGGAATGCACTCTGTGCCCAAGGGCTGAATTCTTGCAGTCAGTACAGATTCCACCTATAAAGGTTAAGGATTTTGGAAGAAAGAATCGAAGTTTTGATATATAAATAGAAACAAAATCTATTTTAAGAATTAGTGCCTGGAGCAATTGGATTTCATTGGCTGGAAGCTTTTCAGTGTAGGCTGCATTCCAAAAACTATTTTGTCACAATGTGTTCATGGCCTCTATACTGTTTGTTTTTCTGTTTAAATTGAATGTTAAGGATTTGATTTTTATCACAATTATGTTTATTGAACAATAGATGGCAGTGTTGCATTAATAAAAAGCTGCTGCTGTTCTCAGTGTTTGGAAACATCAAGTCCCAAATCCCTTTGCCTATGAAGTGTTAAGCAGTCATAATAACCTACAGTTCCAAATTTGATCAGATTAACTCTTCAGCCTTTTTGAGCCTTTTTTCCTACTTTACAATTTGCTTAAATAAATTAGCTGTAAAACATTTGTTGAGGAAATGTTTGATATCTTTTTAAATTACAATCCCAAACTTTTTTTTTTCATTAATTGGCCATAAGACAGTCCCAAGGTCCGTTGCGAACTGCCCTTAAGTTAAAGAAATAGCGTAAGGTCGTAAAACACACAATTAACCTTTGGTAGTTTTTTTTTATTTCACAGTAATTACCATAGAGGGGTTTTATTGGATGATTTAGGAATTATTTGCATATTTTAGCCTAGCAACTAGATTAAACTCTTCAATTCTTATAAGTGGGTGCCAATATTAGTTTTAGATTTTAAATTTAAGTTTAAATTATTCTTGCGGGTCTGCTGACTTTGTTGTCCTGTTTTTAACCAAAGGCACGCTTCGATGCACACAGTTTTCTAGCTAGAAACTCAGATCTGCTGCTAACAGTGGTGCTGGCAGGACACCACAACAACACCAGCCACTTAGCCGTAAGCATAATTGTCTCTTTTTGAAAGCTCTGACCAGAAGAGACACCACTGCACCACAGTGTGGGACGGCTGCCAAAATGAACTCAGCAACCTCTTCGGTGCGCCCTTTGGGTCAGCTTACACAGCAACGCACCGTTCTGCTGAAATCCCTGAATTAATGCAGAGAGGGAAGAAGAGGGTGGAGGAATGACTCAAGTGAAAAAGCTGGTACACAAAAAGGTGCTCGCTTTTATTTGCTGTGTCAGAGTGGGGCAGTCCAGGACACTGAGAATGTGAGGATTGACAAGTCCATGCCAAACATTCACGTTCATTCACTTGGTGCTCTTCGATGCAGTGGTTTGCTTTGATTTAACAGTCTATGAGATTGTCACCTCTTCACTTTTTGACCTTTCCCTGTGCCGCCACGGCTTCCATGGCCTTGCGCACAGTTTCCTCGTCTCCCAGGAACTGCATGGGTTTGATGGGCTTCAGGTCCTTGTCCAGCTCATAGACGATGGGAATGCCGGTTGGCAGATTGAGCTCCATGATGGCTGCATCTGACATGCCTGTGGAAAAAATTCTACATTTATTAAGCCATACGTGGATTTCCATGAACTTTACTTGACCCATCCATTAGATAATCTCTCTTTAGCTCTTTCTTTCTTTAGAAAGAAAGAATGCAGAACCTTTCTGCAGAAAGGTTGTGCCCGTAACTGGAACCGGCGCTCTCCTTGTCCCGTCTGGGCATGAATGAATGCTATAAATAGTCTCTGTGTCATCTGGGATCATTGAAGCTTGGTGGGGGAATCTACTCTGTGTTTTTGGGGACTGCGTGCTCTTCAACACTTGGATAATGGAGTCAGTTAATAGTCCTTTAACAAAAAGCTTGCTGGGAGGATACTCACTCTCTAAGTGCTTGACGATTCCACGGAGACTGTTGCCATGGGCTGCGATGATGACATTTTTGCCAGCCTTGATCTCAGGTACGATTACTTCATTCCAGAAGGGAAGGGCACGAGCAATGGTGTCCTTCAAGCTCTCGCAGATTGGAAGCTCACCCTCTTTCAGACCCTTGTAGCGTCTAGACTGCCCAATAAAACATAAAAAGCATTTCGTTATGTAAAGATTCCACCATCGGCACCAATAGCAGCTTAATGCTAATTTATTCTCCTACCTCACTGATGATCTTGTGGTAAGGGTGGTCTTTATCCATCGGTGGAGGGGGGATATCAAAAGATCTGCGCCAGATCTTCACCTGCTCCTCCCCATGTTTTTCCGCAGTCTCTGCCTTGTTGAGACCAGTCAGACCGCCATAGTGACGTTCATTCAGACGCCAGGTTCGCACCACCGGCAGCCACATCTGATCTGTGCCCTCCATAATGGTCCAGAGAGTCTTGATGGCACGCTTTAGAACAGAGGTGTAGCATATGTCAAACTTCATGCCAGCATCTTTGATGGCCTGAGCTCCCCGCTTGGCTTCTTCCAGGCCCTTCTCACTCAAATCAGCATCAAACCAACCGCAAAATCGGTTTTCTTGGTTCCAGGAGCTCTCGCCATGGCGTACAATCACTAGACGATGAGCAGCAGCCATCCCGAACACTTAGGATTCACTACACAGTATTCCAGACAAAACCCACCAAACACAGCCCTCCTTGCTGTTGTGCACACACTCTTGGACAAACTGGGAGCCCTGCATGCTCTTTTTATAGCATTCTGGAATGTGGCCTGCAATGAATGTTGTATCTCTCCTGTTTTCAACCAATCGGTTTGCTCGCTTTCAGAATGACAGCTGAACTTGCTTATCGACTCTTCTGCGTAAGGGGGAAGGACCGGATATCTATCCCATGTTCGAAGGGCGAAGGTCATGAAATGATTCAAAATAGCAACATGACTTTTAAACTGAGAGCTGTGGCATAAAAGTGCAAAGATCAGAGTAAACCCCTGAGGCATAGTAAAAGAAACATTATCGCTGTAATATATGGAAGGAGGTTTTTGAGGCTGTGTGCACAAAGTATAAATACAGTGATATGCAAAAATTTGGCCATCCTGTAAATGATTTTCCTTTATAAATCACTAGTTGTCCAGGTAAGAAACTTCAGTTAAATATATCACATAGGAGACAAACACAGTAATTGGGAAGTGAAACAAAGTTTATATGATTTATGGAGAGTATAAAAGAATTATGTAAACAAAACTAAGCATGTGGATCCTCCTTTTGCAGAAATAACAGCCTCCAAATGCTTTCAATAGCAGAGAAAAGGCTTTTTTCCCGATTAATTTTTCATCCAGTATCTCCTTGTGTGAAGGGCCCGGAATAGTTGAGCATTGCACAGTGGCTCCATCTGCGGCAAGATGATGTAGGTCCTTGGAGCTGGTCTGCTGGTCTCTCCATCCTGTGCCTCTGCTTATCTGAGATTTGTCTTGGTCTGCAAATTGGCCTTAAGTAGATCTATGCTTCTGGTCTTCCAATTATTTGCGTTGGAACTGAGAGCTTAAATCTCTGGGTCTTCAGAGAAACACTTACAATTGGCCTCCTTTAAATATTTTCTCTTAGTTGGATTCACCTGTGTTTGGAGGTCAAGACGGTTGCCAAACTAGTGTTGAGTTCAATAATTATTGATAAATGTATTGAAATCAAAGGAAATGGGAAATATATCTATGTTTATATCACTATGTTTATCTCTTATGTTACATATTTAACAGAACTTTCTATCCAGACAATCATGAAAAATGACAGAGGTGACCAAACTTTTGCATACCACTGTATAATGTTTTTTTCTTAAAATTCAATTTGTATTTTAAGTCAGTATGTTCATCACCAGTTCTTCCTCTTTGTGAGTGTTACCACTCATATCCAGTAGGGGAAGTACCTGACAACCCCAAACCATCCCCCTTTTCCACCAATGCTATTCTGCGTTGGAAACTGTATGTTTTAATTTACATTTTTATGATGGAAATGGTGTATTTCATGTTAAAAGCAGAGTGAAATTACATGGTAGAAATCGTATTTGTTTAATTTGATCTTTCTAACAAAATCATTAATTCTATAACAGGCCCGTTCTGATCCCAGAAAGGATATGTCTGAGCTTCAATCACATTTTCAATGTTGAAACCAGAGTCGCCAAACTCAGGGACAATGTGCTAACTGAGAAGCCAACTTAAAATTCCAAGCATTTTGCAGCACTCACCGTCTTTCCCATTCTCTCTCTCTTTCTCTGTCTCTCTCTCTTGCTCTGTCTCTCTCGCTCTCTGTGGGCCATTGATACTGCATTGTCAGAGTTTAGAAAATCCCTTGCGTCAGAGCTCCTTGCTCCCTATATAACCAACACGGACAGCAGTGCAAGCAGCATCTCTGTGCTTGAAGGAGACTGTCTACGGAGTCATGAGTTCCATCGGGTTTGAGCCTTTCCTCTCGTCCTCCTACAAGAGCTGGTATGTGGACAGAAGCCCATCCGTTGCTCAGCGTGGTCGTTCTCGCACAACCTACTCTTCTTATGGCACCACGCGCTCTTCTGATCACCTCCACTACTCCTCCACTAGTGTCTTGCTGGGCCGCCCTGACCGCTTCGTGGACATCGACATCAGTCATGCCAACCAGGTGAGCTCTGAATTCCGGGCAGTCCGCACTCAGGAGAAGGCCCAGATGCAAGATCTCAATGACCGCTTTGCTGGTTACATCGAACGCGTTCATGAACTAGAGCAGGCGAATCGAGGCTTGCAGGCAGAGCTGCTCCTGCTCCAGCAGAGGCATGCACACCCATTCCACTTAAGGGGCCTGTATGAGCAGGAGCTTCGGTCTCTGAGAGCCAAGGTTGAGGAGGCTCGTGTGGAACGGCAGGCTGCGCTGAGCCACCGTGAGAGCATGGAAGATGCTCTGAGGAGCTTGCAGGCCAGCTATGAAGAAGGGCTGGTCGCTCGGGAGGACACTGAAGGGAGGCTTCTGGAAGCCCGCAAGGAGGCCAGCGAAAGGGCTTTGGCACGCATACAGCTGGAAAAAAAGGTGGACACTTTATTTAATGAGCTGGAATTCCTTAAGAAACTCCATGAGGGTGAGATCTCTGAACTGCAAGCCCAGGTTCAGTACGGAGCGCAGATTGCCATTGAGACGGAGGCCATCAAGCCAGATCTGTCCAGTGCCCTACGGGAGATTAGAGTACAGTATGAGAAGATGGCTGCCAAGAACATACAGTCCGCTGAGGACTGGTTTCGTGAGAAGATGGGGCATCTGACGGATAGTGCGGCCCAACACAGTGATGCAGTGAGAAACTCCAAGGATGAGGCGGGAGAGTTTCGGCGTCAAGTCCAAGCCTGCGTTCTGGAAATTGATGCATGCAAGGGTGTGAATCAGGCTCTGGAGAAGCAGCTAAGAGATGTGGAGGAGAGACAGAGCGCGGAGGTGGCTTCCATGCAGGTTAGTCCCAGTTTCCAATGGTTTGCCATTATTCCTTCTTTTGGGATGTCGTTTTGACTGCCATCTTTCTCCACAGGATACGATCAGTGACCTTGAGGATGAGCTTAGAAGCACCAAAGGCGAAATGGCACGATACCTTAAAGAGTATCAGGATCTTCTCAATGTCAAGATGGCTCTAGATATCGAGATAGCTGCTTATAGGTAAGACCACATATATTGCATTAGATTCGCTTCGATGCTCGCGTTAAACTATATTTTCACTTCTTGCAGGAAGTTGCTTGAGGGGGAAGAGTCTCGTTTCAATGTGGGAATGACCAGTTTAGTTGGAACCTATTCCGCCGGACCCGTCTACTCCCGGCCCTTGTTCTCCATGTCCACCCTGAGCTCTAGTGCCCACTATCTTCTTGGATCTCGCATGTTTAGTGCAGATGAGGACATAGCGTCCCAAGAGGCTGCTGTCGATTCAACTCAGATGGATGAAGAAAAGGAAGAAGAAGTGAATGAAGAGGAAGTTGAGGAAACTGAGGGAGAGGAGAAAAACACAAAGGAGGAAGTGAAAGGTAAGCTTCAGACATGTTTATGATTGAATATTTTATATGCACAGTTTTGATGATGCACTGCTATTAACAGATGACGACCAAGAAGAGGAAGAAGAACCTGCAACCGAGGAAGAAGAAAAAGAGACAGTAGAGGACACCAAAAAAACAGAAAGTGTTAAAGTGGAAGATGAGGAAGGAGGAGATAAAAAGGATACGGATGAGGAACAGACTGTAGAGAAAAAGGAAGAAGAGGAAAAAGGAGATGAGGAGAAAGTGACAGAGGTTGAAGAGGCTGAGAAAGAGACAGAAAGCAGTGAGGAGAAAGCTGATACAAGTGTTGATCAGGCCATGGCTGACACAGTCCCGGAAGATAGAAAAACAGAAAAGGTAGAGAAGGAAAAGGTTGAGCTTAACACAGAAAAAACCAAAGAGGAAGTAGAACTTGAAACCGTCAAAGAGAAATCCAAGGAGGAAACTGAGGATAAAGGCAAGGAAGAGTCAGACCAATCAAAAGCAAAGAAAAAAGCAGACGCAGAGAAGCCTAAAGGAAAAGAGGAAGGTGAGAAAGATAAGAGTGAGACAAAGGAGAAGGTGAAGCAGGAAAAGGGAAAAGAGGAGGCAGAGAAACCCAAAGGGAAGAAGTAGAGTCTCTAAACACACAAAATCAATTGCTGCTTCTTCTTCTCGCTTCAGAGCTATCAGTGGAGCATATAGGAAAATAACAATAACTCAGAACTACAGTCAAATGTATCAGCTTTGTGTTGGTTAATAATGAGAAGATGATTTACATATTTGAGGTAACACACTCCTGAATTTCTATTTTTGAATCATGGCATTGAAGCTTTGGAATAATTGAATTTCCATGCAATAAAGCAAGCATCTTGATCTCTGAACTATTGTTGAGTTTTGGCTTTCATATACATCTCACATGAACATTTACATTGTGAAAATAACATTCATACAGTGGTTTGCAAAAGTTTGGCCACTTTCAGTTAGATATGTCATACAGGGACAAACACTGTGAAATTCTATTAGTTTCACTAATTGTTAGAAGTCAAAACTAGTTTGGTAACCTATTGGTGACCCTAGTTAAGGCTTGAAGTGACAGACCAAGAAAAAATTAGCAAAAAAGGTTAGCAGAGGCACAGGAAGTGGTCATCTGAGAGTTGGATCCCATGTTGCCACTCTTTAGAGAAGACACTTAAACATAAATACCCAAAATATAGGTACAAACATTTCTTGGAGCACAAAGTAAATATGATATACAGGTGTGTATATATCTATATTTTAGCTCTTTGTGGTAAATGCTGATGAAAAAACATAGTTATCATATTAGTGATGACCTTTATTTGCAGAAAACCTATTTCTCACAGAGTTGCTACAGTAAATATAGTCATGTAGCTGCACAAAATCATAACAAATAGAGAGATTTCAGATTTAATCCAAATCAGCTAAACCCCTGGATTGCTGATAGTTAAAAAAAAACTATTGTTAACCTTCAGTTTTTTGCGTATTAGTGACATTTTAACATTTAACACAAAATATCATAGTATTTTTGAGATCCTTAAAAACAAATAGGAAATAACCCATTTGATTTCTAAACCATCTTCATTTTTGTGTCACACATATTTTACATTTTAAATATTTGTCAACTAGAAAATACACTCAATTAGAATATTGAATTATTCAAATGTCAGCAGATAGGACCCACTTTTCCCACATGAAATAACAAAAAAGCACATTTAATATATCAATTTAATTTCACTGTAATTATTACTTATGGTGCTTAAAATATGATTGTGATACTACTAAACTAATTTAAATAAGATTGATATATCCGTCCCTGAAAATTTTTATTCCACCATCTCATGGACTTGGAATGTGAATGTGACTAGTTGAGTGAAAACTGCTGGAAAATGTGTAGAAGTGTGAGTATTAAAACACCCACAGTGCTCACGGGAAAGTGATTAGATGCATACTAGACCCTGATTGCACATCCAAACCATTACTGCAAACATCCTAAATACTAGTAAGATTGATCCAGACTTATATCGTAGGATGTCCTCAACAATTGTTGGATTTTTTATATTATTGGGGTCAAAACCCGTAATCCATTGCGTGTTCAAAAACCGAAGAGGAGAACGTGTATTAATAAAAAGGTAGATTTATTAAGTATTATTGCGGGAGAAAAACAACAATCAACACGGTGCACCGGAGAATCTTTCAAGTCCGTTCATAGGATGATTCTGATTCTTGCCCGTCCGTTCTCAGCTTAAGTATCACAGTTCACAGTTCAGTTGCACTTTCCACCCCCTGACGCATTTTCTTTGAAACAAAACTAGAATTTTCTGGAAGAATATCGTTATCTTTTTCTGTCTGGGAAGAAAAGGGGGTCAGAGCAGTACTCTATCTCTTCTCAAAGGCCATGTATAATACAACCATTCATTCTCGTTATAATGAGACCTGACTTTACAAGATATCATAGAAAGTTAATTAAATTTCTCACACGTTCCCAAAAAAATTGTAATGGGAAAATGATCACTGTGTAATCCTGTTCATTCTTTTCTTAAACACATCTCAATGCCGATCAGCCCGACCTTAACATCTTGTACTGTTCCTTGAAGCACTAGCCTATGCTCCATGATTTGAAGATACGAATATCTCTAGACCAACACACCATAACATCTCTGACCATAACGTAGGAATCAACTCTGGCGCCCAACATCCTACATACGTAAGGAGTCTAATCAGATGGACATGAATGAAGCACCAGATGGTGGTCTCCACATAACAAGTAGAGGGCCTCTGTCTGACATGTTCACATTGAGAACGCTGTTCTCTGTGCTGGTGGTCTTCTCACTGTGAATCATCAATAAAGAAACTTCTTTTTACAATGGTTTTCTGTGCTGTTTGATTCCTCAAGACACCCCCTCTCTCTCAGCAAGGTGAAGGCTCATTTCCACCACAGAATATTAATTAATCTTCTCTAGATATTTAAACAATTTATTTAACAGGAATTGTGAATGCTCTAAACATCCTGATGTTAATGCACTGAAAACAGCTCGAAAATGTGCGGGAGTTTAACTCAAATGATGGAAGTGTGAGTATTAAATTACCCACAACCTTACAGTTTCAACACCTTTGCAGGAAAATATGCCACTTTGATGGCCACTAGATCATTAAGCACATCCATTACTTTCCTTCCATTACTGGAAACCTCCTAATTATTAATAAAATTAATCCTATCTCGTAGGATGTGCTTAACATGCTCAACTTTAATTAATGTTTGCTGGAAATGTGAATGCTTTAAATGTTCTGACTTTAGATTGAATTTTGAAAGATTACCATTTTGAGAACTGGTAACAAAGTTGGCTAAAACCTTCTAACCCACTCGTAGCAATTAGCACAGACACGTTGATGGTGTATTTTACCATGTTGTTTATTGAGCAAATGCTGTTGAGAAATTCATCCGGATGAACAAAGGCATGATACAGCAAACGGTAGCACCTCAATAAGTTGTTATGTTCAAGTATTCTATCCATACAAGAAAGTATGTGCACATTGACACGTTCATTTTCAAATACTCTTTGGGTAAATGAACTGACAATGGTAGAAAGCAGGAGTTTCTTATTTGCTTTAAATACTGAGTCTATTTGCACCAAATACGCTCAAAAAGCTTGTTTATCCGCTCGTTTCTCTATTTCAAAGCAAACTTTATTCTCAAACATTTATCTACGACTCTCGTACATAGAGCTGTCTTTCTTTTTAACCCATGCATATGCCACATCCAAGCACACCCGTTACCATATATTGCACTTCTAACTAAAGTGAACGTGAGCCCCCTTTTCCCAAACCAGTTTCGAGTTGCCACTCATCATGCATTTTCAAGCTGGCTGCATCTTATGGCTTCTTTCTACGCTTGGTTTTGATTGGTTAATGTACGTAATCTCTTGAGCTGTTGTGTTAGTGCTGATTGCTTGGTAGCTTTCCTCTTGCTAGGCTCTAATTAGCTTCGGTGGCCTTGACTGCCTGCTTCTCAACGGTTTTGGTGATCGTCTTCTCTGGGATGCTCTCCGGGACCTCATCTGAGACCGTTTTGCTGACTTGCTTGACTCCGCCTTCTCCGGTGGTGATTGTCTCCACCATCTTGGTAACCACTACTTTCTGATTGCTTTCTTCTTTGGTTGGGCTCTCATCCACTCCATTCGTGATCACCTGCTTCTTGTCAGAATCTTTCTTGCCCATGTCTCCATTCATAACGGAGTCAGGTTCACTCTTTTTTGTAGCTTTCTCTTCCTCTTGCTTTGGAGAATCGTCTTTAGTTGCAGCTTTGGTTGGTTCTGATTTTAGAGCCTCTTTCTTAGTTGGTTCTTCTTTGGTTTCCTCTTTCTTGGGGCTCTCTGTTTTGGATGCCTCACTTTTCCCGCTTTCTTTCTTTGACAATTCTGGTTTAACCGCTGTCTTTGTTTCCGTCACGTTTGTCTTTTCCTTGTCAGATTTAAGCTCTTCCTTTTCCTTTCTTCCTTTCATCTCATCTGGCTTCTTCTCTTTCAGTTCATCTTCTTCCTCTTCTTTCTTTTCTTCCTCATCCACATCTTCATCGTCACCCTCTTTTTCTCCTTCTTCCTCTTCATGACCAGGGCTCCCAGAAGCTCCCTTGGCTTGAGTAGAAGACACATCCTCTTCATAATCTTCTCCCTCTGCTTCACCATCCTCTCCTTCCTCATCACCACCTTCTTCTCCTCCTTCCTCATCTCCATCTTCTTCCTCTGCCTGGTCAGCTAAATCCTCATCCATCTCAGTCTTCTCATTTTCCACCCTGGTCTCCTCAATGATCTCCTCCACAAACTTGTGATGCACTTTGAGCTTGGGAGATTCGCTTTTAATTTTGCGGTCCTTGCTGATGCTCTGGTGATATGGGAAAGTGCTAAAGTGGGTCTCCTCACCTTCAAGAAGTTTCCTGATGAAAGATAAAAAGACAGATTAAATATTTTAGGAAAGCACCCAGAATAGTTTTTACCCTAGATGTTGCCTAGATGTCTTGACTCTGTACAAGAAAAATATCTATAATCCTATTTTTGGTTTTCCTAGAAATGTAACAGGAAGTACATCACAAACAGGAAGTGACAAGCTCCTATAAAAACGTTTGGTCTGTTTTCTTGCTTTCTATATTCAGCGTAAAGGCCTCTATACACCGATCTACATTTTCTGAAGTTTCATGCTAGAACGATCAATGAAAGCTGCTCTTTTGATGATGTGAGTAGGATGTAAAAGAGCCACTCGGTGGCGCTCATTCCACATTTGTATAGCCAAACGGAAAAGAAGATGACGATCAGGAAAAAGAAGACAACGACAGAGAGGAAATCAAAAAACACAGAGAAAAATTCATGGATATTGAGCAGTTTATACGGTTGGTGGCTGATCACAGGGAGCAAACGCCAGCGTCATTACCTCAATATTTCCTCGACCAGAGGATTTTTCTATGATTTGTAAACTATTTTAAGGAGTCACAGTGTCGATGCGCTTAGCAGTAACATGTCTATGAGGTTTGTCCCCGCCCATAGGATCCCCCAAGAGTGAAAAAAGGACATACGTTGAGTTGTGACCCATACAGGGTGCACCCTTCCTTTCATCCCGCATGCACACAGGCAGATCTACATGAATTACCAGAAGAAAATGCTGTATAAGGCATATTATACTATCCTTGTACACAAATAGAGTCACCTGTATGCAGCAATCTCTATATCCAGAGCCATTTTAACATTCAGGAGGTCCTGGTATTCACGAAGGTGCCGTGCCATCTCCCATTTCGTGCTCTTGAGTTCACTTTCCAGCTGGTGCATGGTTTCCTGGTGAGTGAGACATACGTTTAAGAACCAAACCTTTGTCTGAGGAACGAATATTAATAATATTTGTCTTTTGGGAATATAAAAATAACAATATTTCAAAGAGAGGTTGCAGTGGATTCAAGGGCATTCTTTAACTGCATCGAATCTGTTTGCATGGGGGGATTCCAGTACAGAGCTCTGACTCAGCAAAATCAGGAGGAGAGAGGCTGCACTGCTTGTCCTTAACTCTTTATAACTGGGAAACATGTTGTACCCCAATGGTTTTTCAAACCCATAATCTTATTATTGGTCATTATTATTACTTCCCCCTTGTGTAAAACAATGATAGCCTTCTAATGTTTAATATACAAGTCTAAAATTAACCAAACAGATCAAACATTTAACTCTGTGAACTACAGGGAATTTCTTGCTTTTTAATAAAGTAATACCATAATTAGTGCAGTTTAATCACACACACCTGAAGGCTGCTGAGGTCATGGGTGTGTCGGTCCTCGATGTCGCTGAGCTGCCTCTCCAGGGACTCTTTGGTTCCCCGGACAGACTCCAGCTCGATGGTCTTGGACTGAAGCTGCCGACGATAGTCTGCGATCTCGTCCCGAGCTGATTTGATGGCGCTTTTGTTCTGCTCGGCGGCCTCGTTGAGTTTGCTGTAGCGGCACACGAACCAGTCTTCCACCTGCTGCAGGTTCTGCGTCGAGTGCCCCTCCAGCTCCGAGCGGATCTCGCGGAGCGCCTCGGTGATGTCCGCCTTCTGGATGTCCCTCTTGTCCACGTTCACCTGCGACGCCTGCACCTGCTCCAGCAGGTCGCTCACCTCCTCTTGATGGTTGTTGCGGATGAACGCGATCTCATCTTGGAGCGACTGCACTTTCTTCTCCAACTCCGCCTTGACGAGCGCAGAGTCTCCGGCGTCCCTCCTCAGAACTCGGATGATACCTTCCGTCTCCTCCCGGATGCGGGCTTCCTCGTCGAAGCGGTCCCTGAGACGCTGGATGTCATCCTCGATGTGCTCGGTGTCCAGCTGGATCTGTGTCTTTTCGTGGTGGATCTTCTCCAGCGTGGAGCGCAACTCTTGCAGCTCCTGTTCGTAAAGTTGCCCGAGGTTCGACTGCGACGTCTGCTTCTGCCGCAGTGCCTGGATCTCGGACTCGATCTGCTGGTTCTGCTGCTCCAGAAAGTGCACCTTGTCGATGTAGCCGGCAAAGCGGTCGTTGAGCCCCTGGAGCTGCTCCTTTTCGTTGGAGCGCTTGCGGTCTCCGTTAAGGTTGGAGGGGGCTTCGGTGGCGCTCAGCACCGTCGAACCGTATGTTCGCTGCACCGGGACGCTGCTGAAAGCTTTCTTGTACGAGCTCGGGGTCGTCCTGGACCAGGGCTGGGAGCGAAAGCCGCTGGAGGGGCTGGAGTAGCTCTTCCTGCTCTCCATCCTCCGGTACGGGCTTCCTATAGAGTCCATGGTGTAACTCATCCAGACGGGTGGTGTAGTTAGAGATGCAGATGAAAAGAGCAGTGCGGTGAAGACAAGATGCAGGGAGTGTGTGACCCTCTCTCAGCACTGAGAGCTGGTCCAGTGGACTTTATATGCTCGAGGTGCGGTGGTGAGAAAGCTCTGGCTCGTCTATTTTCACCGGATCATTGATCCGGTGGGAGGAACGAGCAGCTTCCCTTACTCATCTTCAGCCTCCACTCATCACCATGCAACACAGTGAAGGCATTATACATGGATATTTTGGAGTTTGGAATGATTTGATGCGATTGTAAACAATATCTTCAGCAAAGTCATCACTTTTTGCAATATTTTAACTTTGATTGGTCATACATTTAGAGATTAAAGTAAATATTCACCACCCGCTTTATTACGTACAACTGCTAGTTAATGCAAAATTCTAATCATCCAATCACACTGCAGGAATACATTTACATTTATGTATTTAGCAGACGCTTTTATCCAAAGCGACTTACATTGGGAGTAAACATCAAGCAGTTTGGTACAAAGTGGACCAATGAACACTTGAACACTTTCAAGCTAGTACAGAAATTGAATTCAAATCAGTGCTTCAGAGAGGTTTTTTTTTTATTAAGTTAGTAAGTGCATTAAATAAATACAATGCATTTTAGGCATGCAGACATGGTCAAGATGGTATGCTGCAGTTCAAACCAAACAGAATGGGGGAAGAAACGTAACTTTGACTGTGGCGTGGTTGTTACTGTCAGACGGGTTGGTCTGAGTTTTTCCAGAAAAAGCTGATCTACTAGGATTTTTACGGAAAACCATCTCTAGACTATGGTCCGAAAAAGTGAGCGGCAGTTCTAGTTGCATAATATGGGCAAACCCTCTGAGTGATGTCTTTTAAAACTAAGCCATGAAGGATTAAGCCTGTTCTGAAGACAAAAGGTTCAATATGCTACTAGCCAGGTGTACCTAATAAAGTGTCCAGTGAGTGTATATTCTGAATATCAGAAGAACCATGTGATGTTATGAAATACTTTTGCAGAAGTACTTACTTCAAGTTACTCAATCCACATCAGTTAATAGTTACTATATTAACTAATAGTATACCATATACTGTATTTTTGCATTAATTTAAGCATTATAACATGAAGTTATATCGGTTCTCTGCAGCCTGGGTCTGTGATCAGCACAGTGAAAAGCGCCTCTTCTCAGTGGCACTCATACACGCTTTCTTAATAGATCTATTGATGCAGTGCATTAAGTGCAGAAGGAAAATATGAATGGGGTTATTTTTATATTTGGGAAGCAGAATAAATTTGCCACATCAGTCTTCTTCTGTTATAAAGAGTATTGTTTTCCTCTTTCCGTTAAATGCTCAGTTATATGTATATATATATATATATATATATATATATATATATATATATATATATATATATCTATATATATATATATATATATATATAGATGATACCACCCAAGCTCCTTTACATCATGTCTTTCTCTCAAAATGTGCTAATGTTTTTTTGCACAAATTGACAGTTCTGATTTAACCTATACAAGTTTGCACCCCATTCTCTTCCAAATCTTGTATAGGAAAGCTAATGCTGTTCGTGAGCTCGTTTGGTGGGTGCTTTATGGGCTCATTTGGACTGCACCCTTTGGTCCAGGTAAATAAATTTATGTTTGTGCCTCTGAACAATTTAAAACTTCAATTTAAATGAATGAAAGTTCACTTCCTCAGTAACTTTTTAGCAACTAAAGACCTTACGATATGAGTTGTAAATATATTTTTTAAGTATTTTCATTGATGCTCTAATTTCTACACAAAGTATTCTTCATGTTTAGGTTAAGGAGCTACTGATCTGCACCCGGTTTTGTAAATGTGTGCAAAGAGTTATATCTTAATTAATGGTATTAAATCTTCACTACGAGCAGTTATTTAATTTATTCAAGCATCCTGAGTGGGTTTTGTGTTACATGTGACTTTTGTCACAGCTCCCACCACCAGAAAGCTTGAGCTATCTATGACAAATATTAAGCAAATGACACCTTATCTAACTGATCCAGATTATTTGGACTGCTGGGAAAATTAAATATGTATCACTTTGCTTCGTCAATGGATTTGCTGTGCTCAGTCTTTGAGGCGAAGCTAGATTCATCCTGCTTGAGATCATATGAGGAAGAGCATTTGAACTCAGTGACCTTGAGTGTCTGAGTGAAGACCGTCCCTTTCAAGTGTGCATATCTTCCCAGGGGACTTTCAAGGTGCTTTTGTGCAGAGGAATGGATTTTAAAATGCAATTTAAAATGCAGTGCAGCTTCTGTAAATTCTGCAGGGAACGCCCTATGCAATGGTTCAGATCCAGTCAAAACCGGACTACATCATGGTCAGCAAGCTGCAAGTGAGTTCGACGGTGATGAATCAGAGGCACAGGGAAAGAAGCATGTGATTTATTAATGAACAATTCTTGAGCTGGGTACAGCATGTGGCACATTAGTGGAGGCGGCCAGTAACAGAAAATCTCTGCCACAGCCGGAATGTACATTAGGGAATCAATAGGATATTTTTTATCATTCATGTAGTATGTGGACTTTGTGTTTCAAGTCAACTCTCTTGCTTTTAAAAAAAAGGTCCTTAACCATTAGAAATCCAGGGTCTTTTTGAGTGTTTTTGCTACTTTACAATAAGCTTTAAGAAATTATCTTTAAATCAGATGAAGAGCACCCTGCTGAGAAGCCATCCAATGAATGTCAATTCGGATCGGTGTGCAGATGCCTTTAGTTGTTTTCAACATGTTGGGGATCTTCAGAAATCAGCAGGGCCACATGGATATTACCTGGGACAGGCCCTAGGTTTAGATTCCCCCTGCTTGGATGAGGTAACATGTAGCTTCCCTTGTGAATTGGCATTGCTAGTGTGGGTTTTCCCACCAGGAGCTCAGAGTTTAAAACAAGTGACCATTATTTTAAACTTTTATATTCCTTGTTTGACAAAAATACATCATTATTGTTCCCTAAAATGTCATTTAAACACTGCTTAGTTATGGAAACTCGTAGCCATTCTGTCCCCAGCTCTCCTCTTTCTGTGAAGCTGCCCAAAAGATCCCGCATACAAGTGCTCTATAAATAAATATGACTTTGTTGACGCAAAAAAAATTGATAAAATGGCCAGCTATACCAAAAGTAATGTCACACACTTTCTCAACAAGCTGCATGATTTAACACAAAAAGGTCAGGAATTCTGCAATAAAAATGGTGCCCATCACCACATACAATGTCAGTGATTGCTGTTCAGTACTCACATAATTACAAAAGGTTGCAGAACTGGCTGTGAACCGAATGCAGAACTGTGTTCTATGAAATCAAGTAGGTGCTGATGCAAATCTCCAGAGGATAGTGTTGTTAAATCAGCCCTGGAGGGATCCTTACGCTCAGATCCCTCCCCTGATGAGAGTGCACGACGCAGCATTAATCTCAACACAGAGCTTTAAAGCTTTGAGAAAAACATTGATCTGCTGAATTCATGACTCACTCTAGGTCCCAGCTCACATCGGTGTAGTATTTTCCCTTGCCTTCAAAGTTCTTCTGTGGAGCCTGTGATTTATTTATAAGGGAGTGTTGGTCACATATGTGTCATTATTATGTTCATATATGTCACATATGCTACATGTCACATCATACATGTCACATGTATGTTCATATATGTTCAAATGTCACGAATATGTCACATAAATGGTCGCACGTCACATAAATGGTCATAAATGTTACATATTTTTCACCTATATGTATCACGTATTGATGGTTATTTACTGTGTCTGTTCATGTAGGTCACATAATTTTCAAATATATATTCATATGTCACATATATGTTCATATTGGGTAGTCATTGTGTTATTGACAGTTGATTACTGTATTATTGATGGTTAATTACTCTGTTATTGATAGCTTACTCTGTTATTTATGGTTAGTTTCTGTGCTAATGATGGTTGGTTACTCTGTTATTGATTGTTAGTTACTTTATTATTGACAGTAAATTACTTGTTATTGTAACGGTTAGTTACTCTGTTTTTGATGTTTAGTTACTATGTTAATGACTGTATTATTGAAGATTAATTATTGTGTTATTGATGGTTAGTTACTGTGTTAATGGTGGTTAGTTACAGGGTAATTACTGAGTTATTGATGGTTAGTTATCCCCTGATTAGAGTGCGTGACACAGCATTAATCTCAGCAATCAAATCTTTAAAGCTTTGAGAAAAACATAGATTTCATGACTCATGCCCCAGTGTCCCCCCAGATGGACCAGAGGTGGTGTCTGGGGATAGGGATGTCTGGCCATTCCTTCTAAAATACTACTATTGCTTAATTGTAATTCAGTTTAGCTTTTCTAAAACGATTAAGTTTTTCTAGTCAAGAGCATGATTTTTATATTTGCTCTCTTACATTTAAATCTTACTTTTAAGCCGTGTTTTGTCTCACACAGGCATTAATTTGAATTCTCTTTGCTGGGACATCATCAGGTTGGACGACGAGATGTCATGATGTCATAGAGGGTCTTTGGCGTGGGTGTGGATGAGAAAGGGAGGGGTTGCCAAGAATACGCAGTTTATCTGCAATGCATCAGCAGCTTCCTTTAGCATTTCCTACTCCTTGTCCTCTCTTTCTGAGAGTCAAGCTATCAGTACTTTGAGTAAAAATCTCCCACATTATTGTGAAGTGTGCAGTTGACTTAGTGAATAAAGCAAGTTTCAAAAAATATTCTTACTAAAAATCTGCCTGCTCCAGGTGGTCTCTTCCATCATGTGACCTGATTGACCAATCCACCATTGAGTCCTTCATCAGGTGAGGGTGTTCAAGGAGGGTCATTGCATTGCTGATGTCTGTGTCAACAAATTGTCTCTCTCAAGGGATGGAAAGGAGACTGCTTACCCTTCATGGATGTAGATTAACTATCAAAAGATGACTTTCAGCAGAAAAATGCTCCGCCATGCACACACACGTCCAAGCTCCGGCTAACCGTTCTGCTTTATCCCTGAGATGCGTGTGCAATGATCTAAATCATGTTTATGGTTGGTTTTTACAGCCACTCTAGACATGGCCGCAGTTTATGTGGCTAGAGACATGCACTGATCTGTCACTGGGTGATGAAACGCTTTAATGGTAACCAGCAGACTAACAAACATAATTTCAGATTGAGAGTTTGTGTTTTTTCCAACATACATAGCCCAGCCTGATCAGACATTTTGGTCAAACACTGACATTGTTTTTGTCTTGTTCATAAATATTTGAAAAATAACTAAAATGTCTCTTATCAAGTTATTTCTATAATTTGTTCCGTATCACGCAATTGAAAAGCACCAAAATTCATCTTAGCAATGTGTTTGACTTATGTAGACTGGAAAAATATGAATGATGTGTCACAGGATTTGGGTGCTGACATGACAGTAAGAAGGATTCTGCACATGCTCAGAAGCAATGGCAGGCATAGCCTTGACATATGGCTCCGGCTCGAAGGTCCGTTTCCTACATTTAGCAATTGAAGGATAATTTAGGTATCTCCCAACAGTTTCATTTTTTCTAACTATGTGGTGTATTATGTTAATAATAAATATTAAACTGAAAAATAAATGAGTGATAATTTTGTATTTCTTTTGTTACTTGAATTTAATCAATAGACCTGTGTAATCACCCCGAGGGCAGAGGATCAAAGACAATCCACCATTTCAGGAGGTGAACGGCTCACGTCGGACATGTGGGCCACCCAAAAGGCCAGAGGCAAACGGAACTACGCCCCAACTAATTTGCATTTTGAAGAACATATATAAGAGAGGTTCACACGGGAGGGGTGTGTAAGCTAACGCATAGCGACGGGAGCTTAACGCGCATTGCTGTTGTGTAATGCAGTTAGAACACCGAGATATATCTGTTATGTGTTATTCATGAATTTTAAGTAAATATTTGGACTTCAAGCCCCTTCCTGTCTTCTCTGAAATACGTTATTCTGTATTTCCTTCAATATCTAGTCTAATTATTTACCCTGCTTACATTATGAATTCAGTGATGTTATGTACAGAACAATTTGCCCACTTACTTCTTATTTGTTGTAATACATTAGAACTTGACATATTTACACTCAATCACTGCATGCCAGCAGTTCCTGGAGAGCATTATTTGAAATAAAAAGTTATTTTCCCGTAGTTGTCATGCTGTACTGACTTCACTGACTTCTCCTTCCGGTGTGATCTTTCATCAAAAGCTGTAATGCACTGCTTTCTCTCCTTGCAGTGTGAGTGAGATAAATAGATTTGATTGGATTAAAGGTGGAGAGGGGTTGGCTGTCTTACTGCACTCAGTAACCCCATCAGAACATGACAACATGGAGGTGGAGAACAAACGGCGGCAGTGAAACAGAGAGTAATATAATTCGTTTTGACTTAATGATATGCGTGTCACACCTAAATTCATTATACTAGAAGCATTTCACTCAGGGTTGGAGATAGAAGGGGATGCTGTGGTTGTGCATATATTTATGGTTGGCTTTTTCCTGACAAACAAATCCAAAACAGAATCATTGTGTACCTCCATAGCTGTTAAATTGAGCCCATGCAAATGATTCAGTTCCCAATCTTTATAATCACTGGTCGTTTCTTAAAAGATTCGATTTGTTTGAACAAATCATATGATTCCATGATTTCTCCACCATCCACATTCACCATGCACTTCCTTTAAAGTAAAGTAATTTGGACTTTTAAAGAAATGTTAGTATTTGAAGGCTACACTATTGGACGTAAGATTTAATTTTGGTAAAATGTGACAAATGCTATAAGCTCCCACTGACAACCTATTAGGCATCCTAAAAATTGTCACGTCATGGACGCATGGGAAGATATTTCCCAAAAGGGCGGTGGCCATAAGATGCCCTAGGTCCATCCAACATCTTATCAGCACTACATTTACCCTTGTATTTGCTTCAGGGGGGGAAGGGTGGAAGGTTTAGTGGTAACATTCAATGTTTTTGTTATACATTATTAAAGCACAAAAAATGCCTGCACCAGAAGTCATGATTTGGGCCGTATTGACTCTCCTTTGTATACATGTGATGGCTTGTTTTAGAAACACTGCCCTCTGTTGGTCTGAGAGCACAGTTCATCAATATTGCTGATCTGCAGAATCCGATTCTGCTGAGTGAGCTTTTCTGCTGGAGGTACTGGCATCATCTTCACAATGGTTTCTCAGCACAATGCAGTTGATATTATTATTATTATTAAAGCCAAGGATATAGAGATGGCTGAGGGCTGTGGTGACTGGAGGTGACCTTGGGGGAAAACACGCAGGGAGTGAAATGGGAGAATGTTGCTGAGTGGAAAAACGGCAAGAAACTGAGAGGATTAGAGAAGGAGCTGAAGGAAGAGATGAAAGGAGAAAAAGAAGCTATTGACTAATTGATCATTATCTGGTTGTTTGTGGCGTCTCTCCTTGTACTTCCAATAGAACATAATCTAATTCCAGAGAAGGAAACAGAGAAGGTCCAAAACAGACTTATCAC
This sequence comes from Danionella cerebrum, assembly GCA_007224835.1. Classification (NCBI taxonomy): domain Eukaryota; kingdom Metazoa; phylum Chordata; class Actinopteri; order Cypriniformes; family Danionidae; genus Danionella; species Danionella cerebrum. The sequence goes on from SRMA01027019.1 coordinate 76,993, forward strand.
TAATTTTGATATACTATAATACAATATAATACAATACAATACAATACAATACAATACAATATAATTTTGATATAATATAATATAATATAATATAATATAATATAATATAATATAATATAATATAATATAATATAATATAATATAATATAATATAATTTTGATATAATATCAAACATAATACAATATTTCTTCACAGGCTTTTGGTAGTTGCTAAAGGGCGGTGTACACACTGAACACTGTTAATACAGAAAAAATGCACATTTTAAAAATAGATCAATCAATGCGGCCAAAGTTTTAAGACTTATTTCTTCTGGAGGGTGATTCTCTCTGAAACCATACAGTGGAATGCAAAAGTTTGAGCACCCCTGTAAATGTTCACGATTTTCTTTTATAAACCATCACTTTTCTGGAAAATAAAATCTCGTTTACTATATCATATAAGAGACAAACACAGCGATATTTGTGAAGTGAAATAAGAGATATTTGAGAAGAAACTCAGAAATCTAATGCATCCTCCTTTTCTTGAAATTACAGCCTCTGAAAACTTTTTTTTTTAAATTTCAGTTAGCCTTTTATCATACTGGTTATGCGTTTAGTTGTTTTGAAAGGATTATTGTTTTGTTCACAGGTTTCAATCATAATAATATTCCATAATACTACAAGTTATCACAGAATAACCTTCGAATGAATTAAATATTTAGGATAATTCTGCTCAAACTGTTACAACAGAGGTTAAAGAGGTCAGGGTGAAACATCAATAAGCAATTAAATGCTCCCTAATTATTGACTTAAAGATGTCAGTGGCTGTTGCTTCACAGCAGTTTTGAAGAGTCGATGCAGTCCTCTCCCTCACCCCACTTGTGGTCAGCAGAGCTTCTCTTTCAGTTTTTTGCTTTTCTCACTTTATCTTAGAGCTCAGTATATTTATCATCCCATCAGTGCTTCAAATGCATAGGACGAATGGGATGGCCTAAATTCCGGGATAGAGCCTGCATCAGATAAAAAAAAAAAATCAGCTTTAAGCCACCTTTTGCCATCGCAAACACTTATTTCTACATAAAAATAGCTTTGTTGTATTAAAAGACTAATAAAGAATTTTTAGACATAGCTAAAACATGTTCAGTGTCAAAATGGTTGCACTACTGCTGCCATTTTTTGCATGTTTTACCAAGATGATATAAAATAAAACACAAAATGCTAATTTCTAATCAGCCAATCACATGGCAGCCACTGAATGCCTTTAAGCATGTAGACAAGGCCTGCTGCAGTTCAAAACGAGCATCAGAATAGAGATGAAAAGTGATTTAAGTTCACTTTACTCAAACGAGCTCCACAGTCTTCCGATCTCAATCGAATAGAGCACCTTTGGGATGTTGTGGAATGGGAAATTCACATCATGGATGTGCAGCCGATAAATCTGCAGCTACTGTCATCTCAATATGGATCAAACCCCTGACAATCTTTTCAACGGCAAAAGCTGGTCCAACCCGGTACTTGAAGGTGTACCTAACAAAGTGGCCAGTAATGATATGCAATGAGCTCAGCAATACAACACTGATCTAATTGTTCAATAAATGATGAGCATTAACAAGTCTCTGCAAGGCTGACAAATCTGCAGTAATGTAATACTGCAGACGGACCAAACGCAGCAATAACATCTTCCTGACTTGTTCTCAAGGGCCGTTTGTAATTGAAGCCTTAAAGGTTCAGCAGATTCCAGAAGACAGTAGGAAGTAGAGGTTTGGTACTGCACTGGGGCGGGATCCAGACCTAGATTTAGTAGACCACAGTTTTAAACATATGCAACAGTATTAACTACGGTAAATGTTATTTAACTGAATAATTAATTAATATATTATCTAGTTTGTGTGGAAAAGAAGTGGAAACAGATTCTGAAAGGTAACATAATGAACGATAATTTCCAACATTGCCATTATTTCTGACTGTAAATCAGAAGTCAGGAAGAAACTATTTAAGAAACAGAAAGAGAGAAATTCAAAAATTACAGAGGAAGGAATCTTCAGTTTCCTGCTTTATTTAGCCCTTGCCATTTTGATTTTGTGTCAATTTTCAACGATGAATTTCATGTAATGTGTTTTATACTCTCATTTCTTCACTTCATTGTTATCTTTTTTTGTCAATAAAAAAACTGATCCCAAACTGCCTTCCATGATGGCCGGACTCAGCCTTGTGTTAGAGCGTCCTCTAGTGACCTTTAGGTTGAACTGTATAAGCACAGGTTATACCTAAAACAGAAAAACAGTTTAGTTCATTAGCTTTAGCTCGGAAAGCTTCCACTTTTAAAAAAGGACTATACACAACATACATTATATCGCCGCCGCTTACTGCGCGAATTCTTCCGCGAAAGAAAATAAATCATTTGCTGTATTTAAACATGGCGTCAGTGACGCCACCCATTGGTTGCTGGCAAAGTGACATGTATATAAAAGTAAAAAAAAAAAAAAAACATGTATATAAAAGTGGGCGTCGCCAGCAATCGCCTCCGAAATTGGAAATTTTAACATGGGAGCGAATGGGAACCTGCTGTTTTCGTATGTGTGAGACACAACGCTACTTTTAAAAATTCAAACATGCTTCGCGACTATTTAAAAAGTAAAAATCAAAAGCGAACATTACTTCTTAAATATACATTCAGTTGCCTTGGATAATTTGGGATACAGAGGTTTTAGGTGGATGCTAAAAGTTGTAAACAAAGAGTAAGAACAAAAATTTAAGTGTTAATAACCTATTTTCACCTTGTGTCTTGTTGCTGTGCTCAATGTTTCTCAACGTCAACTTGATTTGGAGTTTGTTTGCTCTTCATCCAATTTTAAGCCTCCTACACAGCTGTTTCTTCTGCAGTTCGTTACTGGGTCGCACACATGACATTGGTGATCATTAACTGGTTGATTATGCATCTGAGTTTAATTTTATAAAATGCCAGACTTTCTATAAATGTACCTTTCTAATCAAGTCCACATTCAACAGTAAAGAGGCGTTACACGGCAATCAAACAATTTACTTGTTAGTCACTTGTAATGTAACCAAATCCATAAAGCAATTTCCACATTTTTGTTTTTATTGAAAAAATAAATATACAATTCTAAAATGCACACAACACTCCGCATAGCACAGGTTTCCTCCTTTAAATCAACAATGGAACAAAGTGTGATGTCTCTCCTATCTCAAGATTCTTGGAAGAACGCGTCAAAGTTTGTGTTACTGGGTTCCTCAACAACTTCCTGTAAAACAAAGTAAAAAATAAAGTCAAATATAATTTTATTGAGATTCAATCCCAAAATCTTTCCGACTAAACAGGCTCTGGCTTCATGCTTAATAGCTTCTTTGAGTATTTGGTGACAATCTCTCAAACCTTAGGCTCTTTAAACTCCAGGTCTTCACCATACTGTATGGAGAAATCAATGTTCTGCAGGACCATGTTGATGCCCTCCTCATCGGTGCGATCAAAGGGCAGGAAACGAACCATACTGTAGTCATCAATCTGAATATATAACACAATATTACGCCTTAAATAATAAATAACAAGTGAAAACATGACGTGAAAGTAATGAGAGGTAACCCACCAAACCGCAGATGGCTTTGGTTAATTTTCGGAATTTCTTGCTTCTCAAAGAAACAGAATTATCCTCCATCATTGAGTACATATCTGGGTCAAGATACCTTAAAAACAATGAACCTGAGAAGTGAATTCATTTAAACACATCAAGACAAATAAATCCCTAAAACTTACTTTTCGATTTCCTTCTTGGCCTTTGGACTCAGAAGATCCATTTTGGTCATTATGTTGACTTGTGGGATTTCTAGCATCACCATCGCACTCAAGGCAGCCATAACTCCAGAGATGAACTAGAAACACAAATAATGTAAATTAAAAAATGTTATTCAAATCTAGCGATCCTTCCAAGACAACTTAGAAGACCCCTGGCGCCCTCTGCTGGCACAGCAGAGGTGTATATGTAGGTAACATTCGTTTCTGCAAGTTGGTGTCCAGTTTGTTTGCGAAACGTGTTCTCTAAGTCTAAAACTGACTTTTATGTATGCCAATTGGTTTCAGATTGTTTGCAATTTGCATTTCCTACTATGAGGTTATTGATTTTATACAAATGTGGCCATGGAAAGGTGATAAAGTGCGTTGGAACTTGGAATAAGGAACATTACATTTTCCATACATTATTCCATATTTTATTATTCATATAACAATTGAAGCAAAGGCCTGAAAGAATCTGAAGTTCCGCGCCTAGCTTTACCTTGAAGGTCTCAACCATGAACTGTGAGTCAACCAAGAAGACACCACAGACACGGAACTCCCACTGCTGAAGCTGTTCCACCAGCTGTTTCATGACAGGCAGATGTGTGTACAGCTCAATCTGACCTGAAGTTTAGAAACTCCGTAAGCATACATCATGATCGTTATTCATGAAAATATTTGCAACATCATTTCTTACCAGGACAGTCAAACAGTATGTAGTCATCCTCCACATGACCAAGACTCTCCTCCAGCCAGTCGAAATTACTTGCAAAGTACTCCATACAGAATATCAGGCCACCATTGGGGCCAAACCTCAGGGAGTCATCCTCCATCACGTCATCGACCTGGATCAGTTCTCGGATATCTGTATACCAGGAAATTGTAACCAAACACTAATTGTCTTGACAGTGCAAAACCCATCACGTGAGAAGAAGTTCCCAGACAACAGTTGTATTTTTCACTGTTCTGTTAATGTTGCATATAAAGGCCTAAAAACGGTGATATACAGTGAGGTCATAAAAAATACATGTTACAATATACCAAAGGCAAAAGTTGAATAACAATATGTTAACTTTTACAAGCCAACACAAAGATGATGTATGTTGTTTTAACGCTTTTTATACTACTCTGCATTTATACTCATGTGGTCTGTTCATTATTTTGAGTTTGATTATAGTTTTATTCTATTTTATTTATTTATTGTATTATTATGAGTTTTAACGAGTTCTGTTAATCTTATCCATGTTAACGCGTCAATACTATATCTGAAATTGTTTATGGATAGCAATCTCTTTCTTACCTTCGTTCATTGTTCAAACTGAAAAATGTAAATAAAAATAATCTACTGTGGACCATGTCATTTGGGACAGGCACATAGACTTATAATAGCCTTAACTAGCACATGCGCAGTAGCAACGTTTCAATACAAGGCATGTACAAGCTGCTGCTTTATGTAACATATAAATTATTCTAAAACAATAATAAAAAAAACTTTGTTTAGTCATAGACACACTTTTATTAAATAATGTATGGCTTGTTTGATTCTCACCTGCCATGACAGAATACTGGAAATGCTCAGCAGCTGGGTCCAGATTCACCACTTGTACCGAACGGTTTAGAGCCTGGCAATGCTCTACCATTGTGGCACAGTATGTACTCTAAAATTAGATAAATTACAGAGGATAAACTATTCATAATTGATAAGACCTAAGGCTCAGATTTGACGCTAGCTTACCTTTCCACTTCCGGCAGGACCCATCACTAAATGCGCGTAACGAGGCATCTCTAAACGGTGTAAATTTTAAATTAGTGAAACAAAAACTGTTATTCGTAGCCGTAAAACGTAGCACTATCAATTTTGCCAGAAGCCATGTTGTTTTTCTCTTTCCGCTACGGCAAGCCGCTAGGGTCACAAGAGTGCAGACGTACGCGCACGTATTTCCGGGCGGGGTTGCACTAGACGCCAGCTACGATTCCACACACCGGTCAGTTCAGACCACACAAACAGAATGAAAAGACACGTGAAATTCCTTGAAACCAACGGTGATAACAGCCGGCTATACAACAAGCGCCTGCTTTTACCTTTGAGGTAAGAATGATAAATTGTTTATACAAATTTGTAACATTGCAAATTAATAAGTTTTGTTGTAATTTTTCCACACACATTTTTTTTACCTTATTCTCTCAACAGGCCACTTGGTCTCAAGAATGTACAGACTGGTACGTTTATTTTCATAACGTTTATGTATTTAATCCTTATCACTGAAATACCTGCATTATATTGAAGCTTCGTAAAATGTAAATATTGTCATGTAAAAACAATTCTCTTTTAAAAAATTTTATATATATATATATATATATATATATAATTTTTTTTAAAAGAGAATTGTATATATATATATATATCTAGTATATATGTATATATATATACCAGGTCAATTTTGTGTGTTTTGTTTAGTATACACTCAATTTGGCTAATGCTTAGACCCATAGTAGCATAAACTATTACTTGGGTTAATACCTTACATCATAAAAACCTGAGTTGGTTTCCAAAAGTTCACCACCTGTGACATACTTTTTGGTTTGACAGTGAATAGTGCGCCAACCCAAACACAGGGTTTCAATCTTCCTTGTCTTGCAGCCTGACAGGTTTTTTTCCGTACAGCTACAGCGTAATCTGTGTGAATTACAGAAACGTTACACCTGTATAATTTGGACAGAGTAACAAGAGTCTCAGAGTCTGACCCAGTTCAGAAGGACCAAAACAGGCAATCTTAAAATAAAGAGAAGAGAAGCTACTTCAAATTGTATCATTTGCATGTTATCTAAATATAAAACTTTTTTTTCCAGGAAAATCACACTCACAAACACATCGACCAGCAGCTGCCATCATTCCAGAAGATGATCAGAATATCAAAGCTATTTATATTCCCAAGACCATGACTGCTGCTCCATTTTTACCGGTATCTCCATATAATATTTTGTTATGCATTGAATTGTTGGAAATGAAAAACTCAATATTTTCTCTTTAGCATCCTGCATTGACACCTGGTCAAAGGCGCTTTCTGCACAATATCGCTGAGGCTTACAGCAAAGATCACATGAGGCAGCTAATATGCCAACACTACATGAACGTTCTGCACCGGTGCATCAGGACAGGTAAAACTCAAGAGATATTAATACTAGAAAAATCACATTAGTAAGAAAAAGATATGTAGGTCACAGTTGTTTTCAATCTACAGTATTGTATAAACGTTTTGGGCAGGTGTGAAAAGAATGCTGTAAACATACTTTCTGCAATAGAACAATTATTTTTTTAAGTGAGCAAACTGAAGAAAAATCTAAATAAATCATATTTGGTGTTTTAACCTTTAGCTTTCAAACCAGCATCAATTCTTATAGGTACACTCTAGCCTTCCACTGATTATTAGGGACATTAAGCATCAAATGTAAACAGGACGGCTCCGGTGCACTGACACCAGAATGTAGGCACGCCCATAGCAACAACAGCCTATCAATGGTGGTTTATAAAGAGGTTTTTAATGATTGATCATGTGAGTATATTAATTTTTAACATTTAATTTTGGCGTTAACAGGTAATTATTACGTCTGTTGAATATCTGATGTCAGAGCTAAGTAGCCATCCTGCCTACCATTGTTGCTTAAAGTCCCCATTTGGAATGGAGAGAACAGTGAAGTGCGACAAATAAAGAGGTGGAGAGAGATTGGGGTGGGATTGGAAAGATGACAGGCTCGGGACTTAAACCCGCATCACTCTGAACAACTGTGCATACGTGTTCCACAAGCTAACCACTATACCACGCCGCAGGAAAATGTATTTCCAGTTTAGAGTACCCTATGCATGAGACTATCAACAATGCTCTATAGGCGGCGACTAGGAACAGCCAAACCCTGCTGAGGTTGCCTTTCTTGAGCCACAAGGTAGTTATACTGCATCAACAAGGTCTCATCCAAAAATGCAGACTGCTAACATCCACAGCTGTACCTCCACCAGCCAAGTTCAAAATCTGTGTGCAATTTTAATTAGAAGAATTTCTGTTGTTCGAAGGTAGAGTGTTGGGTTAGGGTTACACCTTTTTTTATTTTGACTTCTTTTATTGATTAACTACATTGTGTTACTACACTGATGAAAATAACTAAAACCATTTGAGTTCTTGATGGCATTCTTTGTTTCCTGAATATTTCCACAGCATTGCATACTACTTTTTGCACAAATTCTTAAGTGTTCTCTCTAAACCGAGTTGATGTTAAGGCCATAATGTGGTTAAAGTAGATATCACTGTACTCTCAAAAGCTAAAGCACCTAATGCAATAAAGACAGGTTGATTTGTATTAGCAAAAAAAAAAAAAAAAAATTGGGTTCTACAGTGCATTCGTTAACTTTTATACAACTTGTTCTGATCTGTTCAGTTCCAGATGAGATTCCAGTTAAAAAAATTCAAAAGTCAAACATCCCAGAAGTGGACTACATGGAAAGGTATCAATATGCATCGACAAACAAAACGAAAGAGAATGGGAAAAGAACAATAAACTCAGTGACTGTTAAGAAAACAACACTACCTAAAATAATTCAGCAGCAAAGGTAAGTAAACCATACAATGTTGTGATCAAAGGTTAATCGTTTATAATAACCATGATTTTCTACAGATTGTCCTCCGACTTCTCAAAAATCAAATCGGTACAGTCAAGTAAAAGAAGGGCAACTATTGCAAACCCTGGTAGGTTGGTTCTTGTTAAAACATAGGATTCTTTGTGATCAAAATATTTTATACCCATCCCTTTACAACATATGATGTGAACATCTAGGATCGGACCCATGGGAATCTCCAGAAATGGATTGTTTTCTTGCTGGGCGCATGAGCAGCCTATCTTTCAACGAATTAGAGGAAGACGACGAAGACTTATTTTTCCTTGACTAAAACATCTACGTTGGTAAATTTGATTTCAAAAGTACATTTAGAAACATATAAAACAAATGCACTCATCACGTGTTTTTGCTCTTGATTAAAACAACATGGCACTCCTGTGATGTAGAGCTTTATTTTATGAAAATGACTTAACATGGGCCTTGAAAAAATTAATAGGGCACATATCTAGCAGATTAATTCAATCTAACATTACGCAAATAATGCAGCATTATTATATTTGAACAACCCTCTGTTGAAACCACAAACAATGACATTCTGGTGACATATAAACATTGTTCTATATATATTACATTAAAATAGAGCGTATTGTTATGATACAGCATTTATACGATGGTGACGTTCAGGTGAGAGGGAATGACAAAGATTATCACGTTGAAAAAGGCAGCAGGTAACATCTTCACTCTTAAGACTTTTTGTATTCAATTCTCTCGACTTTGACATCGTCTCCGATGAGTTGATAGACATACGTTACCACTGTGGATGCCTGAATGTCCATCAAAACAAACGATGGTGTAATGTTGCTGTGGGGAGATAAGGACAAAAATGTAACAAATGAAATTTATATAAACTTAATCAAGCATTTTAAGAGGTGTTTCATTTGTTCCCAAGTTCCGAAAATGTCAACAAATGAGTATAAAGTATCTGCAATGAAAATGGTTTTATAAACATAGCAGAAAAAAGTGATGACCAGAGGTCTTGCTTTAGAGAATAAAACACAATTTTTAAAAACTAAACTTCTGGGAAGTAAGCTTAGATCTTGTATCTGGAGTTAGCTATATATATATATTCACATGGAAAAACAAGTAGGCAACATAAAGTAGTTGGTTGTTTTTATTGAGATTATTTTCAAATTTGTTGTACTTTTTGGTGTATTTATTTCAGTTACATCATTTGGAGGAGGGGGGGGGTACTGAAGCATGTTTTTATGCAATATACATGTAAGTGATGGCAAAACCTGCTTTCAATTTTGAATAATGACAATAATAGTAATTAGGCAAAACGTTTTTGCACTATTAAAGGCTTTTTAAACTTTTTTCGGGGTTCAGCATTTGCTGATTCACAACCTCAGATCATAGTTTTTACAGATACACCAAGTTTGGGGTCAATACTTTAAAGACCATTTCAGCAAGTGTTATGTAAGTGTAATTCACAATCGGCTTGAATTCCATAACTTACAGTCGGCACAGTCAAGAGATGACCAAGTTTCAATTAAACACCTTAGATTTTTTTTCTACAAAAAATGTAAGTGGAAATTTGAACTAGGAGTTAAAGACTAGTTTCATTGGTGGTCCAGTGAAAGGTTAAACTCTCCTCGTGAAAATTTTCTATGTTAATAATAATATGAATTACAAATAAATATTACTTAAAACAATAGAAAAAATAAGTGCCTTTGAGCTTCACAGCTTAAAATATCAGTAAAAACCCTGTAATCTTTGAGTTTGTTTCAATATATAATAATCGCAATGGGATACTTTGAAATTCATATTAATAACACCAAGATAAGCTCGTTGCAAACACTTGTTTATACCAACTGGGAGAAGTGAAAAAATGTCCTACCTTTCCAGTGCACTATATGCCCCCGTGGCGGATCCAGGGTTAATATAAAATTTATTCTCATTTTCAAAAGCTTCAAATTTATGCGTGTGGCCTGAGATGAGGATATCCACATCCAGTTGCCTTTGAAGCAATGCCAAGCTCGCCATGTCTCCCCATGGGATCACTTGGTGTCCATGGATCAGTCCGATTTTAAATTGCCCCACTGTCACAACCTTCTGCTCAGGGTAATTCAAGTTCTGTTTGAACAAGAAATATAAATATTAAAAGAGAGAACAACCAACTTTAACAATGGCGAAATAGTAACCAAGCTAACCTCGTCAAAGTCTCCTCTGACAATATGCACGTCCCCAGCGAGTGTTTTCAGGTAATCGTAGCTCTCTTTCGTACACAGGTTTCCTGTGCAGAGGATGTGCTGAATCTTGCCAGGCACCAGAAGCTTTTTGAATTTGGCAGGAAGGGTGTTGCATCGGTGGGGAATGTGCAGGTCACCTAACACGAGGACCAGCTAGTGGCAAAACGACAACTTGTTATATTTACAATATTAGACAGAGTCAGGAAAGACAGAGTTGCAAGCAACACATTGCTGTCTGAGAAAATGTACATTATCAATTGAGAAAGAATGTCTTTGAAAACAACATGTACATTTAAATTATCAGGTATTTTCTTCGCAGACAGCAATTATGTCAAAGCTGAGCAAGAAAGTTGTTTTATTTACTTTGGCACTTTTGAAGATGCTAAGAGGAAATGGAGACCACTCACAAACAAACTAAAACGTGCCACTTTTCCACGAAATTTTAGTGATGGCAGGTCTACTCATATCGGTTTGCCTTTGCTTTTTCCCCTGAATTCCAGCATCCACACTGAGTTGACTTGTTCTAACTAGATCACTCCTACGTCACATCTTCACGAATGGGACACAAATGCCAAACATCTTGGAAATCATTATACTTTTTGTCTAGCCTGCGAGTTCTAGCTGAACACTGTCTTCTGCCATCAGGGAAAGGAAATCTGCACATCTTTGTTTGTCCATGCTCAAGGCATTTAAAAAAAGCATTACAATCTAACGTTAGAATTGTTTGCTGACCATAGTTAAGCTATGAGCTGTAGGTTCTAAACTGAACCATACAATACAGTGTCCTCGGTTCAATACACACTTGTGAAAGTGGTGGAAAAGCTAAGGTGTGCCATTATAAAATAGTTTGCTGGAAAAGCGGCAATAGTTTGGTAGAGCTATTGCACTGGTACCAGCGATGAAACCTGAGATTTCAAATAATACACAGCTAAACATTTGCTGTATTGAGGTTATAATCATGCTATGTCTTTATAACTTGTGAAAAAAATACATAAAAATAGTTTAATTTCGGTTTAGTCATCAAATTGAAGTCAATGAAAGACTATTATGGAGGCAACAGAAACATTTTATATCACTATACAATAGAGTGGGAGGAGGTGTTGTCACATTGGGTGCAGCTTGTATTATTAGTTTACATCAGGAGTCTCGTTTGAATTGTTTTGGGGTCAAATGTTTACGAAATACACAAAAACAACAACTATTACTAATAAAATAGATTATCAAAGCCTAAAAAACGGTTCATTTTAGTTTATATCGGTAGGAGTCGATATGTAATCGTGGCAAAAGTGACATCACGCTACAAATATGGCGGACATAATAGTCACTCCTCCCACTCTGTTAAAACATTAGGTTCCAACTCCTGTAAATTGACCAATGGAGAGGAAACTGGTTGGAAATCTACATTTGATCAGGAAACAAGTTATCTTCACATGAACCGAGATGGCCCTGACTGCAGACAAGTTAAGCACCACCCACTGAACGTTGATCCCCGCCCACGTAGATTGAGACCAGGCTATCACCCTGGAGCGGGGCTCCATGTTCTGTGGGTTGGTACTTGCATAAGCTCCCTAGAGAATATCTACAGTATAAAAAAAGGCTCCGCCTTCCTTGTGGTAACACAACATTTCAAAACAAATGTTCGATAGTTATCTATAGAGTAAACTAGGTTCAATAGTCTAGTAATAACACTAGTTCAATAGTTTTTTTTTTATTTGTGAACCAGTCTGGACCCAAATTTTATGAAAAGAGGTTAAACCAAGCAGACCAGAGGAAGCAGATAAAATACTTTTTCATACAGAAAAGGAGAGAGTCAGGAGAGGCACTTACTCTGTGACCAGCCTGAATACGGTGCAGAGATCATGGTTGGGGACAGTGGGTGAGGAAGGGTGAGGGAGGGGATGTATGATCACAACAACAACAACAAAAAACATACAAAAGTGAAAGATGATGTGAGACAGACAGAAAACGTGAATAAATTATATCAATAAAAAAAAATCAACATAAATAAGATGGAATGTTAGTTCAACGTGGTTGAATGGGTGGCAGTTAGTGTGAAGCTTGGGATAAAAGCTGCTGAGGCATCGAATAAGAACAATAAATAACTTTAGATCCTGAAGTTCCATGGAATTTAACAGACAAAGATAGGATTTAAAACAAGCGTCAGAGCTTTGAAACCATGTGACGTTTCTATTATGAGAAAAATGCTGTAAAACAAATACTAAGTACGTGCAATTTAGACAATAGTTTTAATCATGTATTATTAACTTTAATGTGATTAAAATGTAGTATTTCGAATTGTGAGTTATTGGTACAACAGTTTGACGTTAGCCACTTAAAGCTAGCAATTGTTTTGGATTAGGATTGTACTGTTTGCATTATCATTTATATAATGCTGAAGTGCATATGCGTAATTTACTTCGAGCTTCATTTTAATTCTTTAAAAGATATTTTAGAGACTACATCCTGTTTGGGTAAGTTACAGTTGAGATATGGGTTGAATCACTGAGGCTAGCTCGCCGCTGTCATGTGACACTTCTGCCTTTAATTCAAATCTTGTGAAGAACGCGGAACTATTTAACGTTAGACGACGTTTGAGTTTGAAATTAAACATAAATACTGATATACAGGTACTAGGTAAATAAACGTACACCTACCATTTTTAGTCCAGCTGCGTGTTTGAAACGGAGCTCAGGAAGCTGATGTTGATTCGTAAGGCCAGGAAAATGTTGCCAGATCCACTACGATCTACATTAAAAACTGGTGATGGCAACTTTTAGCTTCAGAAACAGAGCAACTGGCAACCCATTCCAGCATTCTACAACATAACAGCGCCATCTGGCGTTGCTGAAACTGATTTTGATATTTTAATTAATAATAAATAAATAATAAATATAATAAATTGAATTGAATTTGACTTCTTTTAACTAACCTTTCCATTGTATTTCAGCCTGAACAGTTTGGTTACAAATACAGATGGATAATAGGGAAATAGACACAGATTGGGAAAGGAGGAAACAAGAAGATTGAGGACATGATAGGACTGCGACAGAGAAGGAGTGAAGACACACAAACACAGGCCTGAACTCCCCAGAATTGTATCATGTGATCACTCCTGAATTTTTTTAAATGACCTTCGTTGTCACCCTCATGTAATTAGGAACTATAATGTTTTGCCTAGGATTGTTTTACGGTACATCATTCCAGATGATTTTTTTAATCACACTTTTTTATTTCTATGCTACATAGATACCACACTGTATTGATTTGTTTTTATTGTATAATGTCTGTTATTGACAGGCAACTTTGAGGCCTCCTGAGCTGGTATATATACCATTTAAGAATGTCATCTTTGAGCTTCTGGGATGCTGAGTGTTTGATCGACATTAGATCTGTTTGGGAATCTTTATGCTGAAAGGCCATGCCATTGAGGAATACCAAATGTCAAGCAGCTCTCTGAAGCTTGAAAAGTGGGTGGGGACCTAGAACGCAGTTTGACTTTGGCAATTTATGTCGCCGTCGACATTTAATTCAAGATATTTTTTTTACTCACGGCTGGTTTTGGGATTTCTAAAAAGTTCTTAAGTGCAAAAATCTCAAAGTCACCTTACTTTCTACTCCATTCATGCCTCGTTTTAATCATACTTGTCAATGGCAATAACTTAACGAGCCTCTATTATGATTTAAAACGGTTTATTATTTGATTTTCAGAGCCATTGACAACAGGTTAAAGCACATGCCAGGTAAAAAAAAAACCCACGACAATCTTATAATAATAAGCATTTATTTTTACTTGTTTAACATTTTATAATGCCTCCTCAATGATCAGTTACGTGACACTTGTTCATACAAAACCCCAAAACTCCTAAATCAACAAATATTGTACTCTCAGTGAGAACTCTTTCTGTTTTTTACCTTCCGGAAATCCACAATTTACAAGAAAATGGTTTTAATTGCTTTAAAAGCTATAATTTGTTCCTTATTCCCACATCATCCACCACCGTCCCTGTTTTCAATGTCTGCTTTTCCTTTTCTATAAAACCCATGAACACTCAAGGAGTGCTCCTTGATTTAAGATTCATAGTCCAGGCTCTTTCTCGTTCATCCAGTCTAATAAAAAAATGTCTATTTTCTTTCTCCATTTTCCTCTTCACTGAGCCCAACAGCCACTGGAATATTTCCTCTCAGAAAAGAAGATTTACATCAGAGTGAGTTGGGATCAATGCAAATAAGGTTTGGTACAGTATGTGGCTTGGTGAACCTTTTATTTCCCTCAAAGTGAATACAAATTACCCCTTTTGAGGCATAACCGATATAAAAAAAAACATATAAAACACAACTCTGGGTGCATAAAATTAGTAAATTAGTTTCCCAAATATCTAATTCTGTCTAATCCTCTGTCTTTTTCTCTGTAAAGATGGAATGTTTATTTTGATAAAGTGTAGGAGCTTGAAAGTGTGCATTGTGTGATTCTGCATGTCTAGATGCACACTTTTTTCATACAGTTTTGTTTATTATTACTTACATTTTTACATAAAACAATGACTAACTTGCGTTACTGTAAGTCTCTGACCTTGCAATGTGTCCACACCCTCCATCTTTTGATTACAAGTCTGACGTAGAGTAGTACCAAAATACACGTTGTATTACGATAGTAACAAACATTGCTTTCACTTATTGATAACAGACCGTATTACACCATGACCGTTACCTACTTTATAGAGTCTGTGATTGTGTGTGACAAGTATGTCTACGGGTGGGTAAATACATTTGGCAACATATTAGTTGTAAGACATAATGATGTTGTAGGTTGTTGGACTGTAGGTTTTCATGACATGTTTATTAATTTTCTTTACTGCTTATTATCTCCATAGCTCATTTGTGAAAGGGTTACACCCTGGTGGTTACCAATCCATCACAGGGCAACATAGTACCAAACATTGCTTTCACTTATTGTGGACACACATTATTTCACTACGATTGTTGCCTAGGTTATGGAGTAGTGTGGGGTGGAGCTTTAAAATTATCACAGGTCTTGTACTTTCAAGGGTTATCCCTTTTTTTCACCAATAGATGGCGCTGATGGCACTAATTTGGGTCTGTAAAATTTAACTTAGACAATCGCACATTTTCTCACATTTTAACTGGCATTACCTTACGATTTATCTGTCATTATAACTCTATCCGTCAAAATATCAAATTTAATGACCTTTTTGAAACCTACAAATTGAAATTAAAATTAAGGTACTTAATTAAAAACGGCTGGTGTTTTTGGCACACTCACCGGTGTGTGCAGAGCGACAATGGTTTCATTATTTTCTTGTCATCTACATGAGCTAATGTATCTTTGATTTGGTAGTAAATTAAACGATCAAAGTAAACAGTAATAGTAGGCTAAACATAAATTTTAAAATCAGTAAACACAAAGGATAATTTATGATTTATCATATTAAAATAGTTTTCTCATTTTACAAAACAAAATGTAACCAATGCATCTAATAATACTGTTAAAAACATTTGTCTAGCTGTCAAAATAAAGATGTAAAACTTAAAAGTACATTTTTACAATGTCTCTTTGTCAGAAACAGCTGAAAGCTTGAACATATCCTTCTCTTCTTGTTCCACAGTTTCTCTTTTATCTCTCTCTTCTCCTTCCACATGCCAACCAACCATCAGCTGATAAACCATCACTCCGAGTAGAGCACCAATGAACGGGGCAAATATTGGCACCAAGGACCAGTAAGAGTTTGCTCTAGGGTGGATTGAAATAATTATGTTAGCGGTATGATAATAAACAAGTAATAATCTTTATGGGAAAGAAGATATGACTCACGTAAACACCTCTGAGCCCCACCCAGCAAGTGCTGTAAAGATTCGAGGTCCCAAATCTCTAGCTGGGTTTACAGCATAACCGGAGTTAAAACCCATTGACTGGCCAATCACCAGAACCACTAAGCCCACAGTGAATGCCTCCAGACCTTGAGGGATGGGGTTGTTGTATGGGTCGACGATAGCAAGGATGCACACGATTAGAGCTGCTGTGCCTATCATCTGTTGGTTGTTAAAAGCAAACTGTTATTTATCATTTGTACAAAAGTATCAAAAGTGTTGAGAAAAAATAAAAAGGATAAATTCCCCCAAAAAGCAAAGACAAGTAAAAAAAAATCTGTTCCAAGCAATTTTTATGCTAGAACACAAGCCATATCACAGGTCTTGTACTTCCAAGGATTAACTCTTCTTTTTACCACTAGAGGGCACTGATAGTAAAATTAAACTGAAAGACATTTTCTCACATTTTAATCTGCATGACCTTGCAAGATACGTGTCTTAACTCTTGTAATATTGGTTTTAAACTTAAAATATCAAAGCTATTAACTTTTTCAAACATACAAAAACATATCTTTAAGTTAAAAAAAATTGGACACTACCATATAACAATCACAAAAATGATAACATCTCAACTGTAAATGTACTACTTTCTTATTATGTAATTGCATCATATTCAAATATGAAACTAATAATAATTTAAAATAAACCGAATCATAAGAAAAAGGTTTACACAAAGTGCCTTTATTTACTTTAGTGGAGAGAATTTCCAAGATTTAAGCTTTTCCACCCGGTAGATCTCCAACCACAAAAGCCAACATTGTTCATCCAATAGACAAAAAAGTCATACTATATGTTGTCTAAAACTTTATTCATTATGTTTAATTTTCATTTATTAATGTTTACAGTGCATAAACTGGAAAGTAGTGGGTAAAGAAGATTAAATTAAAAGAGGAACATTCTCTTCTGGTCTTCAACCACTCATTTCCAGCTGTGACTACTATCAATAGCCATGAACATAATATTTTCCATCATCGTATCCCAAGTCTCACCTGATCAAAGAAGCCATTAAGCAAATTGAGGTGTTTAGAAGGGTAAGTTGCAAAGATTCCTGCGGTTGCATTGTCCCCAACAACAGTGAAAGAACCTTGTCCATAGTCTTGAATCGCATCTACAAGGAATCAAAGAGTCTTAGATTTCTAAAATCCTTGAAATAAAAATCATTGTCACTTGTTAGTTTCATTGTTGCCAGATGTAGGGTTCACCAAATTTTCAAAAACCTTTAAAACTCACCAAAATACATGCCAAATATTATTCCTGATCCAAGAAAAGCCCCTAGAGTCTGAGACAGGAAGTAGACTGGGAATTTCCTCCAGGGCTCCCTCCCCAACAAACAGAGGGCATAGGTCACAGTGGGGTTTATGTGACCTCCTAAAAAACAAATGTTTGTCTGAACAACTGCTTGATCTTTTAATATGTTTGCACTTATAAACGGGATCACACCAGTGATGGAAAATGGGAACCATAGAGTAGACTCTCACTTTAATCTTTACATACCGACACGCAGGATTAAACCTCAAAAATATTTAAATTGTACTTTTTCATAAACGTTTTAGCCATGGATTAAGTATGTCTGGGAAGGTTGTTTTTAACTGTCTGTGCATCCATTCCCATTGGAAACGGGGCTCACAAGAGTAAATACTCATTATTTTCAAATCAAACCAACTGTCAAAAGAAATTAAGCCTGTTAAACTTCAGAGATATTGGGAAATTTACTACATGGATTATACCTGAGACTTGCCCACAAACCAGGATTCCTAATGTAGCAGCGAACCCAAATGCGAAGTTGACAGTGAGAAACATTCCATGAGAGCCTCCACTTAAAATCAGCTGGGCGATGGAGCCACAACCGAACATCTACAAATTGTCAAAAAGCACATTTTTAGACAAAATAAAAGTAAAATTTCAGATGTTTGTGAGTGATTACATCTGAAATACATGCTGGAAAAGACTCACTCCATCCACCTACCCCACATATCTAAAAGTAATCACTCGAATACATATGAAATAAAGTGACATCCAAGTTGCATATTGGTTGATATGACACGCCTCACCTAGGTTAAACTTTGGAAATGTCTGATCTAGAAGACTTTTTGAATGCGAGGCCATGCCTAAACTGTTCCCACAAATTTGGATGTGTGAAATTGTTTGTTTTGCTAGTGTACAGAGTTCCTTATCTATACTTAAAGGCCTCTAGACACTGGTTTGAAGTTTCGGTCCAACGTTTCATGCGACTCGAGTGAAAACCTTGGCCAAACGCCATCTTTAGGCAGCGAGAACCATTGCATCAATATTTCCTTGATGCAGATGAAGAAGTCATCCAAAGATTTGTGTGGATCTCAATTCGGGTTGGTGTGTAGAGGGCTTAAGGGGACACTCAAGGGGACATGTCTCCACTACTCTAACCCGGTCAGAAAAGAAATCTGGTCCAATGTAAACTCATGTATTATTGGCCACTGGTTTGTGGGCCAAAGATTTCCAAAGGCTGGCAGTTTCTTTTAATGTGGCATCATGTTAAGTATAGATTATTAATCCGAGACTTGGTCCGGCCATATACCATATTTTTGCCATTGGATTTGGTGATGTGTGGATTGGATGCAGTTTACATGGAAACCTTTGAAGTCACAGAAAGGTCTGTAGCAATAAAATTGGTAACCCCCATGAACTTACTGAATTGTAGGTGCATAACAACCACTGAAGGTTTATACAAATCTGGCCATAGAAAGAAATAGAACATCTGAAATAAATCATTTGAACAGGTGAGTGAATGCCTTAATATTACAGTGTGTTTTTGAGCTTAAATTCAAAATAGTTGTCACAGCATGTATAGTACACTTTTCCATAGCAAGAATAAATTGTTGCTAATAAGACCACCGAGGTGCGTTTATCTGAAAATATAAATATTCTGCATGCATTGCAACAAAGCAGTGTATTGAATTAAATTCATGTGTTTAGCAATTGAAGAAAATAAAAACTTTTACAATAAAATAAGCACTTCTTGATATCCGTCATTTAATGCTAGAAAATTTTTAGGTAGTGAAAAATTGACATTCTACCTTTAATCTTGAGTGAAAGCAGAAGTAGGCACAGATAAAGCAGAACCGCTGACTGGAAATGACCATAATTTTACAAAGGCCACTAAAGAGATTTCTTTTACAAAAAATCTTGGTTTTAACCTGTGTATAAAGGCTTCTTTGTATTGATTGAACACCATCACATGCGTATAATTTGAAACCCATCTAGAGCAGTGTTTTATCCATAGACGCCTATCCAATGGATATCATTGGGTCTGTTTTCAACAATGTGTCAGTGTTGTAGCAAGACTCCAGTTTTTCTTTGACATTTTGATTCACAGAAGCACCCTTGGCATCATTTTTTGTTTTGCGAGCTGCATTTGAAGAATGTGAAATGTTATGGACATGTGGTTTTGATAGATACTTGAGCAGTTTCTTTCTCTCCCATTGCGCGATGCCCTCTAGCTTGTCTGTGTTTGCCAGCCGTTATTGAGCCGCGTGATCTTCCTCTGGATGGGGGGTTTCGCAGACCGCACAGTACCAATAGAAAACAACAGATGGGCATGGGAGACCTCAATTTCTCTCCCAATATTGCTGCTCCGGAGCCTTAGTTTCCATTGAAAACAGATGGTGGAATATGTTTTAACCCGTGACCCCCTCAGTGGTGTGTAAAGTTTATTCCAGACATGTTTGAATTCTGCATTATATATACTCTGTTGCATTCAAACCTGTTGCTTGTGATAATAGTGCTGAACAAACTGTTTAAGAAATTTAAAACGATGTAATTGCAGGTTCTTTTAAAGCTCGCATTGCTAAAAATGAGTTTCCATAGTAACATATTTTCTCCAGAGGTTTAGCAGAAGAGCTGTAAATTCACAACTAAAAATGGAAGTGTTTAATCTCAATTCAGCAGTATTTTCCATCACTTGCTCATGTTTTCAGTCACCCTAAATACAGGGAATTTGGCTGACAACATTGGTGGTTATTAATGTGCTTGTCTCATTTGGTTTTAATAATTATTACTAGTACTGTTGTTTATTCAGTTCATATACCCAAGAGACATTTTTCTGTAACCTGCCACTTTTTGCCAATTATGTCATTGAAGGGTTCTCAAGTTTAGATACTCCACCCCCAACCTGAGATTTCATTTATACAACATGGGAAGCATTGTATAACACCATTTTGAAGCACATACGTTTTTTAACAATAGTACTATGACTTAATTGAGTTAGTAATCTTGAAGAGAACTCAAAGTCATCTTTCCTTGTTATAATATTGTCTCAGAACAGTACATTTTGTTAGCAAAAGAGACTTTCCAACATTTAGTCTTCCTCTGCCTCACACAGTGGTGTCTATTTATTCCCAGAATACACTACAATGACAAACCGTTGCCAAGCTGAAAAGCTGCATAATGGGATCTACAGTTTGTGTGCTATCACCCAAGCAAATAATATAAATTAAATATAATATAAATTAAAATAAAATATATCGATTAAAAATTGCATGCATTTAAATGCACACCAATCCAATCCAATCCAATCCAATCCATCTTTATTTATATAGCACTTTTTAAAAACAACAGGGTCAGCCAAAGTGCTGTACACAGCCTATGAGGTTTAAGGCTAATAAAAATAGTGATGTAACATAAAATAAATAAAAGTTTGATAAAGCATAGAAAAATAAAACCACACAATAAAAAACACCAGTCAGAGGTAAGAACAATAAAACAAGTAAAAGTCAACAATTCAGACAGAGTTAAAAGCCAGAGTAAAAAGATGTGTTTTTAAGGATGACTTAAAAACCATAAAAGAATCAATCTGTCTAAGGTGCAAAGGCAGTTTGTTCCACAGTTTTGGACCTGCGACAGAGAAGGAGCATACACCAGGCTGGATGAGGCCTGCGGACCTTGTTGTTTTGCCAAGATCGTAAAGTAGGTTCTATCATTTATTTCTAACGCATATTTACATGTACATCTAACAGAGTCCTATTCAAGGAAACACTTATTTATGTTTTAATGCGGCACATGTTTTTTTGTGCTATTAATCTGATAGCAGATACCATTTGATCATATGTAGGATGTAATTTTTGTAACAATTGTAACCGAAAACAATCAGAAAAACCTGGTATTCAACTCCCTTTGTGTTATTTTACAGTCTGTTCTGCAAATGACACATTTAGCTACAAATGAAGTTACAAAATAATTAGTTTAGCTTTGATCGTGTGCTTCATTTCATGTTTTTATCACGAGAATTAGACTGAGCTGAAAAACACAGTAAAATCAGGATGACGTTTGAAAGCATAATGCATGAGTACAAAGTGTTAAGCATAAAAACAGATTTTGCATATTAAAAGAGACTCAAAACCCCTTTCATACGATCCTTTGCAGAACCAAGAGTCAACTGGCAAGTGGAACAAGTCCCTTCAGATTAAGCTGAATGAAAATTTCAAGCACATGAAAGCTTGTGCATTTTGTTTGATATCTTGCAGGCATGTATTCAAATCATCAAAGAGTCAGTAATGTACTCAGGATTCATCACCCATTTATCAGCTTGAGTTTGGCATATATTGAGATTGAAGCGTTATATTGATGCATTTGTAGTTCAACCAAATTATAGAAAACATGCTTTTTAACATACAAATGCATCCAATATTCAAACCAAATTTGAGTACATTCCTCCAGGATTTGAATACCCCATAACTGTTTTGACTTAACCATGTGTTTAATAAAAGAGAAGTACAAGAGAACAACAAAAGTGTCTCACCACCAGAATGAGGGTGCCCAGACATTCTGCCAACGCTTGCCTTATGAGCAAGTTCCGAACATGAAAGGTCTGAGCAAACTTATCTAGAATCACCTTTTGTCTTCCCATATTGAGTTTTAATGATGATGATGATCAGAGAGTTTAACTTGTTCATCTGAACCCAGATCATATATACTCTCCTGAATGCCCTGCCCCATCTTAATAACAACAAAATAACAGAAGCCCTCCTACTGTATCTTCCCCTCCCTCCATGCCAGCCTCATGCAGAAGCGTTTAACTCTTTTTGTGGTGGTGAATGCATGTGGTTAGTGTTTAAAAGTCATTGGATGTTTATTCTTACAGAATATGGAGCCCTCTTTGTAATAATTTCTGTTGGTATAGAGTTGTGTTCATAAGTTTACACACCAAATGTTCTGATTTCTTGGCATTTTTTCCACTCATGGTAAGTGGTTGGGTGAAACCATTTATTGGCAAACAACAGTTTTTACAACTTTTAAATCATAATAAAAACTTTCCAAATGACCCTGATAAAAAGTTTACAATAAACCTGTTGATTTTCCCCAGATATCATTCACAAACACTGACAAAAGGGGTTTAACTAGCTGGTAAGGGAAACCATTTCTCACATTGCGACCTGTTCACTTGTAGTAAATGTTTCTGCATAAAAGAGTTTCTGGGCTTCTGATAGACCCTTGTCTCTTTCAGTGATGCGCTGACATTTCTGAATTCTGAGAGATGGGGAAAGCAAAAAAGCTGTTAACGGATCTCAAATGTGAACTCAAACGTGCAGTTCATGCAAGACAACCCAAGAATATACAAGAGGCTTTTTGCTAAGAAGAATAGGCTGCTTTACCAACAAAAAAGATATAGAACCTCAACAACAACAACTACTTCAAGAGACTTCAGGCTATCATTGATGTTAAAGGGGGGACTACAAAATATTTAGAACTGGAGTATGTCAACTTTTGATCAGGATAATTTGGAAAGTTTCTGTTGTCATTATGATTTGAAAAGAGGGAACATAGTTGTTTGACAAATGTTTTCACCCAACCACTAACTATGAGTGGGAAAAAAGATGAAACTTATGAGCACACCTTTTTTATGTGTCTCTATGATACTTATTTTCTATTTTAATGGTATTGAGAAGAAAATCCAGTGTTTTTCCCACTACAGCACCTATAATACTGTCATTTAGGGGTTTCATTTACATGAATGTATCATTGATAACTGGTTATATTGAAGTTTTTCTCTGTACAAACTGATGATGGCAACCAATTATAAACATTTTTGAGTGTTTTCCACTTTAAAACTGTCCCCAGAATGTATGTGATACATTTGTTGTAGGATTAATTAAGCTGATTTGTTGTAGCTACATCACATGGCTACCTTTTTTTTCTTCAAATAACCAGATGATTCCATTAAAATTTAACACAGTTCTAGCCCATAAATTGTAAACTATTCTTTGTGTCAGTGTGAACATTTCTCTGTGATCTATTAGCCATCTGATATCTAAGGCCAAGTCCCTCCTTCATACATTTTCAGGCTGGATTACAGAGCTTTTATGAAATTATAATATACTATATTCATCTGTGAACTTTTATAAAGAATGCTAAGAGAATACAAAATATTAAAGTGTCACTTTACAAATAGTTAAGAACATTGTAAAATAAATTATTCTCTTTGATTCCCCTACTCAAGGAAGCACATGTAGAGGCCATTAGCTTTCTTAAGTTGGCCAATTAACATAAGAATGATAATAAGGCTGCCAATGTACCCAAAACTCCAGTACCACCATGAAAAAATTGGTAAAAATATGCTTCCAAAATGGAGGGGGCAGAACATTACACCATATCCAAGGGACATTAAACAGGACCATGAATTATAAAATACTGCATCGGTATTCCATCAAGCAAATGACCAGAGACCTGTAGCTAATGCAACAAAGGTGTGCCTAAAGTAGACGTACATTAGGTTCTGGAGTGGCCCAAACCTAGCATCTATAAGACCAGTGATTGGCTAGCAACTATACATACACAGTCAAGTCTTTTGACTCACTGAAGCCACTGGTAAATAAGCAAAAGTTTCTATGTTATATGAAATAAATATCTAGAATTATTAATAAAATTGTAAAATAAAAAAGTGCAGGAACAAATGCTTTAGCCGGATACTCAGTAACAGTGTTATATATTTTAGATGCCTTAAACTGAGCTGATGAGTAGGATCAGTGTAAAAGGAAGACTTTTTGCAACCCAACCCTCCGGGAACAGGTCTGGAACACCTTGTCTTTGAGGGAAAGTTCACCATATACTTTCATTCATTAGTTTTTACTATGCTTGTATATGATTCAAATGCAAAAGTTTGATGTGAAGCATTAGAGAGGCAAAGTGTAGCGAATTAGCCGTGAGATCTGTTAGTGGATCAGAGATTACACCGATTATTCCTCATCTCTCCCCTCGGGCTGTTCCCGAGACATGGATGAGAATTAATTCAGCTCTTGAAACCATCCATACTGAGGCCTTTGATAAGTACCTTGCTAAACTCTGAAAGAACAAGCTGTCTGACTGAATGTCAATAAAACTCTGACAGGCCTTTTTAACCACGGGGGATTAAAGGCAGTATGAAGTGGTATTTGAGCTAACATTTAAACAGCAGACTGTTTGGAAAGTATGGGAAGGTAATGTGAAGTGTTTCAGAAAAGTCTTGAGGGAAAAGTCACAACCTTACACAGGATACCTTGAGCGTGTTTGTTCACACCTACGGAAATCTATTTCTGTGCAGTCTTCAGCTTTTTAATGTTATTCTAAATGCAACAACGAATGAGAATATGTGCAAATCAAGCAGTGCTTATTAAACAATCCTCTATTTAGGTTTTTATCACTGTGTGAGAACTCAAATGCCCTTTTTCACAGTTTGATTAAAAATTACAAATGCATTGAATGTTCTTTGAATCAGTTGCTGTGACGAAATTATGGGCCTTTTTCATTATAAATACATCTCGTTCTGCTTTCACAGCAATGGATCCGTGTTAATTAAACGTTTCCTTTGTAGAAAAACCTCTCCTTACAGTCAGGTTCACAGTTTGCTATTTCAGGAGTTACACGTTTTATTCTGAAGACAGAGTTTGTTTTTTAAAAGGTTGATTAGAAATGGTAGTTCAAAAGTTTTTGATGCCAGTTTGGAATAAATTCCTTAGTAATTTAATGTTGTAGATAATAAAATATATCTTTTTGTATAAAATATCTATATCTATTATATCTATAAAATATATGTATTTTAATTCAAATAAATATGGCAAATATATTATTTTTGTTAGTAAACGAATTTGATGGTGTCTGTTAGCATCCAGATTTGAATCTTCTAAAAGAGCTAGCAACTCATGGAAAAACAGGAATCATGTAGCAACGCTCATTAAGCAAACAATAGCACATTTTTAAAAAGATTAAATGAAAAACTAAAACTTTACATTTTACGAAATCAAGTTAAAACCGTAAACTAGCTAAGGTCACTCTATTGTGTTCCTTAGTGCACTCGCAAAGCGCATGCGCCATGTTCGACGGTAGGTGGCAGCCATTGACTGTATAAAAACCAGCAGTGCCTTACTGAATTACAAGTTTAAAAGAAGGATAAACAAAAACTCACCGAGCCAAGTCCGACACTATGGACATCTGGTGACAGCTTGTCCTCGGGCTCGAGTAGCTATTAAGTCCAAAACAGCCAAAGAATTAATTTAGTCAGACCAGACGTACGAGAGTTTGTCAGTGCTACATTAGCCTCATGCTAGATCAGTTAAGCCTCTCAAGGTGTACGAGTTGATTTGTAATATAGCTATATTCAAAAAGGGCTTTAATAGTCAAAAACAGACAACAGGTGACTTGAGATATACACTTTACCACTAGCTTGGATATTGTTTAAAGAAATCCCAATATTTATCTAGTAGCTAACTGTTGCACTCACTGGAATTAAATAATTGATTATTAGCCTAAATGAATATAAACTATAGTTACAATGAATATGCTACAAAAGCATATCTAGTTTATCTTATTAACTAATGTAACAAAAAGGGACACAGGAAAGACATTGTCTGTACATGAAAATTACTTTGACACATGGAAACATGATCAATTCTGCTCTTGTATTTTAATAGCTTTAAACCCTAATGCGTGTCGTGTGCATGCATGTAGATGTGGCTGATGGGTGATTAGAAATCTGTTCTTTTTATTTCAACCCGACTCAGTTTTAGTATCAAATTTGTTGACCAACACATGACAAGAAAGTATTTTGCTTTTGTGCTTTCTCCTTTATTCTCAATTTAATCTTCATAAACGTCACCAGAAATAAGTTGAAGGGAAAATTTAAGATATGCTGGGATATAGATTGGATTGAAAGAAGCTGAATTCAGAGCATGCTACTCACATTTTAAAGTGCAATGGAAGGACATCAATTTTTATACCTACTTAGCAATTCTCTTTGTCTTCACATTACATGAAAGCCAGAGGGAGAGTGTGGTGAAGAGGAGTACAGGGAGACAACACGGAGCTGTGAAAGCAGTATTAAAAGGGTGTTCCCTTGGAAACATATTCTTCATTTGATTTGTAAATCGCTGTATACAGCTTAATTGATCAGTAATACTCTAAATACCATCTTAATTTTTTTATTTTCAATAATTACATGCTGTAATGACCCTGTTTGTTTCCATATATATATATCCATATACAATTTCTCAGATATTCTGAGGGTTCACAAGGTAGAACTTTATGTATTGTGATATTCTAAAAGTATAAATAATGTAAAAAAGCATGCTCTACTGTTCAATAAAGTTTATTCCATAAAACAGTGTGTAAGTAATAGAGAAAAATGACTTAAATAACATTAGCAGGCAAATATGTTTAACCAATCATTAAACCAACCAAAGTTGATTAATAATTAAGAAACACTTAATTTCACTAAGGGGTAAACCTTTATAAACTGTGAAATATTTAGTGGTCCCTGTGAAGATGTCTGAATTTGAACTCCCTTAAAAGCCTGCGGCTTTTTGACAGTATAAATAGTTTTCATTCATGTAGGGCTAGGAATTAATTGCAATCATTTTCCCAACCAAACAATCTTTCTCTGAATAGCCACATGCTGTTGTGAAAAGGAGTTGTGGGAATACATAGGCAGATTTAATTTAGGTAGTTTTAACAATCAAATTCTATATATATATCTGTATGCGCTGTGGTTTTTAAGTCACCGTTTACAACAGAGGCTAACACTTATGTGTCTTTAAAATACTGTTTTGTATAGTCTAGTCTATTCATAGACGGTTCTTTGATCAAAATTAACATTGTTATAAAAACACCCTTTTAATCCACAGTCCTATTAAATGTATTTAATATACCCTTAACTTTATTACTTTTAATAGCTACATATTTTGTCTAGTTCTTGCCATCCCTGGTTTTACACGAGTCCACCAGTTATGAGTGATATTTAGAAAAGGCCAGAAACTCAACTCAATCTGTAGCTGTTAAATCTGCTCTCCTGTCCACTCACCGAGCAGCTTTCAGACAGCAGCTGACCTTTATATTCGTCTGCAGACAGCAGCTTCCCCAATGTCAATAAAATCTCTTTTTATTTAAAGTGTCCCTGATAAGCTATTTTAAAATTGTTATTTTGCACCAGCTCTCTCTTCGAATAAACTTCGAGCATCCAAGGTTTTTCTGAAAAAAAAAAAAAAAAAAAAAACCCAAAACAAAACAAAAACATGTCAATGATGAACGAAGAAAGTATTGGGCTCATTGAAACCATCTTTTTAAGATCACTCCACACTTTTTCAATTAATATGGATCATTTTGTATTTTTGCATCCATTCATGTATTCCAACACTGTAAATACGAATTGGCTTGAAACATTGGTCAGTGACTAATCTCCCATAGAAAATGCACATCGTTCCACTTCTAGTTCATATTATTTTCCAAAATTTTAGCTGGCCGGGATGTTGGTGAGTAAATACTGCTGTATTTACTATAACTTTATCGGATATGAACATGAACAGCATAATCCTGTTTGATTTCTGGAACACGTTGCGCCTCATTCCAGACCTTTTCTAAGATGTTCCTCCATTAGACAGCTGTCCGTACAATCTCTGATTACACACTGCAAGAGTCTCAAGAAAGATCCATGCCAGCAACACTTTTTTTTCTCAGTGATATGCTCAAAATCTGCTTTTCAAGCATCAAACAGATTGAATCCTAAGACAAAGCTGTCGTATGACTGTAAATGACATGTATTGGATTTGCATGCTTCTATGTCAGCTTGGCATCCAGTTCAAACATAGATTTCTTTCTCGTAGTGTTGTTTCTTCACTTGTCAGGGAAGAGAGGAAAAGTACACATTTGGTCACCTTGAATTTATTGAAGTGACCCAGCACGTGTCTGTAAGCATGCCCCTTTTTCTGTTGAGAACAGCAAAAACAAAGTGTTCTGTTTTTATCTCCCACTCAAAACATTAAAATGGGAACAAAACGTACAGCTTTGCTTTAGCTATGCACAGTTCTGTTTGAAAGTTAGCGTTGGAGGGTTGTAAATTTATTTTTAGAAGATATCCCTGTCTGCAAAAAGTGGGAATAGGTTGTATTGTTTTAGGTTGTATTGTTTTAATGTGGCAAGGATTGAATATCAATTATTTCTAAATATAGTAAAGAATTATTTCATATCGGCTTAAGATACTACAACATATTTTAAAAGGATGTTAACAAATGATTTAAAGTCAACTGCACGTAATAAAAAAGACTGCAATATGGTGACTTTTTCAAAAGTCTACAAATGAAGACCAAAAATCCATGTTTTCCTTAAAATTGCAGCATAAATAAAATAAAAAAATTGCAGCATTCCATTTGCTTCTTTTTGTTTTTGTCAGTCTATAGAATGCCTTTTTCAGATCTCACACTTACACGTGTAAGATCTTTTTACACTATGTTGAACTATTTTATAAAAATGAAGTATCAGATTTAAATATTAAAGTTCCAAAACGTAAAAGTAAGTACCCAACTTTTAGAAGTATCTCTGGTTTAAACTGCTTCATGCCATGCAGAAAAGGATGCCTCCAAATATCTTGTGCAAATGGAAAATGAGCCCCTGCAGACCCCGTTCAACCGTGGAGGAGCTAAATAGTGATTTGTGTATGCAGAGTAGTTGACAAGGGTCCCGGTAGAGTTCAACAAAGATTTGTTTGATTTCCCAGTTTACATAAAAAAATAAAAAATGTTGGTTGAGTCAATTGATGTGGAAAAGTTTCCTGCTCAACATATTTCATATTAAACTTAATTAAAAAATCTCAGCAATATCAGGTTTTGTGCCCATCCATTACCTAATCCATCCATCCAAACACCCACCCTCCTATCCATCCATATATCCATCCATCCATCTCCCGTTTTTTGCTAACTGCTTTGTCCTTTTTAGGGTCATTGGGTTCTGCTGATGTTCGCTCCAGCTCAAAGAGGGAAACAGCTCATGCACCAACAGTGCCATGATATTTAACCGTTCCTGATGACAATTTAGAGACTTCAAGTCACCTGAATCATT
Organism: Danionella cerebrum; assembly: GCA_007224835.1. Classification (NCBI taxonomy): domain Eukaryota; kingdom Metazoa; phylum Chordata; class Actinopteri; order Cypriniformes; family Danionidae; genus Danionella; species Danionella cerebrum. The sequence goes on from SRMA01027019.1 coordinate 106,838, forward strand.
AGATATAGTAAAAAAAGAAATCTAGAATCTGTGAAAGAATTATCCCTTTATTTGAGCAAATAGATTTAGAGCCAGATACTGTTTTTATTCTGGCACAAAAACTTCTTAATCTTAACCAAGTCTGGCCTCTTCTTGACCTACAGAGTGCATTGGGAGCGGGTTCAGATTACACTCAGAATGTCTTATCACATTCTGTGTGACACATTAGTTCCTTTTGCCCACTCATAGCCTGGCTTGCATGCCCAAGGTCGATGGAAAAAGCCTGTGTTGTCATTTTATCTGCACTTGAGTTCCCCCTCTCTCCAATCTGCATCATTTGATCTGTTCCGTATGGATCTCTCTGTCTCTTTGTCTAAGCATCTGATCTCTCGCTCCTCTCTTCTCTTTATCTCTGCCTCTTCTGAACTTCCTCTTCTGCTTATCGCTGTATTTTTGTCTGTCATAGTCTTTTTAGGATCATTTCTCGCGTTGTCTACTCTTGTCTGCTTCCTGTGTTCACTCCAAAAGTCCATTAGGATCCAGAGTCGATTAAAGATATGGTACATTTACAAAACACCCTTTTTAATCATCACCTTGTTCTTTAACTCTTAGAACTCTCTGCACGCACAGATGCATGTGCCAATTGCAGCGGTTGTTAAGTAGGACTGACGCAACCAAACCATTGTTCAATTTTTATTACAAGTTTAATATGTAGGTTTCAAAAAGGTCGTATGTTTTGATATTTATGATTTAAAACGAACTTTACAAGAGTTGAGACATCATTTGCAAGATAATTCAACCTTTCAGTTTTACAGACTCCAAAACTGGTATAAATTTATTTATATTTGAGATAACCATTGGAAGTACAATACCTGTGACATGGCTTGTGTTTGTCAAAGTTGTGGCATACGACAAAGCCCAATAGAACAAAAAGTGTTTGGAACAGTGAATCCCAATCATTTTCATATTGATTGGGATTTTTCTTTGCTTCCTCTATTTGTGAACCATAAAAATAAACTACACATTGCCACAAAACTGTTTTAAATGCAATTTATTAGAGCAAAAAATGCTCAAAAATGGCAAATGAAGGGTTTAATTCCAGTGATCGCACAAGATTTGCACACAATATTCCTTGATCTCTGCGATGAACTGGCGACCTGTCCAGGGTGTACCTCCGTCTTTCACCCAATGTGTGCTGGAGACCCCCGTGACCCAAAAAGGGAATAAATGAATGAATGAATGAATTCCTTTGATCTACTCCTTCCTACAAAAGCAACATATTTGCAAATTAAAAAAAAAAAGGTTAAACAATAACATAGTGGGTTAACATCACCCAAACTTGAATGCATAAAGGTCAATATTAATTAATAAAGAGCTATTTGATAAGTGTATTCGTGTGCTGTTATAAAAACCTATCAGCAACTAGTAGCTTGCTGTCAATTACAGAGAGATGGATGTATAGTTTGAGGATAAATTGTCTAGTTGCCCTGATTGCATCCTCTGGGCATTTAGGGTCACCAGACTTCGTGCTTGAGATAACATTTGGCCAGCGGTGAGGACTGAGGTTACATCTCCGAATGAGTTGCTGCCAAGCAACTCGCAAGAAATTTGAGTAGGTGACAGAGTCTACTCTCATGGGACCTTGGCCAAAACGAAGAGCTGAAACTCAGCCGACACAGAGACCAGCATGGGGATTCAAGGGTCCTTCTTATAATTGATGGCTAATAATAGAGGACTGCTTGCCTTCAGCACGATTTTGGTTTTACCTGTCCCTGTGGGGAAAAGCTAATGCAGTTGAGTGAGGAGTGGTGTATCCTGGAGTTAAATGGTGAGATGTCAAGGGTCTCTTCTAATAGGCTGTGTTAATGGAACAATCAGTTAGCCTTTCATCCTTGGGCCATGTTATAAGGCTCTTGGGTGCTGTCCTTTTAGTCTGGGCCTCCACCTCTTAAGGGCACTTAGAGGTTTCCGTAGCCGCCTGCCTGTCTCGTTATGACTCAATGAAACCAACTTTCACCCTCTTCAGGTGCGTGTTGGAAAAGAGAGGTACAGAAAGAGAGATATGACCATCCATGAAGACATTCATCTCGGCAGAAGCCGCTGTGACAGTAATTGGACTGAGGGACTTTGAGTGTACATCATTTCTGCAGCAATGGAGGAGCATGTAGCATGTAAGCGTTAGTTGGCTTTCTATCATTTCCCAGCCATTTAGGAACATGGCTGCCTCTGTACATCAATTTTGTTGCTAGCGGATGGATGACAGATTAGGTTATAACACAAAAGCCAAGGAGCGACAAATGTGTGGTCTGTCCTTGAAAATCATGGTGTTGAATTTTTGGTCCAGAGTGTAAGCAATTGAAATAGATCAATGTAAGTTGCTCACTCAAATCTAAATAAAACTTATCACGTAATCCTGCCAATCACATGCTGCTTTATCCATATTCTGTTTTCTAATATAATATTGTGAAAGCTCCGTTTTGTGTTTGTATGTATGTATGTATGTGTTTTACTTTTGGGTTGATGGATAGTGCTGCAGAAACCACGAAGCCTCCAGAGCGCACGGAAAGAACAGCGATATTATTTCATCTTTCAGATTTCATAACAAGGGTAATCTGAAATGCACACAGCCCTGACAGTAGATGTTTACACAGTTATCATACGTGACAATATTTTGTTTGAATGAAAACAAGTGAGAACTAATGCAACATTGATGCTCAACTCTGATTGGTTCAGACCTAGATGAACCCTCATGTTGAGCTTAGGCCTAGTAATGGGTGTATTGTCTAGTCTTGTCACCTGCATTAATGATTATATAAATATTATGATTACTATTTATTTTTTATAGGAAAAAAAACAAGCTGATTTTAGACTTGATTTGAGCTGATTTATTGTATTGTAAAGAAATTTTGAAACATTAAATGAAACAATTTTTCAGGTTTGTTTGAAAGTGAGAATTTAGGGTGACACAACATTGTCATTAATGCTCACTCTATTGAACTGTCACCCTGGTGCTGGCCTCTGAAAGGTCATGGATCTTTCTCGTGGTGTGCTCCGAGAAAATCAAATATGTAATAACAAACTTGACCTTCTGCTGCTGAAATATACCATTGTTTTCCTTCAGCAGAGACTTAATTTAGTCTTCTGTGGACTATAACTCCCATACAGCCTTCCACTGTGGGCCGCCATCATGTTCCCTTAATCAAATACATCCCCCGCGAGTGTATCAAGAGACTCTGTATAGAATGTGGAGAAAATTATTTGGTGTAATTCGTCCTGCCTGCCCTCCAGATATACCCCGTTCCCCACCAGCCATAGTTTGTCCCAGTGCATCTGTGCAACACCTTTTTTTATTTTCCACCGTAAACTGCAGCCGTGCGATGGGAGGTGTAAATCTTTGATTTCCTGGTGAGAAGGGAGAATCAAGGCACTTGAGAAATCCTACTTCATTATTCAAGAAACAGCCTGGGTAATTCATTTGCTCGAGCATTGTGGAAACTTTATATCTTAAAAGTTTACGAATTTCATTTGAATACGCTTGCCTTTACCGAGGTAGTTTATCCAAAGTGGTTTACCGATTGGTAAAGAACCAATAAAGGCGCTCGTAAAAAGGTGTTTTATCTCCTTGTCTGCAAAGAAAGACACCCTCTGTGAGCATACTGCCTGCCGAAAATGGCTCACCCTCTAAAGATAAAGATTTTATACTTCTGTGTTGGGTTTATGGCATGGCTCATAATTTATACTTCTAAACTCTCTGCTGCAAATTAACTCCATCAGAGAATCTTTATACAGCTTTTAAAAAAAGTTTTTTTTATCTATAATTTAGTGATTTGGTGTTTGTTGCATTCATGGTGGAGACGCCAGGTATCTGCCAAAGACTACGGCCATTGCTTTGCGTATTTATAATTGTAGGAACAAATTTCACTTGAAGTAATCGTGCTTGGAGATGATTTAGTGAAACTAGCAGACAAGCACAACCTTTCAAGATTCAATTCAGGGTATGCACTGTATCACTCTGCCACGGGCCACACCCCCTTCACTGAGACTGAGTGTCAAAAAGCTAAAAGTAAAATAATGGAGAAAAGTTGGGGGGAGGGGGCACATAATCCATACTCATATAAAAGTCTTACATGACATTAGTTATGTTTTTCATAATGAAATTGTCTTAAAACAACATTTAACAATTATAAAAGAACTGCTTTGTGTTCTTTTTGTCATGGTTGGTAGTTATGCAATGCTTGCTGCTAATTGTTTTGTCTGAATTCACACGCAGACAAACTGGCTTTTTTTTATAATGAAGCCGTTTATTGATGAATCTAAAGTTTATACTTTATAATTCATAATGACAATATTATACAAAACCCAGAATTTCAATATTACACTATAAAACTACATTCATTTGCCAGTCCATCGCAGGGCAACACACACATTCAGACCTAAGGGGAATACAGATTATTATTGTTTTTGGGATTGTGGGGAGATTGGAGCACCCAGAGGGAACTCCTTCCAGAACTGACAACCTTCTAACTGGAAGGCCACAGCGCTACCCACTGTGCCACCGTGCCTATTAAATTACATTATTATACTCCCCTGTAGTTCACACCCCAATACAGTCCATGGTTCTATTCTGAAAATACAGACATCCAGACACAGGTTTCTGCTCTCTCATTGGCTGAATGTGACATGTCTGGTGTGATACAGGTTGCAGATTCAAGGAGCGGAACCAAGTGTTGTTTAGATGAAGAAAACATATGCTCTTTGTGTGAGCTTTCACCCATGTTTAAGACTTAATGTGACAGGATGCATGCACTCCAGATTGTTGTGATCCTGCTGTTTGCAGTGGCTGTGGATCAAAAGTGATGATGTTGAAAAGAAAGTTTGTCTGGACGAAAGACGATCCTCTTAGAATCTCCTGAGTTACTTTAAAGCGGATAAAACTTTTTCTTTAAATTTACCAAATCACATTTCTCAACTTTTTTTATTAGACAGATCGCCGTTTAATGAAGTCAGTTTTTGACCCCTTATTCATTTTTAAACATGAATATAATTACGTGGTGAATCTTCCACTGCAGGAAGTGCTGGATGTCCACAAGGCTGAATATGAATGTGTTTTCCCTGATGGCTTCTGATGAGCGCTGCTGGAGGCACACTAATGATCTCGCCGGGTGTCTTCACACATTAAGGTAGAGTGGCGACTGTGGATGTATGGCAGCCCGGAAACACTTCTGTTATTTATATGAGGAGCAATCATAGATCATTTAAGGTGTTCCGCCGGCAGGCAATCTGATAATGAACACATGGAGCTGCGTCAAGGATGTAAATGATGCCAGTATTTGTAGGGGCTTTGGCGCACTGGATTAAACACGGCTTTAAATGTGTTTATCATGGTAAATGCTTGAAATCTCAGTGAAAAAAAACATGGCCGTCTATAGGGATCTTTGATACTAACCCAAGCTTAACAACAGTGGTATGCATCACACAGACAATTTTTTATTTATACCCTAAATTCCCAACCTGAGCTTCTTTTTGTTGTAGTGTCTGGATCCATTAGTATTCAGCTGGTATGTGCACATTGAGTCATTTGGCCATTAAAATAATTATCTCTGTAATCGTGATTTCCAATGAATGGGGGGAATAATATGAAGTGCCACCAGTTCTGGTAAACGTCAAGGGTAATTGTTATTTTTGGACAAAAAAAAAAACCAAAAAAATGTCATTCCGTGGTCACATTTTTTTTATTCCGTGGCCAAAACTCTAAAGGGTTTGTGTTTTGAGGATTGGTTATTGTAGCACTAACTTTGGATTATTGTTTGTGTTTCTGTGACTAGTCAACAGTGCGTTGGCATTAGGTTAAGGCACGCAATTTAAGATGCACTAAAGCCTCACATAAACCCATAACTATCAAGGTAGACACACATTTACATGAGAGATGGACTCTTGGTAATTTCATCCAACCACCCACTGGGAGCCATTAATTTCTAGCACAGGCACTTCTCTTTTTGTTGAAGCACTCAACAACAGCTCTGACCTGCTGTCACGGTAAAGCTCTCTCAAAACAAGTAGTGGAAGAGAAAATGAATGCAAACATAATGTCATCATTCAGAAAGCTGCCGGTCTGATTTTAGCATTTTTGTATCGTGAGCTTTCAGTGCATAGCTATACATTGTGATTCACAGGAAAAAAAAACCCTCTAGGCTTTGTTTTTTCCTGTTTGTTGACCTTTCTTTCAGAGGAGAAAGCAAGGCAGAATAAAGCTTAAAGCTATTTTGTGGTTCCGTGTCACGAGTACCTGTTTTCTTCCATGTTGAATCATAGCTAGACGTATCTCTTTGGATTCAAGCCTCAAATGTCTTAAAAGGTGAATAGTAATGTTTTGAGGAAAAACAAAATTATGTTTCATTTTGGTTGCTGTTTCATCTGTGTTCCTGTGTGACCGGACAAATGGAGAAACCTAACTGGAGCCCAGTATAGCGTTTCTCCAACCCAAGCTGTGTGCTTTATCAATGCTTTTTTTTTTTGTTTTGGGCTTTGTTAACATGTCGATTCTGTCGTCTTATTGTTTTTTTTTTCCTTATAGGTGATGGTTTCTTTTGTCTTTTTACCCTTAGATACCACAAGCTGTCGTAATCGCAGAGTAAAGGACCACTCCAGTCCCTGTATGTTTGTATTTTGTGCAAATTATAAATGTCTAATTTCTTGTTTATGTACATCCTTTAATGTGGTTGGAGTCCAAATGTGTGTCTGAATATTGTATGTGCCTGAATTGTGTGTATGTGTGTGTGTGTGTGTGTGTGTGTAGTATTGAATTTTGGCCTGTGTGTGACACCGTAGCTTGCACAGGTGGAGAGCTTTAAGTGCAACCAGCAGGTGTGATCATGAGGAAGCTGCTTTGTTTGGTCCTGGGTTGTTTGAATCTTTCTCCAAGTTTTAAGTCTCATTTGCACAATAGAAGTAAACTTTGACGCCTGTTTAGTAACAGAAGAAATGGATCATCGTATTAGACATTTGCATTCCTTGGTGAGCGCAGCAAGGTATGTTTGATTAGTGTCTTGTATTTATGAAATGCTTTGTTGTGTGTATGAAGGTTTGGCATTTTATCTGTTCAACGTAATAAGGAGTTTGTATTTGTTAGGAACTGTATTGTGAAATGTTTGTTTGTATATTTTTAATGCAGTTTTCACGGTGCTATGGTGTAAAACGGAAAGGAGCTGATGCTACTGCGAATAAAATAAAACGAAAACCTTGAGCACCTGTTGAAACTTCTCTCTGGGATCCAAGGGGTTGCTACACGGAGGCTTTTACTTCTTTATTTGTTACCTAGACAAGATGCGGGGTCTCAGTTAGACTGTTTGTATTTCTTTGTGCACATACCTCATTAAACTTTGCTATAAACCCCATTGATGCAAATTTGGGCATTTTTATGGAGTATCTGTAAGTGGTACATCATTGCCCGTTTTTAGCCAGAACAAATAGCTTTGTTGGATGTTAAGATTTGAGTTTAAACCAGCTGCAAATTCATGTTGAAAATTCTACAGTAAGATGTTTGAAAGTGGAATGTTTCTTGAGAATTCCTGGCAAATGTTCTATTCTGCACACAACTTTCGGTACCTCTGTGAGTCATAGTCTGTACTACTAAAGTGGAAGCCTTGCAGTATTCTTGAAGGGGTCCTTGTTTTCACAGGTCTGCTGAGTTATACTCTGCCAATGTACCTGTTGGAAGCACTAGCCAGATAGATAGAACAGCTGGGAGAGTTGTCAGAGAAGGACAGAAAAACTCCTCAGGTTCTGACCTACAATCCTCTGTGTAAATCTTTGCAGACACACTGTCACAGCAACTCCCAGGCCAGACTCCAAGATCTAAACCATTTGAATCATAGTCTGTCCACAAGAGTTCCTTGAGGAAATGCTGCCAATGTAACGTGTGAAGCATCTGTTTTGTGTTGCTTTTTTCTTTTACCTTGGCAAAACTTGTCCAAGAGAAAAAAAACCCCACTGATTTATTTGGAAGCCTTTCCTCTTAGATATCTTTAGTTAAGGAAATTATGAGAAAACAATATTGTTAAAAAACTAAGAACTTTAACAGCATTATTTATTATAACCATTTCAATTTACTTTTTAAATCAACATTATCATTTTCTATCAAGGATTTAACTTGATTTCACATTTTGGTTGAAAGACCATTTTAAAATAACAAAATAAGCTAAGTAAAATAATTTACTAAATCAAGCGTTGGTCAGTCATGCCAGTTGTTAGCGTAAAGCAAAGAAAAGTTAAGTAAAACAATGGAGGAAACGACAATACAATACAAAACAATATCTTAACAATGCAGTATAGAACTGACAAATTTTTAAAGACAGAAATAAATAAAAAATGAACAAAACAAAAATACTTAACAAAACCTAACAAAGCAAAAACACAAATCTAACAAAGCCAGGAAATCTAAAACAAAAAGGATAAAACATCAAAAAAAAAAATCCATGACAAAAGAAATAAAAGCAACCAAAGCAAAATGATTACACAAAGCTAAAAATGCTAAAGGAAACGTAACCAAACAAAGGCAAACATACTAAATAAAAGGAATAGAACCAAAAATTAAATAAATAAAACTGAACAAAGCAGAAAGTATTATTCTCAAAAAAAAAAAAAAAATCAGATTCCCTGCAAAGTAAAAAAAAAAAAGTCATCAATCTGAACATTTGACAGCTAAGCATGCACTTCTGAAAATGTTGTATGGACAAAGACAATGTGAAAAGCACTTGTTCTTTTATTTGATTGTGTGGCAACACATTTGTCAGCGGCCAAAACAATTATCTGTCTGAAGGATTCCTTATCATCACACCCTCATTCGTCGCCATTCAGCCTTTTTCATTACATCCTGTAATTTGCATGTTTTTCATTCACCTAAAATTGATATTAAATTGTTTTCCATCCACCTTCTCTCCAATTCAATAACACAAATCAGACTTTGTTATGTGCTCTGTGTCGTTTTGCTGGAGAGGGTCAGGAATCTGTCTGATAAACAATTATAGTTTTTCCTTTTTTTCTTAAGAAAAGCAGCAGGCCTATTGAGATAACTTTAAAATGCATAAAGGGGGAGCGCTTCGGTCAACAGCCGGGACCTCGAAGGAAGTCTGTTCAAGTAGATTAGATTGGCAAAATGATTGTATTTTATCTCTTTGAGATCATCTGTGGAGATTGTAATACCGTAGCTCCATTGTTCCTTTGAACCTGACGGCTGATAAAAGACATGCTAGTAACAATACCCCCATCGAACGGCTTTCGGGTTCCAAATGCATACCATTTCCTTCTGCCGTGTCCAATTATGTTGAGAAAAGCTTTCTAAATGATGAACATTTGGCTGTTATTCTGGCACAGAGAGGATGCTGGTTCATGACACGGTGATGGGTCACACAGCAATTTAAACTGTTGTGGATTTTTCACAAACTCTGGAAGCATATGGCGCTAGAATCTAACCCAAGAAGTGACTATTAATTTGCTCTTTCTCTGTGTCTCTCTCCCATTAGCTCTGCATGATGGTCATCGTGCACTTGGTTTTGAATAGACTGGCGTGCAGAGGTCACAGCAGAGAACGCGTGGCTGCAACTGAGGAGCCTTTCTTTCTTTCTCAGGTGAAGAAACCTGCTGTTTGCCGTCTTTGAGGACTTGCCTTTTAAGGGATCACAGGTCAGACTCCATGCTGTTTCTCACTGCTGTGCGTGCTCTCACCAGGCTTTATTTCCTGTCATTAGCATCTGAGATAATAACACTTCACTCGATTCTGACATTCACACTTCTCCAAAATGGTACAATTACACAACCGGCAATGCACCATGATTTCCGACAGCAACCCATTACTAAAATAGCAGATAAATAATAAATCAGACCATTTAATTAGGTAAAAAGTGCTTGTTTGAATTGTTTTTGGAAAACAATTAAGTTATCTTTAGTCTGGCTCTAACAGAACATGCACTCACTGGCCACTTTATTAGGTACACCTTGCTAGTACAGATTCTTCATGACATAGTACAGATCCACGCTCTTCTGAATACCTTTCTGTTCTCTTTAAACCTAGACACGGTTGTATGTGAAAATCCCAGTAGAGCCCCAGTTTTTGAAATACCTATCTGGCACCGACAACCTTGCCTTGTTCAACGTCACTTAAATCACATTTCTTCCCCATTTTTTTGCTTGGTTTGGACTGCAGCAGATCCCCCTGACCATCGCAACTGCTTGAATGCAAGGAGTTGCTGCTATGTGATTGGCTGATAATATATTTGCATTAACAAGCATTTGCATAGGTGTACCTAATAAAGTGGCCGGTGAGTGTATCATTGAAACCAATCATAAAAACAATAGAACATGCAATGTTATACAATGGCTGTAAGCAATTGCACCGCTCATGTTTATCATTTATTGTTTAAAACCAAATAGCAAAACAGCCAAAAACTGTCAATATTTTATCTGAAACAAAAAACATTAGCCCCTTTTTGATGCATGTCGGTGAGCTTGGGACACTAACGCTATCACAGACTCTAGTTATTATAGTTAAAGTTGTGTTTGGTGAATGCTAAGGGGCTCTGGGTGGCATAGACTTTTCAGTAATGTGGAAGAAAATGCTCATTATCTGAAATTAAATGATCGCTCAGTGGATTCATGATGAAAACACGACCACGCACACAGTTGTGACATCACTGGTTTATTAGCCATGGGGGGAGCTCACCTATTGACAGTCCCTCAGGCTGCTGGAAGAAATGCTGGAAGCTTGCATCGTGTGATGTTTTTGTGTGTAAACTGTGAACGCTAACAGGTCTGGAGTTCACTCAGCTTTGCTTTTAATACAATAATTCACATTCTCTGGAGTCTTGTTAAAATCAGTGTTGCGCAATCGTAACAGATATGCAGTGCGTGCTTATGTTTGCTAAGATGTAAAGCAGATGTTCTGTTCCCTCAATAAACTCCAATTCAAGTCTATATTAGTTGAGATGCACTGAATCAGTAGAATTGACAAAATAAATGAATTAATTACATTTATATGCAATATACTGGAAAAAGTACTCAATCCACATGCACACAAACTTTAAATTCAAGCATCAAGCCATGCTGATTTAATTTGTGAGAGAATGGGCTACTCTCAGGAGCTTAGTGAAATCCTGTGTGATACTTGTATGGATTTTCCTTACATATAAATATTCTGCAGTCACCAACAACTCCATCTGGGAATCAGATTATCTCAAGAATTGTGTATAGAGAGCTTCCTGCAGTTGGTTTCCAAAACTGAGCAACTGCACCCAAGCCATTCATCACCAAGTGAAATCAAAGGATTGCATGTAGCGACGCAAAAAAGGCAGTCACTGGGTGAGAACAGTAGAGACACATTCTTTGGAGTGACTAAATGACACATCTGGCAGTCTGAGGGACGAGGATGTGTTTGGAGGTCACCAGAAGAAGGGTTGTTTTACTGGAGAGTGGATTATGGTATTGGGTTATTTTTCTGGCATTCATCATCAGTGAAAGGAACACAAATGTGCATCAGTCTGTTCCTGAATGAATGGATAAGACTTATTAGCGTGGAATGGCCTGGAAAAGGGTTCGACCCTTGGGAAAGACCCCCAAGAAGTGTTGAAGGTATCATAGCTGCAAGGGGTGGATATATTAAACCAAATACCACAAAATTTGGTTCATTCCCAGCATTGTAAAAAAGCGTCTGTTTTTGTTTCACATGCGACAAATCTTGATTTCCAGAGGGTTTGAACTGAGTTTTCCATCAACACGGTTTATTGAGAGTAATTTCTCTCCCTTCCTGTTTCTGCCAGTCTGTTATTTTTCACTCTCGTTGAGTGGCTCTCATAATGGCATCCGCTATGACAAAATTCACAATGGCGGAAAATGGATGTAATCACAAATATGAAAATCTTACATTTCTTTGAGAGGGAATGCATTTGTTTGTTTTCACATTTGCCCATCCATTCTTATTTATTGATTTTGTTTATGGGACTTGTTTCTGCAGTGGTGCTGCTTATTCTCAGAGGCAAAGAAACTAAGTGTCCAAATGACCTGAGTACACCTCCACAAAGTACTCTATGTTCTTTTGTGAGTCCTTCTGCTTTATTGCCCCGTTTGCTTCATTTTTATGGCTAATGGCATGCTTTCCATGACTCACTGTGTTATGCTGCAGTTTTTCATACATTTTTGTGCAGCTTTTTTTGTGAACGTGTTTGTCTGCATTTCATTCAAGGTGACAATGGAAGCTATTAATTTAATTTATGTTGTAAACAAAGATTTTGTTGAAACCTTATTTCCATATTGGGCTTTTTGCTGACAAAAACGGTTCTGTTTGGCTTTAATGCCCCAATTTGCTTTCAGATTTCTCTCAACTAAAGTAAACAGCTCTGCTATGGAGGGATTTTATTCTTACTCTTATAAATATTCATGAGAGAAAACCAAATATCATTCACCTGTAGATAGACTACCAAATATAAGTCCAATGAAATTTATTAGTAAAATTGTCAACCAAAACCACATTTTCTTTCAAAATCTTCTTAAATTCATGTTTCATTCAATGCTGATGACATTCTTAGTACCAAACGCACTGAAACATCCCCAGAGTATCACACTCCCACCACCTGTTTTACAATGGGAACAGTGTTCTTGGGGTTGAATATGAAAGTTAGAAGGCAGCTGAGGCGAAAAAGAATATCCCTCTTTTCAAAGAAATTAAACAGGCTTAACAGAATAGCTTGAATCTTGAAATTCCTCTAATAGCAGGAATCTGTAGAGGATTCTAAGCTCAGAAACCGGTCACCAGAACCTTGTATAGAGATGGTAGGAGTAGAGGTTCCTGAGAGACACAGCAGTAGAAACAGGAAGCAAGAGTGGAACCAGGCAAGCAAAGTTACTCTAGTGAATCAGTCAGAGTGAACTGTAGATCTGACATTTTGGGAGATGCAGGAAGTCTTTCAAGTAGTTTAAGAAGGACGAACATATGTGCTTGTTAAACATGAGAGGGTGACATATTTTCATATCTTTCAGAACATGGAAAAGAGCTGAAAACATTGGGTAAAATATCAACTTCCTGTATTTATCATACATGCATACATACATTCCAAAACTATACACTTTAGTGATTTTCAGATCCATTCTATTCAATAATATTCAAGCTATCCCATAATAAAGGTGATTCAATTACAATTAAACCACTTAAGTTGTTGGGGAATTAAATGTCCAAAAATATTTATTAACTACTAAACGTCTAAATAATATTTCATATAAATTCTGTTGTTTTTTTGTTCTAATTAAAGAGATTCGTCTGTATTCAATATTAGATATCTAAACTTTACACTTTGTTACTATGTTTGTTTTCCGGCAACCTGGTATCAATGCATAACCATGAGATTTTCCCTTTGTGTCATATTTTTAGCACAAAATGAGTCTATTCAAGGGTTGTTTCTGCTCAGAAGCAGATCCAATCGAAGTCTTCTGTTAATCTATAGAGATGTGAGAGTGGGTGTCTCAATGTCTGAAATGGCATCATGTATTTCTTGTTTATCTTGACTTGAACACCAAGGGGATTGCTTCAGAGACGGTTGGTGATTTGAAAGATCTTTCATGGCTAATACCCTGCTGGACTGTTTCAAAGCGGCAGAAGATGCACTCTTCTCTGTAACTGCTTGCACTTGCTGCACACTTTGTAATGCAAATCACTATTATATAGCTCCCCAGCTCCATTTCACACAGGACAGACACTGTGCAGTGACTCTCATGCTATGAGATGGGATAGAGGGCTTTTTTTTTAACGAAATGATGACTCTAACCAAAGAAAAGAGCCTCAAAGTCTTTTTTCAAAGTCTTGAGATGTTTCATAACCTCAGCGTTGGTATTTACTGTTTTGAGCCTTCTAGGTCCTAAGTTATTTTGCACTGGGCATGGCAAGTCAGCAGAATCAACCAGAGCAACAGAAATTAAAGAATCTGTTCATTTTTAATTAGCCCTTGAGAAGATGCATCAGGTGCTTCTCTTGCTCCCACAGGGGGCCTTTCCATCATTATAATTTGCTGTGTGGTACTATTAGCAAATTCAAAGCATAACATTCTCAAATGTGCCTACAGAATTGAAAAAATAGTAGTAGACCGCCTTGATTACAGATTGTCCGATACTCAAGCCCTGCCCAAAAGGTGATGGCCAATCATGTTCTCATCAAAAGGTACTAGGTAATAGGACCAGTGTTGTACCTTACCGTATCAATTATTGGTACATAAAAGGCCCCTTGGGGTACTCTTAAGAATTTATAAAGGTAATTTTTATTTAATATGCACAGCTGTTCCTTTTTTTTGTTACTTTAGGATCAACTAAGGGGTCAGAGATTGGTTGCAATGGTTATGAGAAGACACAGCAACAAGGTGATTTTTGTAAACAATTCGCAAGCACACGGAGGCTTAGTGTTCTTGGGGAGAAATGCAGAGCTTCTCGTTATCTTGTTCTCTCTGGGGAGTTGTTTTGACTTCCATGAGGGCCTTGTCCGAGGCTAACCACACAGTGTGTCCCAACAGCTTAACCCACCGTAATCTCAATCCAGCCAGTGAGTTTAGTAGGATTTTGAGCACTGAACCTGCACAATTAGTATTTTTCTAATTTTATGGTTCCTTAGTATGACAGGACATTGCATCAACTCTTTTGAAAATAGATAAGGGAAAAAAAAGAAATATTTCCTTAACTAGATGCTCATAAAAGTTCCCTTATCTGAAGAGTTTGAAGGGGTATCAAACAGGATGTTTTTTGCCTTCTGGGTCAGGCAGAGAACATATTTTGCACAAAGCTCAGAGAGTCAGCAAAATCTGTGTTGCCGCCACAGGGTTGCAAAAAACTCAAAAGAAAATGAAAGATTCTGTCCATTTTTAATTAGCCCTTGAGATAAACCATCAGGTGCTCCTCTTCTTACTCTCACAAGCGGCCATTTACTTTTGCGCTGAGTGGTGTAGGAACCCTAATGTCTTAATTACAGGAGCGGGAGATAGCGATAACACCCTCCATCGCCCTCAGAAATAAAGAGCTTATGTGCACACGCAAGCACTGAGCGGCAATGTGAAAGCAAGGTGAAGCAGATCTGGAAGTGGTAAACAGATGATGACTCCGTAGCAGACATTGACCTGGGGAGAAAGAGAGAAGAGAGCACTAGTGATGGGAATGATTTCAATTACCTTCTCTTAGGAGCAGCAGGCCATAAATCTCTCCGCTATATCTTAATCAGCTCTGCGGTGAAGCCCACAGTCTCCAGCAGTCTACACGAACACTACACGTTAGGCTTACACCCTGTCTGCCAGATACATCATCACAGTTTAATTGGGCTACAAAAGCAGTGAGTGCCAACATCTCAACTGGGTTTTGGCATGCTGGGACTTCAGCTGCTCATCCTTGCATTTCTTTTGATCGTGGATGCAGGGAAATATAGTGTTTGAAGTGCAGCTTTTCTCTGGCTCACACTTCATTAGAGCACTTTGAAGCATTTAAACCCTAAAGTAGATCACTGTGTAGGAATTGTTCGTTAATAAATGCCATGGTTATCGTGCAAATGTTTGATTAATAACTTCTGTTTCTGTTCCAATGCAGGTTTATTTGACAGTCTATTAAAAGCTGTATTTGGTGTTTGGTTGGGAGGTTTCATCAAACAATTACAAGCTAGTTTAATCATTAAAAACACCTCATTATTGAGGAGTTTTATCAGTGGTTTTGCCTTTTTTATCCCTTAAAAAAAGGGAAAACAGAGACAAATTACTTAACAAGAGAAGATGTTTATTTACAATATACACAAGAAATATCAATTATGTTCCTATCAAAACTCTGTGCTTTGACACCAACCAGCAATGGGCGATAAGTAAACTGAACTTCCAGTTGGGTTGTAGCAAACCCAAGTGCTTTTTCATTCCGTAAACCCAAGTGCTACTTCAAAAAGTGCTTTTTCTACATGCAAATGTGTGGTTTCTTTTTGGGTGAGCAGGAACCTTATAATTGTTTGAGATTATAAACTGTTTGCATGCCTCCACATCAACAGAACTGGTTTAAGTAGAAGGTTTTTGAGAAAGAAGGAGAATGGAGCCCTGATAGTAGATCTAGTTCAGGTCTATGATCTAAGAATATTAGATTTTTTTTTAAAATCAATTCCACTTTGTCTTTTGGAGGAAACAGATTTAAGGTTTATATTCCACCAAATCAAAATTTGGTTGCCGAAAGTGTTCTAAAGCATAAAAAACAACCCAGCCTGCCTTTTTAAAAACTTAAATTGACCAAAACTGGGTAAATGCCTTCCTCTGCTGTTTTTATACATTTTTCTAAATATTTATAAATTTCGGTGTTTGAAACTAATTCGCAAAGGAATGTTTGCTATTCATATTTTTTGCTACAGCCATTTTTTTGTCTTTTTTTTTTCATGATGAAATGTGTCAGGCTCTGTGACCTGTCAGTGCAGTCTGAGGGCATTGTGCCGCTGTATAAAAGAATATTCATCACTCTGATGTAATTAGAGAAGGGGTGATGTTGAAGAGTGTTTCCGGTCCATTCTATGAACGGTTCTAATGAAGGGGAAGGTGTGAATGGAGGTTATTTGAAAGTGAATGGCCTTGTGAAATTGCACTTTTCTCCTCATGGATACCGCTGGCGTTTCAGACATAAATCTCTTCAGAACATTCGCTCTCCTTTGCAAAGAAGAGGCAGTAAATGTCACATTCCCCACTCCGTTCTGTTAAATGCAAAATGACAGTCGATAGGCGGACTGGCTTTGATGTATTCGCAGTTGATTCCTTCATAGGTGGTGATGAAACGTGAGCTAGTGCTGGTATGAAGCCATGACGTCAATTTCTTCTAAATGTGAGTCATTAAAAGCATGGAGATTACACTTCAATGGGTAGATTTCATGTTCCTATTGAAATACTAGTTGATTTGTTTGGACTCAGATGCAGGGTCAGGCCAATTGCAGTATGCTTCAGCCAGAAAAAGAAACCATGCGTCATGCCACAAACTACAGCATGCAAAAGTTTGGGCACCCCTGCACATTTTCACGATTTTCCTTTTTGAAGCATTGGTTGTCAGGATTTTAGTTATATATCATAAAGGAGTTAAACACAGTGATACTTGAAAAGTGGAAAGTTTATATTATTTTATGGAAAGCATGCAATAATTTAATTAAGCAAAATGAGGCATACATTTATGCACCACAAAATTTAAAATAACCTGCCCCTTTTGCAGAAATAACAGTTCTTCAACACTTTTTATATCTTGCAATTAGAATCTGGATTCTGGCAGAAGGTAGTTTGGACTGTGGTCATTGTGAAACTGCACCTCTGCTTATTTGAGATTTTTCTTGCCAGTTTGGGCTTTTACTACAACTGTGGTTCTGGTCTTCCAATTCCACCCAATGTTCCTTAAAGTTGAAACTGAGCGCTTAAATTTTTGAGAAAGCTTTTTTTTATCGTTCCCCTAAACCATGATGCTCAACAATAATCATTTTCAGGTCATCTGAGATTTGTCTTTAGGGAAGAGCAGAAACACTTAAAATTTACCTCCTTTAAATACTTTCTAGTGATTGAATTCACCTGTGTGTGGGGGTTAAAGGTCACTGAGGTTACCAAAACAATTTTAAGTTCAAGTAATTAGTGAAAAATTTATTAAACACATTGTATCACTTAATAACCACTTTATATATTTGTGGATGTCTCCTATTTGAAATCTTTAACAGAAAATTCTTATCCAGACAACCAATGATTTTATAAAAATCATGAACATTTACAAGGTGCCCAAACTTTTGCAAAACAACTATGTAAATTTAAAACAAAGAAGCAGATGAGTTGGAAAAGTTTCTTGAAAGAGCTTGTTAATAACCAAAACACATTACGCCATAAAATGCCATAGGTCTTTTATAGGTTACTTTAGTGCAAGAAAAGGTGCAACACCAAGAGCTACGTCAAAAAAAAAAGTGTGTGAAAAATTCCTAAATTCAATGCGTGAAGCGTCATCTCAATATAGGTGTTAAGAAGGTGCAGTTTACAAGTTGCGACTCAAAATGCATATTAAAGTATGTTTTCTGTAGCATGCACGAGAAGGTGTAATAATCCTCAGTTTAGAGGGATTATTGCGCTTAACTCCATCCATCTTCATTTCACACTGTGTAGGAAAAAGACTTGCTCAAAAATATTTTCCGGCTGCCCTCTCAGGCTTCCACGCTTGTGCTTTTAACTAAAGCTGGAGGGAATTAACCTGGATTCTGCAGATTTGAGGTGTTATGTAGAAAGCTCTGAAAGCAGCATTCATTTGCGTGCCTTATGATTCCAAATTGCTGTTGAAGTTTTTGCTGTGATCATGCAATAAAATGACAATTACACAGAGCTTTTCTTCCTTTTCAGCTACCATTTTCCTGAACTAAGCTATAGGTTAAAAATATTGTTTCCTGAAGTAAACAATCAGGAAGAAGTACTTGATGTCAATAAATGATGTCTCACGATGAGTGATATACAAACCCCCATCTCTCTATGATTACCCAAGGCTGAGATATGCCAAATTGGTTGCTATGGTAAACAGTGTGGTTGCTATGGGGTAGTCATAATGTTCGTAATGTTCCGAATGTCACTGTGAGTAACATAAAGCGACCCCTTATGTCTCGATCACTTATCAAAGCTGAGATAGATTTTGGAACTTTTGGTTACTAGGGTAAACAGTTTGTTTACTAGGGAGCTGTCACGTTATAACTATGATTAACATAAACACACCCCCAGTTCTTTATAATGTTTTTTTCGTTGACCATTATAGGTAAATATTTAACCCTTTCTTGTGTAACCTCCACAAGTGTGGTACGTTTGACGTTTCTGTGAGGTTCTCAATTTGAATTAAAGTTTTACAAAGTTTGAGTCGATGTAAAATTTCCCTGCTTTCTAAGTGGTTTCCCAGAACTCCTTTAGTGGTACCAGTCTGAAAAGATATAGCAACTAAAGTCAGACCAGTTTGAATCTCTCGGGGCATGTAGTCCAAACGGTCTAGGAGAAAATGCATTTAGTATTTTTGTCTCAAGCAAAAGATGCCTCACAACATTATTGACAACTTTGACCGCTGAAAAATATTCTTCCTAAAATAATTAAGAAAGAATAAATTAATTGTTCTTTTTAAGTATCACACTAGAGCGGGAAGCAAGAAATAATAATGCGATAATCAAAAGCAAACAGGGACTTTTCAATATCCCACTACTGACTAAATAGAAGGATTGAGTATGGACTCAGCCAAAGGACTAACAAAAGACAGACTAAAGGAATTTAGAATTACAAAATTTGTGGTATTTTTAGCAAAACGAGATAAACATACGTAAATGAGATGCATAGATTTTCTTTGCATGTTCAAGTTTAATTTATATAGCGCTTTTCACAACAGACATTGTCTCAAAGCAGTTTTACAGTAAACCAACAAGTTTAAACTCAACTAAGAGAAATAATTAATTAATAAGTGGTGTATATGTCCCTGATGAGCAAGCCTGGGGCGACTAAGGCAAGGAAAAACTCCCTTTTAGGAAGAAACCTTGAGAGGAACCGGACTCAAAAGGGAAACCCATCCTCATTTGGGCGACAACAGCAGTGTGATTTATATAAACTATGGTATAAACAGATGATATAGTAGTATGAACAGATGATATAAAAATATAAACATAAACAGATAATAGAGTATAAACAGATGATGACTGTGTTAGGTGTAGGTCTAGGGCGCCAGAACATCTCCAGGTGAATCTGGTTGTTAGGTTGAGGGCTGGTGGGCGGAGCCTCCAGGGCGTCGGAACATCTCCAGATGAGTCTGGTTGTTAGGGTGAGGAGCTGGTGGGCGGGGCCTCCGGGAGTCTCGGTATGAGTATGGAAAAGAAGAGTGGAGCAAGTGGGTGGAGGTCCAGGGGCAGCCGGAACATCTCCAGGTGGATCAGGTTGTTAGGGTGAGGTGCTGGTGGGCGGAGCCTACATTTCTAGAAAATAAAGAGCCATGAATAAATTGAAGAGTTCAGATATAAAAGCCACTACACCGCACCATTGTGTCCTCACAAACTCTACTTTGACAAAACTGAGCCTTATTCCAACAAAACCACCATCTATATCCTGACAGCCAATCCGAGAGCAAGATTGAATCACATGACTTCTATTACTTCGGTTAATACAGCTCTGCTCTGTACTGTAAGTTACAGACACAGTCTGAGAAAAGGTTTAGCTTTTATAAAATGCTTCTAATGTTGATGTCACTTCCAAGAACTGTGATGTCACGTGCATAGCCTATATTTTTGTATAAGAGATCTATTATCTTAACCATGAAAGACATTGAAAATAAATGTCATTAAAAAAATAATGCAACAAATAAAACTTTTCCTCATAAGTCTAGCTCATGTAAACATTGTCAGAGTTCAAAATAATAATATGCTGAGTCCTTTTTGTCTGCAACAAGGTCCGCGGGTAAACCCCCCTGCAAACACATTGTCTGGAATAACAGGCTGCAGCTCTATTTTAACAGCAATTCACAACACCAACTGTGTTAAGTTGAGCTGAGAAAATGTCACCAGTTCTCACAGCCGTAAGGAGTGAGAACTCATCAAACTTTCAAACTGCTATTGGTAGCATTTTGCCTGTAAAAGTCCTGAATACCTCTCGAAACGCTATTATTGTAGAAGATTCCCTCAATTCCATTGGTAGAATATGCCTTAATATCAGTTAAGGTATGATTTATCTACAATAACTGATCTGCATTCAACCTGAGGAGCTAAACATCTCAACCACACTCACCAATCGATGGAAAGTGCCACTTTAAATGAGAAGTTTGAGCTCAGCAAAATCAGCATTACAATGAGGGACTGTTTGGTTCCAAAAGAAAACGTTTATCTGTGCTGTTAAACACAACACGCTGTTTAATCTGGGGTTTTTGAACTTTCAATTTGGATCCAAAACATATTAAAACAAAATCAGTCAGTGTACAAAGCATTCAAAACATTTTTAACTGGATATCTTTCTTTGTGCGTGAAAATCTATTGACATTCTTCTTTCATTCAGATGCTTTGACCAAATGCAAGAAGCAACTTACAGGTACAAGTTTAGTTTGATATTTGCTTTAAACATAATTTTGAATTAATGTAATAACAAACAATGAGAACTTAATATAAACAGTTGTGTTTGTTGTGAATAGTAGAAATATGTTGGTTTATATGTTATCAATGGTAATGTGGTAAGAGCGTTTTAATGGAGTTTAAGCTAATATTTGCTTTTAAGTTTGTTTGTTTTTTAGGTCAAAACAGTTTTTTTTTTATTTCATTTTTGATCAGTATCGAGGAAATAGTGTGAGCCACAGTGTTTGTGGTGCTGGAGTCAGATGTCTCTGTGGGAGAAATGAAGCAGATCCATACTTTGAATCCTTTATCTCTGAACACCGTACTTATCAAAGAACAATCCATGAACCCAATTCTTCACTCTACTGCCTTTCATCTCAGATGGAATTTCATCATTTCCTAATGGAGCATCGTGGCTCAGAAACTCCAGGAAGCTTTTCATGTTCACAGCAAACAAAAACCTGTTAATTTGATTTAATTCTCACAATGTTGCTCATGCATACAAATGAGATGTCTGCGCTGAGCACAGATGAGTGATATGAGCGTCAGAATGTAGTTTTTGGACAAAGTACAATGCATGGTATATACGGAAATCTGAAAATAGTTTTCAAACGCATAAAAGTAAATACAAATCCTTGCATTTTATTTTAATTAAGTTTTAAGTAAAACAACTTAAATTTTGTTGTAGTATAAATGTACGTTTATTTAATTAGTTTCATAAAAAAAAGCTTACAGGAAATAAGCACTGGCGGTCTCAGGCACTAGTCTCTACAAACCAATAGTTCCTATAGCAACAGGGGCTTTTAAAGAAGATGCGATGACACGACGATTCAGGAGAGAAGGGATTGGCTCAAATTGTGAAGAAAGCAATCTTCAGCAAACACATTATAAAGATAGTTTCAATAATTGTGAGATTCATTTACACAAAATGAACATGGATGGAGATTATTCTAAAGACCTACACAAGGAACTCTTATTAGAAATCTAAATATTTGTCTACTATTTTAATGTCAACAGTAGTCGCAGGAATTCCAAAGAGACTCAGCCAGTCCCCAATCAGCGATTACTCATGCCTCCGACAGCAATCCAGCCATCTCCTAATTACACACCCTTAAAAACTCCTCTCTATACCTCCCAGATTGTCAGATCTACAGTTCACACCTGCTGACTCACTAGTCACTTTGCATACCTGGCTCCATTTCTGCTTTCCTTGTTTCTGCTGTGTCTCTTAAAAACCACTGCCACTCTCCACAAAGACTTATTAATTCTCAGTCGTCTTCTCCTTGGGTAAACAAATTCACCCGTATCGGTGTACTGTGGAGTCATCACCACCCAGGTGGACTCCCGGGGCTTCGCTATAATGATAAGCTACCTTTATTTTCCTTTTTTGGAACAAACTACCTCTGGAACACTAGTAAAAATGGAAATAAAACCTTATGTTGCTCTGACGCCACCTCCTTTTCTCCTCCCAGATGTGACCGAAAGATGATCAGTGGTTGATACTTCAAACATAATTTCTTTACTTGGGAAATCATGAAAAAAATCATTAAATAAGTTCTAATATTTTGAATATTTTAAACTTCAGACCCTGATGTCTACTGCCATCTTCTGGTGGACTATAAAATAGCTTTTTGTACAAGTGTATTTCATACTGTAGTCAACAGTGCTGATGAGCTGTATTTTACTCCTTTCTTGACTGGGGGCCAGCGCAAGTTTAAACTCAAATTTAAATTTAAACTTTCACATCATCTACTGTCCTCCACATTTTTTTTTCTTTTTTTTCAACAGTTTTATACCTAAAAAGTATAGTTTGCCGGCTCAAATGTTTTGAGGCAAATTTTTCCTCAAAATTTTTTGAATTTTGTCAGCTTTGCTGGTTTACAGTGCATAAGTCTATTAAATGGAAATAAAACCTTATGTTGCTCTGACGCCACCTCCTTTTCTCCTCCCAGATGTGACCGAAAGATGATCAGTGGTTGATACTTCAAACATAATTTCTTTACTTGGGAAATCATGAAAAAAATCATTAAATAAGTTCTACTATTTTGAATATTTTAAACTTCAGACCCTGATGTCTACTGCCATCTTCTGGTGGACTATAAAATAGCTTTTTGTACAAGTGTATTTCATACTGTAGTCAACAGTGCTGATGAGCTGTATTTTACTCCTTTCTTGACTGGGGGCCAGCGCAAGTTTAAACTCAAATTTAAATTTAAACTTTCACATCATCTACTGTCCTCCACATTTTTTTTTCTTTTTTTTCAACAGTTTTATACCTAAAAAGTATAGTTTGCCGGCTCAAATGTTTTGAGGCAACTTTTTTCCTCAAAATTTTTTGAATTTTGTCAGCTTTGCTGGTTTACAGTGCATAAGTCTATTACACAGGATTTCTATGTTTTGAGGACATTTGCAGCCACAAATATCTCAGCAGTTCAGCGTTCCTTCATTAATGGAGCCAGTTGATCCAGGGAGCAAATGTCTGCTTTTCATCATGCCATGCTGTGTAGTGGTTTTAAATCCTGAATGCAATTAAGATTGCAGTTTCCACCTATCAGGAGTGTAATTACCTACAGCATGGAACCAAACAGTCCAGATGCTTTATTCCAGTCATTTAGAATACTTAGGGAATTAAAATTTATCTTTGATGGATGACATTTTTTTTCTTGCTGTTAGCGAGTCTTGTGTGTGTGTGTGCGTGTGTGCGTGTGTGTGTGTGTGTGTGTGTATCTGACCATTTAACGGGAACCAGAGCTCTTTGGTCCCCTTATTTGCTTTTATCACAGCATCCCCTTTCCACAGAAGGCTTTCTGCTGGTTTTTTGGTACCTGAGGAGCTTTGTTCCCTTTTAGTGAGGAATGTAAATGAGGTCAGGTACTGACCTCGGGTGACTGGGTCAGGTCCATTGGATTCATGATTCATAGTTAAGCTGTTCATTCCAGAGCTGAGGCCAAGACTAAATGGAGTTTATTGATGCTCTTGTCATTTGGCCACAGAGCATTTTCACATGTGATTTGAGCTTTAGGTACAAACCAATCTGAATGTAACCACGCAAAACAACACATTTCATCAATGGAGATTTGGAATTTTACATATTTTGAGTGTGACGGGCCCTAAGGAGTAAAAGTGGCTTGTGTGAACGTACAAGGCTTGCTGTCCTTCTTAGAGGCATACAAGTCATGAGTTTTCCCCCACGCCTCTCACCCGATGTTAGCTGGAGATAGGCACCAGCAGACCGCTGTGACCCTGAAAGGGTGAACTGAATGAATGAATATACCTTTGCATTAGAAAAATCATAAAAATTCTCAAGACCTAATAATTGCCTTATATATATATATATATATATATATATATATATATATATATATATATGTGTATATGTCATACGGTTAAGGGGAATTTTAGATCACCAACCTCACCACTCCCTAGCAACCAACATGCAGAGGTGTAGCTTCATATCACAGAGATATGAAGGTACGTTTTTGTTGTTAAACTGATCAAGGGGAACTTTTCTGACCACTTCCTAGCAACCAAAACGTTAACACTTGTGACAATTTCTGAAAAACTGTACGTCTGGGTCAGAAATTGTAGAGACAGTGTGAATTTTGCAACTGCTAACATCTTGCATTTTCATTTAGTAAATAAAAATTCTACTTAATGTTCTTAGATGCGGCAGGAGCTGTATTTTTCATTGGGTTGTTATGATTAAAGATTTAAAGCCTTCAATATCTCAATTCTCTTTGCTTCATATGTGCTTTTTTTTTGAGGCTCGTCAGTTTTAAAATATTCAATTTGACTTTATTTAATACTTCTAGATTAAAATAAATGCTAAACAGGCAGATTATTTATATTCTACATTTTCTTTGGGTCACACTAGTATGTGAAATGTCTTTCAGGACACAATAAACAATGTTTTACTGTACATTTACAGGCATGACTCAGAGCACTCAGTCAAACGAATCCTCCATCTAACGCGGTCTGAGATGAATCCTTTCAAACAAAAGCGTCAAGCTCTGTCAATCTCGCCTATTTAAAGCCATTACAGAGCAGCCATGTGCAATGGCCCCATGATGAGTGAAATACGGTGATCTCCAATGACAGAAACCATTCTTTTTCATTGCTGGATGATTGTCATAACGTAGAAGAAGCTGAATGAATGTGGTGATGAAAGAACATATATATATAATATATATAAATATATCTATATCGTGCATCGCTTTGGTGTTGGTTAATGTGTGTTTGAAGGATCATGGAATTCCCATGTGTTGATGTATGTCATTTTTATGCACAAAATTTAGCATGAGACTGAGACTACATCATGCTCCCAAAATGTGCACGTAAGAAAGTTCTCAGAATTAAATTTTAGGCCTGATTGTTTTCAACATTTGAGTTAATGCTAGAAAGCTAAACTCATTATCACAATCTGGGCACATTTTCACAGTTTTTGTGTCACAGTGGGATATTTACTCTTGTGGTGGGTATTTTTATGTGAGTTGCCAGATCGTTTCTCCAAGGAGGATGAGAAAACTCCCAAGTGGGCTTCTGACATATTCAGTTATATAAAGTTAGTTAATTTTATGAGAATTTTTGGTATTTAGAAGGAAATTTGTGATCATTAATCCTTTATTATTTTTAGTCAATGTCCCATAGAGAACATAGAAGCAAGAATGGAGATTTGGATAATTTTTTTAAATTCATCACATCCTGTAATGCTGGCAAATTTTCAGATTTTTAGCCCATTTTTCCTAAAAATTTTAATATTACAAATGCATTTATTTACACTAATGGGTTAAGTGAAGCCATTTATTGTCAATGTTCACTCTTTTTTTTAATGATTATGACAACAGAAGCTTTCCAAATAATGTTTTAAAGAGCAGAATAAGTGTGTCAGAAAAATAAAAAATCATCGACAACTACCTCAAGAGGCTGTTATTGATGGTAAAGGTCGTAATACTACATATTTAAAGCTGAATTGTCAACTTTTGATCAAGGTCCATTGGAAAGTTTCTATCATTTTGATTATACGTTTCTGGTAAGTCTGGTTATTATTTTGAAAGAGTAAACAAATTGACAAAAAATGGCTTCAACCAATCACTAGCTAAGAGTGGAAATTTTTTGTGTTATTCATATTTTCTGAAAAATTGCCACAACTGAACATCCTGCCATCATTCCAAACTTCAACTTAAATAATCATAGTAATTTTATTTGCACGATTTTAAATGCACACTTTTTTCTTTACAATTTTAAAAAGGAAAAAAAAATAGATTGATAAAAAGATTGATTTGGTAATGTTGTCACAAACACACCGTCAAGCTCTCTCATTCTAGCAAATACGTTATCTCATATTTTAAATCTGAGGCAAGAAAAGCAGGTAAATAAATTTAAATTTTTAAATGAAAATTGTCCAATTTTGTCTGCAGTAATAAAACTATTTTTAACCGTAGCATCTGGTCCTGATCGAACAGCAGTGCAGCGTTTCATCCGTCTTGTCACTCTATCTCTGTGTGTGATATATTTTTCTCTCCATGTGAGGTCGATTTCCTTCAACAAGCCAAAGTAATCTCTTCAATCTCTTCCTTTTAGTCTCCCTAAACTAATTGCACACTCAGCCTGCGAGAGTTTGGGTGATGTGGAGGTCAGGACAAGCTGCTCTTTCTTCACGTGTTGTCTATCAAAATGTTTTTGTAATAAAAGTTTAAAGTTTGCAAGCACTGTGGTTGTTTTTCCCTCTGCCCATCATAGATTCATTCTCTCTGCACTGCCTGCCAATATCCTCTCAATCCTTTCCCTGAATGTCTAGTTAAACTATGGATTTTTTTTATAGATCATATGGGTGTATACATTTTAATAAATAACTTAAGCACCGTGAAATTTACAAGGAAGCTTGTTGGGTTCTTTGTGGCCTTTTGATTTTAACAAAGATGTTTTTTCCATATCACCCAACTTTACCAAATCTTGTTGAAAGATAGATCATATATACCTTCCCCAAACTTTACATTTGGGGAAGGTATATATGATCCGCCAAACTCAAAATCCTCCATCAAATTGCCAGGACAGGAAAAGAACAACAGGAGCCAGAAGGTAAGCACAATGGAACCCTAACAAATGAATCCAGATGTAGTTATATCGGATGGAGGATTGGACTCTGTACACATCAGTTAAGTTTTTCCAAATCAAACTCTTTCATCTATGCCTCTGGACATATATGGAGCAAACAAATAGACTTAAGAAGGGGTTATTTTTGAAATATTATTAATAAAGCAGGACAGGACAAGGTATAAAAAAAATGTAAATTAAAATATTAGTGAAACTTACAGAAGACTCTGAAAGCAAGGTTTAAGAAGATTTAACATAAAATGTGGCTTTATTTAGCTTTAAACAGTGAATATGCTAATAGATAAAAACTGCCTTGAGGAAGGAGAGACAAAAGAGGAGGGGGGGGAAGAAACTTCCCTCTTCAAAAAGCAAAGTGGCTCTTTGAAAGTTCAAAGCAGGAAAGAGGGCAATAGCCGCTTCATTTTAAGAGTTTATACATTCCTGGTTGTGATGTAACTTCCTGTTAGTGATGTAACTTCCTGTTCTATCTCAGAAATTAACCAGATTTTACAGAGCTTCTTGTAGGGCCATCCCTAAACCTTTCCCATAAAGTTGGAACTCTACTAAATCTCTTGTATCATTTAGAATCTTCCAATCATTAGTGGAACTAAAGGCTGGCTCCTGAAAAACAACCCCAAACTGTACTATACCTCTTCACAAAAGTTTACATTTGGCATTATGATTGGTATTGTCCCCCCTTGCAAACCCAAACTATAAATCAGCCGTCTGATTTCCGGGGCGGGGAAGCTTGATTTGTCATCTCTACTGCAGTGGAATCCAATGGCGACATGAATCTAAAGTTTTACATTTATGTTTTGGTAGCAGCTGTTAAGATTTGTTACACATGTGGGATCTTTTTGCAGTACCACACCAAAGTCACCCATTATTTCGCAAAATCCAGTCTTCTTAACTAGGCGATTGATTATGATAGAGATTGGAACATCCGAATACAAATATTTGCATGGTTGGTGCATATTTTTACTCTCTCAAACAAGAGAGAATACATCAGATCTGTGTTTGGTCTTTGCATTTAAAGGGGGTGAAGCTGAAATTACAGGAAATTAAACTCCCTCATGACACAATCAATTAAACAACACTATGATTGCTGATCGTCAGTGCTTTTGTGGTTGCTGTGAACAAATCTTCCACATAGTGACACGTCATTTACTCAGTGGCTAATTAGAGCCACAGAGATGGTCTGTCTTTTCCCCAATGTTTTTTGTCTCTATAAATATGATGCGCTTCGCTGTTATATGGCTGACTCATTTTTCTGTTCATTGGCCGTCACATTCAAAGGCTTTTGGATTTAATGAATACAGTGTAATGAGTCAGGCGATTATGAAGAGAAATGTTTTGGGTGTATTTTCTGGAGCTTAATCATTGGGTTTGTGTCTGCTATTCAAACAGCAGATGTGCCATTGTTCAGTATCCGACTGAAATGAATGCAAGCATGTGATAATGAAAACAGTTTTGATACTAAACAGATGAATCAGGTATGTGTTGCTGGCGCTTTTGCACAGTAAAATCAATGAGAAGCTGCTGATTTGGGGAGAGCTGAATGAAAGATGTTGAAAGCAAAATTGCTTGTTTGCGTCTGCAATGTGCTCAGTCATTCCAGAGGTTCTAAAGAAGTTAGCAGAGCTGTCTCCCAGCAAGTAAGTTCCTGGTTCAAATATCTCAGAGATCAACCATTATTTCCATTTCCTCTATTGCAGCACTCACGTATATAGAACAGTACCGAACAAGCGTTTAGTCTTTTGTTAGAAATGGTCTTCTCCGGAGAGTAGAGGGGTATACCTCAGTCCCACTGGGTCCTTCCAGTTCTGAGCTACTGGCACTTCTTTCCATCCAGAGCTTGAACAGCACATCTGACGTCCTCTTTGAAATGTTTGTCCGGAAGAGACCTTGTTGATGCACTAAAACTACCTTGTTTCTGTGCTCAGTCTTCTAATAAAAAGAATTTTTTTCTCACCTTGGTAGCAGAGTTTGGCTCTCCCGCACCTATTTTTAAACCATCTACTCTGTTGTTTCTGTTTCGGTTCATGATTGGGTTTCAGTTGATTTTCTTTGTTTCATTGGTATAATTTGTGGGTTATACACCTGTTCACAATCCTACAAATCCCCTAAACTGTGCAAGTGTACCTATAAGAATTGAAACCTTACCGGAATGAGGGTTGCTTTTTTTCATTAATCTTCCATACCTACTTATTCCCTTTCGGGGTCACGGGGGTCTGTTAGCGTCAGTCCATCGCAGGGCGGTTTGCTTTCAGTGACTTGTATTGACATGGAGAACATTACATTAAATTTGGTCACTGACCCATCTATAGCAACCAGACTGTTTATCATAGCAACAGAGTTGGCATATCTCTATCTCAGCTTAGGAAAGTCATAGAAACATGAGAGTTGGTTTATTTTACTCGTTGTGATATTTACAGCACAAGTACAAGCCAACACGCAATTTGTGTGGAAACTTAAGCCATCTAGTTAACCCCGCTGTTTTTAATCTATTTTTCTGTTTTACGAGTGGTGATTAGCCTGTTGTGGCACTATTTAATTAAGCGAGCCAGATAGAGACTGAGGGATAAGCCCTGACTTCCACATGTAGTTCCCCACGTTAATTGGAATTGCTAGTGTGGGCTTTTCCTCTGGGTACTCCTGTTTTCCCACACGTCTAAAAACACATGCATCCCAGGCCAATTAGTATTTCTAAATGTTTTATTTAATTTAACTTATATTATTGTGAACACAAATATTTATAAAAACCTTAAATGTAATTTAAAATTAAATGTTTATTTACAGCCTTTGACAAATATATTAGTATCCTGTTCTATAAAAAATGCTAACACTACAACTAGTCAACATTGGCCTTGTCCTTTTGCGAAGCTGCTGTGATGCATCCGCAAAAAAAAAAAAAATGTTACATAAAAACATTTGATGTGACTTGATCCTGGTTTGAAGGCGAAAGGCAGCAACACCAAATATTGATTAGATTTCGATTTTTCTTCTGTTCCCTCACTTTGCATTTAGTAAATTTACAAAAAAAATAGCCATTGTTATCAAATTAAAATTCCCAGCAGGAAAATGTTTGATTTATTCACTAATTTATAAATTGAAGTATTTATTCACCCGAAGGTATAAACGAATGTAAAAAATCTTGTACTTTATTTGTTTCATCACCGAAAAAATAAAAATAGCACAACTCTGAAGAGTGCAGGTTATATAAATAAATGAAATGGGAGAAAATAAAAAGAAAGCTTTTACTTGTTTCCAGCAGCACTCAACAATTCAGAGCATTGCTTGAGAGAAACAGGTCAATCACAACACACTTAAAGCCCACTTTAACACGGAGTTTGTAATCATCCGTCATCAAGCATCAGTTCAGCTCCCTCGTCGGCACGGTGATGGTGATACTTTGAAAGTAGAGAGTGTTTGTGTGTTTTGCGATAGATGTAGTAAGACACAAAGCAAATGTTAAAGCTTTCTTCATCTTTCTCGCTCAGGATAGCAAGCAGCAGGTTGAATCAGACAGCTGCCGTAAACATGTCGTCAGTGTCAGGATAACTGCACAGCATCCAAACTCCATCTTTAGAGCTCGCTGTCAAAAAAGCTACATACTTGACAGGTGGAATCACATGGAAATAGTACTGATCTGCACTACACAGCTGGAAATGTTGTTCTAGAAGCTCTTTTTCCACAATCTATTCTCTTTTTAAACTCGCCCACATTTCTTGCTGCCATCGCTTCCCTGTGACTTCACCACCCCACCTGCTATTTTGACATTTGATAGTCCGGTGTAACTCAAGAAGGAGGGGTTTGTGTTTGTGACCCGGTGTGTGTTCGTAACTCGATGGATTGTTTTTTTTTTTTATCTTTGTGCCCGTGGGTTATGAGGAAATCAGAGTCGGAGAGGGACAGCTGGCATCTCTTCAGACATTACTTGACCTTTCTGTCTCTCACAATCACACACATGAACACAGACCCAAGCCGGGGCATCAGGTGGAAAGTGGTTTGATTTCAGGTTTGGCACAAACATTATCAGGTGGTTTATCTACTCTTGAAATGAGATGGAAATCAAAGAGGGCTTTGTTTCTTGATGCTTTTGGTGAACCATTTTACTGAGATGCTGGTTTTATTTGTGCAATCGCAGGTAAATAAGGTACAAAGTGCTGTTTCATCACAGAGTTTAATTGGAATCCTTGGAAATGGCTATTTCTATGTTATATTTAGAATTTTGCTTTGAATTAGAATTGTCTTGTTGATGAGATTTGTGTTGAACAGCTTTCAAGTGCAGACAACCAGTAAATGTAATCTTTGTAATATAAAAACATGCCCCAAAACCTTACAGAATAATAAATGAGAGAATATGAAGAGGAAGGACAAGAGGGATGGATTATTACCAGGCAGCATAAGTGCAGGTTTAATCTTGACTGGCGAGCACACGGCGCAAAAAAAAAATAAACTTAGCCTTGTGCTCAACAAAACAGGAAAACATGACCACATATTCTCAGGAAATTTCATTTAAAAGCTCTCCAGCCAATCAAAAGCACCTGGCTGGTTTGAACAACGAAAGGATAAGTGCACTGGAATTAAAACTACTTCAAACAATATAAAACGTAGACGGTGTCGGTGCTCGAGTTTTAAGGTTCTGTGACTTCATTAGGAATAAACTTGACAGTAGGTGACATAAACCTGACATTGAGTCTGTAACACTACATGTTCGATGCAAAGTGAGTACCATTTTTTGCTCTTTAAAAGTAGTTATTAGAGCCTAACATGCTCTTATTAGTTCCCCAATAAGTAAACTTTTTGTTGTAGTTCCATTATTTTGTTTTTGTACAAATACTTTAAAAAGTCGACACTTAAAAACTCATTATGCATCTGATTAAATAAAGTAATCCAGAAGTACCAAAATGTAATATCAACATAAAACAACTAAACTGGTTTTATTGTGATGAATCAGACAAAATTACAATGTGCAATTCCGTGAAATTCCATGAAATTCACATCAAGTCACATCACATTTGTGGGACGAAAACAATTGAATTTCTTTATTTTTAATTTCATGTAAGCTTTTGACCACTAAAACATAATATTATAGAATAATTTCAACACAAGCTTTTTCAAACACTCAACAAATATTTATACATTTTAGGTTTTATGCAAAAAAGTCAACACCCACAAAAATGCTGAAATAAAGATAATTTACATGCATCTGATAAAATAAAGTACATGTCAAAGTACAAGAAGTGAACTGGATCTATTGTAATTAATCAGACAAAATTACAATTCCTTGAAATTCCATAAAATCCTTTTATTTCTGAGGTAAAAAAATAAATGTCCATATTTTGTAAATTAATTGTTCCATTTAATGTATTTTTGACTAATATAATATAAAACAATTTCAACTTTAAACACTTTTCTCGAACAAACTACTGATTTAAATTGATTTAATACAAATTTAAATAAAATGTAATATTGTAATGGAGTTTACTCATTTTAAAATTGAATTAGCGTTTTAATTAAATCATCAAATCATACAGTTGCTGATGATAACTCAAAAAACTTGACTTTAAATCGGGAAACCACAAGTTTCTTAATACCTGTCGTTTTCAACCATGAATTCCCAACGAGGTGCTTCTAAAAGCATCTGTATGAAAGAATCCTGTATCTGCATGGTGCAGGTATGATGGTTGTAATCACAGAGCTCTAGACCTCTATTCGAGCCTATAATAACACACAGAGAAGAACAAGAGAGACACTTCCCTGCTTTTTCCCTCACACCAGGCTGGCGTTTCAGCCGGCCATCAGAAAACACTTTACATTGAAGAGGTCGAGACCCGCTGCTGAACAGAAGATATAAAGGTTTTCACAGCCACCAAAGCAAACCAATGAGAGGAGGAAAAGGGGAGAACGAATTTGCTAAAATGAAGGATAATTAGCACCCAAGAAGAAAAGGCTGGTTGGTTTTTCCTTCGTCTTTTCATTCCGCCAGACGCTAATGTGAATACGAATGCAATTTGTCAAAAAATGATTATTTTGCTCTCAGGAAGGTTCTTTGTCTAGTTCTATCCATACGTCAGAGCGCACAATGCTCTTTGAATGGTGCTGTGAATGAGGCAAATCAAAATCAATCAGCTTTGGATGGATTTGTTCACGCTTGACCTGCTCTTCGGATCGAGAGCTTTAATAATGGGAGATTTTGACCATTTTATGAGAGTGTAGTAACAGTCAGATGACACATCTCAAGTGATTTTGTGTTAAGGGATGGATGTTTGCATTGGTGAATATACTTTTACCTTTACATTCTGAAAGATAGATGGTACTGGTTGTGTTTGTTTAAATGGCGTATAGCAAATAAACCAAATAAATGTCGGATAACGAATCAATCAGGAATCCTGTTTGGAAAATGATAACCAATCGGAAGTTATTCTCCTGGATTTTAAGATTGCTATCTATTTTGAGACTTTTAGACTTCGTAGAAATTACCTAAACTTTTCTGCTGAAATGTTTTGTAACCTTTTCTTCACAACGATAACCTGTTGTTCCTGGTCGATGAGCACAACCAAACTTTCCAGACCTGTTGTTAATGAGGCCGTATTTGACAGCTATACTCCTACGAGCTTCATTCACAGTGTGTGTTCACATACAAAAGTGAGTGTACAGTATTGGGAGTAAATGATGAAACACTGTGACATTTTTACACGGTGACAAATAACTAACATTAACATGTAAAATGCTGTTTCGTTAACCTGAGCAGTCAAGAAAATGCCATTCACCTCTGCAGACTTCAGCCATGACCTTTCCACCACCATCATGAAAAAGCCAAAGTTCCAATTAAGCATCAGCAAGCATCAAACTGCTAATTAAAGCATTGATAAGATCAATCTCACAATCAATCTTCTTCCAAAAAAACTGTTGTTTATCACATTTGAGTGTGTTGCATGCTAAATGCTACATTGGTAGACTCCCAATTGTAGATGAGCATAGTTTAAAAGTCCTCCTATGCTTATTTAAACAGCATAGTATACAGTCAAAAAATTAAATGTGGCTTTTGTTGGTAATCATGTATGGATTCATTTATCCATTTTTTTTGTGTGTTCTACAATTAAAAGCGTTCAGTTGAAATAACTGGAAAATGTTCTAATTTACACAAGTTGCTTACATAAAATGAACGAAAGTTGTACCACAACTGAAATGTGTAGTACCACATTTGATAAATATTTTAATTATTATTTTTTGGGGGTTTATTGTACAGTTTATGGCACACTCTTAAAAAAAACAGTAAAAGTACAGGAAAATTATTGATTTTTTTTTACTAGATTTCCCCAAATTTTTAACAAAATAATCCAAACCTGTAAAATAATGATTTTTGTTTGTTTATTTGCAATTCATTGTTTATTTTATGGGAAAATATGGTAATAGTGGTAATTTATGTAAAATTTCATGCTTTCAACCTATTTTACTGCATTTTTACATGACATTTTTGTTTTCTAAAAATACAAAAATTAATGTAAAATGCCCAGTGATTACCTGTAATTAAACAAACTGCTTATGATTTATTTTTCTTTTAGAGTTTACTTAAAAAAAGGTTAAATCTTAATTATTAATTCAAGTTTGTATTTTGCCTTAAATTGTTATAAAAATATGTTTAGCCTTTTTATTTCATTCATCTTCTTACCCACATACCCTGGGGTCATATTCACCTCACTTCAGGCAAGAGGCAGTGGTACATTTTTCTAACATCTTCTATAAATTTTACAATAATTCAATCTAATTAACGAAGTAGATTAAAACAAATAATAAAAGTTATGCTTATTTCACTAAACAAAATTACTTACACTTCGTTAAAGGTAATTTTCCCTCAGTTATGTGGAACCACATAAAAAAGTGAATCTTTTTAAGTATGTTGAGAGTAATTTCATCAACAGCATTAATAATTATCAAAAGAACTGAAGAGGTCGAGTTTAAAGTAAGCATCAAAGAGAGTATTGAGCTCATTTCCTGTTTTACTGAAGGGTCTTTCTCTCCCCCTCTTCCATTTTTCCACCTTCAATAACTTTTGCTCCTTTCACCCAGTGTTCTCTTCTTAGTTTTGCTGTGTGTGTGTGCAGTATATGTTTGATACTTTAGTGGTTAGAGGGTTAAACACACATGGACCACATAAGATGAAAGGGCTGCACACAACTGTCTCCTAGAATGATTTATGAACAGCAGCAGCCCCTCATAACGCACAGACACACACACTGCACAAAGAAAAGCAGAGTACCCTTGGTAAAAATAGTTTTGGAGATCGATAGCACTGTGGTTTCATTGAATAATCCGAGGACCAGGCTGATTTATTCTTCTGATAAAGGTCAAAGTTTAACACTTAAGGCTTGAAAAAGCTGCTTCTGTAATTTTACATTATTGGTTGGATACTTTAATTACAAGGCTCAGTGCAGGAAGGTGTATGTTTTGCCAGAAGGAACAGAACTGTTTCAAGAAACCAAGACCTTTTTGTTTATTTGAAATATTTCATCTAGTTATGTCGTTTTGCGTCTCTTCTCTTGTTTTCTGTATAGACACGGTCTCTGGTACAATGTAGGCAGCTTTGTTCATTGGCACAGAATCATTTGGATTCATTGCATCATTCACTTTCAGTGCATGCCCAGACTATGTCTCCAAAGAAACTTTGAATTTTCGGCTTTTGATGTTGGCACTGGCTCATGAAAACATTCTGCCAGGAGGTTTTACAGACGAACAGAACTTTTGGTAGAGCATGCATCTTTTTGCTGAAATAACTCATTTAGCATCTGTAATAAGTTGTATTTCTATGCTGCTTTGCTTTTTTTTTTTGCCCAAAAGGTACAGCTGTACTTTTTATCTGATCATTGTTGAATGCGGTGTTCCCTAAAGTTCTCACCATTTCCTGTGGTTTTTCTGCCCTAATACAGTGGAATAACGCTAGCCTTTCCTCGATTGGATCATGTCATTTAACACTTTAAATTTGTGGAAAAAACGCTCTCAAATAAAGTTTTAATATTTATAATAATATTTGACCACCATTTACATTCAAACACTTGTTTTTTTTTGAAGGAACTCCACTGTTAGGTTGTTCCAAACATCTTGGAGAACCTTCTGTGGATGTAGCTCACATCAGTTGGTCTCTTCATGTACTCCTGATGAGGTTGGGATCAGGGCTTTCTAGGAGCCATGACATGTCTTCCAGGGTTCCTCTTTACGCTGAAGATAGGTCTTAATGAATTTAGCTGTGTGTTTGACATCATTGTCCTGCTTCACAATAAATCTGGGGCCAATAATACGCCTCACTGTAAGATGAATAAGTATCTGCCTGTATTCTTCAGCATTGAGGGCCCCATTATTCCTAATCAAATCTCCAACTCCATTCGCCGAAATGCATCCCTTAATGTTCAAGTAACCATTCTTCACCGTTGTCTGCAGACACTAAAGCCATTCAACTAAAAAACTGCCAAATATTTTCTATAAAATGCCATTTTTCTGTACCCCAGTTATGGGGATGGTTTTGGGGATCCTTCAGTTACTTGGCATTGTTCACACAGTGGAGGCTTTTCGTCTGCAATACAAAGACCACCTCTGGCCAGGCTTCTCCGGACTTTGATTTCTTATGGATTTCTGCAAGTTCTTGGGTAGTTGTGCTGCTAAAATGTTAAAATTTTTAAGGTTAATTAGGTTGATGTGTCTTGCATCTGCTGCACGACTTTCCCTGCCGACATTCAACATTTCCAGTTTCGTTATGTTTCTTCGATTAAAGCCAAACGTAAACCTCAAGTCTGCTCTGAAATTTTTGTTTGAACCTCCTACCAAGCTGTTTCTAATTCATGACTGGGCTTCAACTTACGTGTGGAATTGATGATCATTAGCAACATTTTTTATCTATAAGGACTGATTTCAAGGCAAATACCATAGTAACGGCAAATATTAATATGATAAACATTGTTCTTTTGTTCGCTTACTTTGCATTTTATAAAAACAAACAGTGATCATTTATATTTGGAAAATGTATTTGTTTTAAGCATTTTCTTCCCACCTGTCTCAAATTCTTTCCATTTGTCTCAAAATGTCTAGTAGTGATTGATATAATATACTTAAATTTTTCTTAATAATACAATTTATTAATGATATTTATTAATTTTTTGCAT
Source organism: Danionella cerebrum (assembly GCA_007224835.1). Taxonomy (NCBI): domain Eukaryota; kingdom Metazoa; phylum Chordata; class Actinopteri; order Cypriniformes; family Danionidae; genus Danionella; species Danionella cerebrum. The sequence goes on from SRMA01027019.1 coordinate 144,170, forward strand.
TTGTTTGCTTTAGTTTTGGTTGGGCTGTTTTTTAGCGTTTATCATTGTTTAGTCATTATCACTAATAGCTTGATGCTAGCTTTAAAATGTGTTATCAGTCTGTACTTGTTCTACATGGAAAATAAAACCAGCATTTGCATTTTTAGCGAAGACTTGATTCACTCAGCATTGTTCAAATACTCGGTGCATGTTCAAAATAGACAATGACTGAACTAAGACAATGCTGCCGGAATTATTACTCAAAATTAATGAATAGTTTTGTGTACTACCTGCAAGCTCTGAGAGTTACATCATATTCCTGTTGTGCAAAGCTTGACAGAACAATTTGTCAGCCATGTCTTCATGTTGTGCTCAGACAGGTCTTTATAAAGCATCATTCTCTCATCGCTGTAAAATATGCAGATCAGTCTCTGAAAAGTGCTGACGAATCATCACATGTACTGTAAGGGTTTGCATGAGCTGAAAAAATAATACCCTCCATACGTACACGAACCCTCACGAACAATGCTGACACAGCAGGAGTCGGTTCCTTCACTGCAGCTTGTCTTCAGCAACTGCCCGTCCACATTTCTGAGCAACCACCAGCAGCAGCCGCCTACTTCTTTGACTTAATGCTCTTCTCATGCAGAAGGTGCTGAGAATATCACACCACCTTGTTCATCTGCAGAATCACAATGAGCCTCTCGACACTTTCAGCTAAAGTTAATGTAGCGCACAATAGAGTATACTGTCCCTTTCCAAACGCATCACTCAGTCAAGCTGGACCTTCTATATTCTTCTCAAAAGCACATGTATTGAATTTATAAACAAATTCATTTATATCTTTATATCAAATATATATGAAAAATGGCTTATTCTGAGAATTTAATTTGCTTGAAGTAAGAAATGTTGTAAAATAAGCTTTTGATTTTGCCACTGATCTTAAAACTAGAATTTTTCTGACACCAAATTAATGTTCAGTACTGATAAAACACCCTTCTCAGAACCAGAAAAATGCTTAAATGTAGTTATACTCTTGGATTACTTGATTTAATGACATTATGCACAATTTCCTCTAAATCTTGATGTTTACTCTTAATTAAATGACAAAACGTTCTCGTTTTGACATTTAAAGCACTAGATTTACCAGTTATGAAGTACATAACAATGAAATCATCCAATCAATCGCTCTATATAAAAACTATTTAAATAATTTTAAAGTGTAAGTTGGCTCTATCTCCCGTTAGTATCCTGGTGGATGGACGAGTTCAAGCCTAATGTCTCTGTGGTGATTGCACGACATTAAAGCACCCACACATATGCCGACACACATTCCCTAACACCCATGAATGTTTGCTTCAGCTTGGGCCATAGATAAGGCAAAAGTAATATAGGCCTCATGACTAACCAAGCAAGCTCGGACAGATTAGACTTTCTTTTTCACACTCGGAGCCCAAGCCAAACCTCCTGATTGTTATTCCAGGCCACATCTGCTAGAGCTAATAACTAAAGGTGCTGCCGGGCTCTGCTTAGAATCCTCATCCCTGCTTAGAGCAAGCAAACATACACACACCCACTATACCTCATTACGTTTATCCAGTCTGTTATCAGGATTCCCACAGCCCTGTCCCAGAACCTCCCTCTTCCTCCCCATGCGAAGACTCCTTCGGAGACCTTGCTGTTGCATTGACGTGCTCTTAGAGTGTGTAAACAAAATGGAACATTGCTAATTATCTGAAAAGGAGTGGGCAGCTCTGTTATTGTGAACCGGGTTGTTTAGGTGCTCTCCGGGAATTGAGCAGGTACCCCTAGCACCTTTATCGTAATTCCTTTATTCTAATAATTACTAGACATCACAGTACTATCACAGCCCACAATAAATCTTTAAAAAAAGTATTATATTTCAAATGAAATATTTGTAGTATTTTGAATAGTTGATGTGTATTTATATCAGCTTTACTTTTAACCACAGAACAGAGTTTAGGGTTCGTTTTCCTGAATCCTACAAGAACAATGAATAATGCCATTCTTTCTCCGGCGGAACTGGAGAACCATTAGTGTGTAAAAGCATTGTTTAGTAAAGAATCTAAAAACTGTGCTGTGTTCAAATCAGCCTGTGTTTGACATGATGGTGGAAGCATGCAGCAGTGTTATACCTTGTCAGACTGGTACCATCGCTGAGGAAATCTGGGAAATTTCCCATCGACACAACATGGAGTCAAACTGAGAAACTCCTAGAAACTTCAGTCTGACCACACTTTTGGAGGTTGTAAGTCTATGCAAGAGCAACCGAAGCTTTATTTATTATAAGTAAACCACAGACTTTATTTATGTTTATCCATAGACATTTATATATTTATCTGTAGAGACTTATATTAATAGCAGAATTATTATTCTGTACCAGAATAAAATCGAAAAAATGGATACAAAACAAGATAAAAATAAATGGGAAACATCTTCAAGGTGGAACAGCGTAGAGAAATGTGGGTTCGTTCATGTTGATTACAGTAACAAATTACTATATCACTGACCGCTCCCTAGCAAAAAAATGTTTACCCTAGCAACCAAATTTTCTGAACTGTATCTCAGCCAAGGAAAATCGTAGAGACATGGGGATTTTTTTATGGTGTCTCTGACTTCTTCATAACAATCAAAAATTCTACTTTGGCAACCAATCCATTACAAAAGTGCAGATTAAACAAACGGTTCAATCTGCACTTTTTCATGCCAACATCAAAGCAAGTGGGCATGCCAACCAGCATTGTAAGTGTGCTGCAAACTGGTGGAGAACCCCTTTCAAAATATGTTTTGCCTTTTACGTGCCCAAAAAGTGGTATAAAAATCTAATTAGTTATTATAAGGATTACTAATTAAAGTATTTAATTTGTCTTCACTAAGTGCAAAAAAGATACATCAGTAAACAGAGTTGGGCTTCCAAAGCAAACTTGCAGCCACACAACTTGCAGGGGGATGTTCTTTAGAGTCAGTGATGTATTTTTATGTTGGAGATGTAAAAATAAAGGCTATTTTGGTGAAGGGGGGATTGTTTTATTGCAATAAAAGGCATTGACTCCCAGAAATCAAATTACATAGTTCAGAAAAGTAATATATTTTCTAGTGTATTTTTTTTTTTAAGTTTAAATATTTCAATAATGGATGGACAATTCAATACAAGGACAAACTATTACAAGTTTCAAACAAAAACTATTAAGTTAGGATTGCATAATTTATGATTCGAATCTTTAAGCCTGGCAGATTGCAAACAAGTCCTTTAAATCCTGAATGGATCTTTTGAAACATGTTGTGCATGCTCCTGTGTGCATCCAATCGAGGAGCCAGAAATGCCCGCAGTCATTGTGCAGATGTCCAGTCTCTCTCAGTTGGTCAGAGTTAATGGGCTGTAAAATCAATGATTACACAGAAATCTATGGTTTTCCTTCAGTTCATTTCTCTGTCTAACAGATATCGTCTCACTCGCTGTAAATAACAGGAGCTCATGACTGATATTGATATGCAGTGAAGCTGAACCTGATGGACTGAGATTTCTGCCATCTGTAGAATTCTCTTGCCTCCATTGATAATTTCATGCTGAGGAGCTAGCATTGACTTGTTCTGTCCGCATTCACTATTTGAGAACTATCTCTATTGCATACGTTTTTATATTTAACGGTTATTAAACCATTAAAGATGTAAGTGAATATTTGTAGCTGGAATTGATATAAATTACAAAATAGAAACCCAATTTCAAAGAAGTAGACACTGAAATCTGCTAAAATAAAGTAAATAAAATAAACTTACATGAATATAAATTACAAGTACAAACCCAGTTTCAAAGAAGAAGACACTGAAATCTGTTAAAATGTTACGGGATTAAAATGTTAAATCTGTGAATTAAAACAGAAATCAGTTCAAACACCATGATGTGCAATTTTCTAATTAAAAAACTTTATTTTTGCAAATATTAACAAACATTGGTACACATTGGTGATTTAATAATTAAAAAAAAATCAATGAAAGTGGTGATCACCAATTTGTTTTGTTCCAGTTCATTGAGTGGAGGATATCATAACATCTTGAGGCAATATTTATGAGTGTTTATTTATTGTAATTTGGTTAGATTTGACCCGAACATGACAGGAGGGCTAGTGCTAGCATAAACGCATCAAATGTAATAACCAGACGAATGCTTAGCAACTTTTTACTGAATATTTTCCACATTATCTGCTGTACTGTTTAAATAAAATAAGCAGCAACTAGAGATACAGAAATTCAATGAACATTTCGCTGCAAGCGTGAAGAGATGAATGACATGAAAACCTTTCTGGAAACATTTTCAGTGATTCTTAACTCTACACTGTCCATTTCTCCATAAAGTGGCGTATCTCGCATAGATTTATTTATCATATATTTTTGTTTGTTTTTTGCCTCTCTGATGTATTTAAATGCTTGCAGAAATGTGCATCTGTTTGTGTAGTTATCTTGAAAGTGTGGAGAGGAAGAAAGAGAAAGAAACACTGTGATTGATTTTATTCAACGCTTGGAATTCTGATGGAGGTGACATCGAGGTGGGTGTCCTGAATGTTAATGACAGAAACGTTTTTTAGTCGCCGTGGGACCTGCCCAGGCATACAATCAATTCCAGTTTGTGACGAGAACATCCGAATTTGGCATTGGTTGTAGAAAATTGGGGCAATTTGTTTGGAGTGAGGCTGTGTCAGGTCAGAATGCTACATGTGTAAGTCTGGTTAGCTTCTCTCTGCTCTAATGGCCTCGAGGAAGCTTTTCTCTGACTGGGATTTTCTCAAAGAGCTTTATGAGGATGGGTTGAAAAGCCAGCTGAAAATGACATGTCTGAGGCACAGGTCAGTTTAACCTTGGCACTGGGTTAGTATAGTCTACTACAGGGATTTGGTGGTCATATAGCATGAGGTGTGTGCTAGATATTTTCTTTTATATGGCATACAATGAAGAAACCCTATGCTATTTCCTATTGGTGCTTAGGAAGATCATTTTTTTCACTGCTCTCATGGTCTATGCAAGCCGAAGTCTGAAAATGCTTGTCTGAACAGATTGAACCGCACCACAAAGTTTATTTCAAAGAGTGGAGCATGGCTACAAGCCCCCACCCCCCTTTTTTTCCTATACTAAGTGCAAGGAGGCGTACAAAAAAAAGATTCCAGCATAGGGGCAATACGTGAGGTTATTAAAAGAAGATTGAAGTGGACTTTCAGAAATGGTGACGTTTTCACAGTTAGATGGTCTTGTAATAATGCTTTAGATGCATTAGAGTTTCTGCAGAGATTAGTTACAGGATGTTTATCATCTGAAAAAAATCTATTTGGTTTAATTTGATATGGGCCCAGCAGCTTCAGCTGTTCCGAGAAGGCATTCCACGGAGGGTCATGGGAAGGTTTGACCATTGTTGATGGAATCTTCAATTCCATCCATTCCAAAGCTTTTCTGTCAGTTAGAGGTCAGAATTCTATGTAGGGCACTCAAATTCAATCAAGATAAAGTCATGGTGTCATTCTTGATTGAACTTTTTCTTTAAACTCCTACATTAATGCACTTACCTGCTCTGCTTACCATACCACAGGCAAACCATGCCACACCACGGCAGGCCAATCCAATCATACTTCAGTCCAGCAGGAGGTAGGGAAGACCTGTCTAGAAGGTAAAACAACAAAGCTTATCCACTTCCTGTGAGAGCATGAACATGAAAAAAACAATGGAGCAAATATTCCTAGTAACAAACTTACTTTCAGTTCATGGAACAACCCTGAAGACACAACTGGTACGGAGTGGGTTTATGTTGAGGTTGCATGCATGTTAAAATGGTTATTCAGGTGTATCATTGCCTAAAAGTCTGATTGATTGATTAGCTAAGCTGTTTGATGGTTAAATGTTTGAATTGTTGAATGTTCAATGAGAAATGAATGTGTTTATTATTTGTTGTTATTCATTCTTAAAAGTTATCAACCTGAACAGTTATTCGGCAGTTGGCAGATCCGAAAACAGTAGTTAAATGCATACTTGGGTGTCCTTGAATGATTCCACATTATCCAAAAGAACTGTTGTTATTGTCCGTCTCATCCCAGAAGGGGCTATCCCCAACCTTGTTTGCATGGAATTGTTGGGAGCCAAGCCCAGTGCCTGAAAAACAACCTCCCACCATAAACCCCCCTCAACAAAAGTAACAGTTGGCACAAAGCATGATGTAGCTGCGTGAATACGAAAGCCCTGTCCTTGATTCCCACAAAGTCATATCTATTTTGGAGGTCCGTAGTCCACTCTGCCCCTTTGTGTTGCAAAGAAATAATGAAGAAAGTTGCATACTGTATTTGTGTGGTACAAATGTTGCAAGTGAAGAATCTCTTCTATTTTTTTTTTCTAAAAACTGCTCTGAATCCAACTAAAATCGAGCTGTTTGCACCTCAAACACCTTCCTATCTGCAGACTGGCCGCATCAGTTACCCTCTGATCGATTGATGACTAGGTCAAGTCATTCCCATGCAATAACTCCTCGAACACAGATACACAAATATGCAAATGTGCGCAGATATTGCTAGATCATGGAGGGACTTCTCTGTGTGCCAGATTTTAAATTGTGCCCTAATTATGCCTTAACCCCAATTAACCTGATGGGATGGCGTGCAAGTTTAATTAATCGTGCAGCGCTCTGATCCCAGCACGGAACGGAAAAGTTAGTTTTTCAGACCTACAACTTTTCCCTAATCTGTCTGCACACCTCTTGTTCCTCTCCGTTTTCTCTGTTCCAGCACATAATCACAATTAGGCAGATTAACTAATTAGTGAATGCTCCAGCAGGACCCTAAACAGACAGAGTTCAATGCAAACTTCATTGCACAGCATTATAACGCAAAGTGTAAATATCGTTGTGTAAGAAATTTTCAGAGAGCAACATTTGGGAAGAAAAAGTATAGAGTGTGTGTATAGAATACCGTCCGAGCATGTAGCAGTTAAGCCTTAAAGGTTTTAAGTTAAGTTAAACTAAAATGCCTTGTCTTTCCGCAATAAGGCTTTCCCGCCAAGCTTTCATGCTTGTCATTTCAACGTTAATAAGGCATTTCTTCTGTTCTGTATTTCAGACATGGCCTTAAAAGCCAGTTTGTAGATTCTGCCGCTGGTATTCTTCAGCTAAGTGGAGGCACTTATTTAAATGATGGAACAGCAGCCTGTTCTGGGGATAAAACTCAGAAAAGAGAAACTTCTGGGCTGTTTTTGTGGAGAGTTTTGTTTTAGTGACCACACATTTTATTCTGGGTCAAGATCTAAAGCTTTGTAATATAACATGCATTATTAAATTATATTTCTACATTGTAATATTAAAAATCACGAAATGAGTTTTATTTAAATATATTGGTGGCAGCTTAATAAAAATAAAATATTTTTGAATCCCAAATGATGAAAGAGTGGATAACGTTTTTTTAGCAGATAAATACAGAAAAAAAATTCACCATTACACTGAATACGTGTGCGACCTGGGTTTATACATATTTTACATACATATGTGTATATACCAGCACTTTAATCCCAAATCCTGATTTTATGAAAGTGGACGTTTTTTTTAGCAGATAAAATCAGAAAAAAAGAAAAATGTACCATTGCGAGACCTGGGTTTTTACACATTTGTAATATTTTTTTACACCATTTTCGCTAGTTTGTATTTATTTATTTTTATCTTATAATTAAATTAAATTAATTTAAATGACTTCCAAACCAAATTCAGTACAATGGAAAAATAGATTTTTTTTATTTCTGTTGCAGCCCAGAAACAAATCCCACACTGACTTTCTTATCTTAAAATGTAACATTCCTTTTTTTTTTTAATAGCAACTGTGTGTAGGTGAGCTACTTCTACAGTTATCAAAGTCTGTAACACACACATCCACTGATTCCAGATCTGTGATTTGAATACTGCCTGACCCCATGACTCATGACAATGCATGTGAACTTTTGTTCCCGGTACAATGTAAAAGTTTAAATCCCACATTGATTCACACTTATCACCCATTGTTCTTCTATCATTCATGCCCATCTTTGATTCCCTCTGGTCAGTGTTGCCCCTGTGGGTCATGGTTTTCCAATCTCACCATCCAAACTTGACTCCAAGCACCTTTCCACCTTTCAGTCCTGCTGGGCAGCAATGTTTTTGTATTAGCTCCTCGGATTGAGTGCATAAGGTTGCCGTGGAAGGGGAAAGAATAGAAAGTGAAACAAAGCATTTCTGCAGAGAAGATTGAGAGCTTTGTGCCAGAACTTTCCAAGACAGAATGATTGATACGGTTGGAAGAGACTGACACCTTCATCTTTACTTTGAGAGAAACATTGGGAAAAGTCTCTACCCTATATTAAATTTACCCACTAGATGGTAGTTTCAAAATGATCCTGTTTGAAACGACAGCGAAAGAACGCTTACTTTTTTAAGCAAGAGTAGTCATCAAATAAGCTTAGCTTATGCATAGAATCTCCTCACTGTCAGAATCCAGATACTTATTGGTATTTGGTCTCTAATACCATTTTGGCATCCAGAGATGCCAACTTCTTTTCAAGATTGAAACTGATTAATTCTTCCCCAGCAGGTAAACGGCTTCGGAACTAAGAATAATGCATAAGCAGTGTCCTGCTGCTCCATATTGGTATAAATGCTGGTTTACTTCTTAACTTGCCCTTTTTAACACAAAGCTGTATGGGACTTTAGTAAAATGCAGGATTCTGCCAGTTAAAAGCATTGTAGCTGCAGAAGTCTCTATAACGGAATTTCTCATTACAATAAAAAGAGTAGCATTCTCTGTTTATTGCCAGAATTCAAAAGAGCATATTTTTTTCTCCTTTGTCACTTCAGATTAACTCTTCAGTAATCAATCTTTGCTGCTGTTTTACCTTGTGACGCAGAGTTGGCTGCAGATGTGAGTTTTTATGTCTCACTCTACTTAAATTACACTTACACCCACATTTCTCTGATCCTGATATAAGCCCATCTCATATTGGCTTGTGATTACAAAGCCTCTGTTATGCTCTCTTTGTGATTATAATTAAACCCAGATCAATCTGATCTGCTAATTAATGCATCAGCTGTACTGTATTAATTACTTGTGGTTTATTTTTACTGTAAAGGTTGGCATTGCATTCACTGTGGCATTATTGTAGTAATTACACATTGTAGGATTTAATAGCCTGTGGATATTAGTAATTACGTGTTAGATTTATTTTTACTCAAGTAGACTGAAGATACACTTTTCCTATGTCTGGTTGATGAGAGAAGAAGAGGGTTGTCTGCCATTTATTTGGTTTTTTTTCTGTCCAAACGAGTTGTTCAATGATTTTTATGCATTTGTGGCAGAAAACATCAACACAGCTTTCGTGTTTCTTTTCAGAACATTAATTTCAGTCATCTTTGAATGTTTGTTTGTGTGCATGAAAACATTCCAATTATCCGCTATACGATTTTGACTGGATATACGTATTTGGAGAACTGATGGAAAAAAATGACTGCTGAGTAAAAACCAAACAATAAACGAAGGCTCCAAATGTGACTTGAATGTTTGCGGTTTACCCATTTGTCATTTTTTTTCTCTGTAAAATTCAGAAAACTCTTTTATACATTTATAACCCTTAAAGTTTTCACACTCGCTGGAATATGTGAATCATGTTCATTTGACACATTCTTATCGTATGTAGAAGTTATGCACTACAAAATCAAGTAAGTTGGCTTTTACGTTCTTGTTCCGTTGTACCTTTTATGGTAATTTTTTTTTACTTTGTACTGTTCATGGATGTCTAATTATAAGTAGATGGTGATTAAAAAAAGATCTGAATTTGAATAAATTCACCTTTGTTCTGGATTTTGAATACTTTACCCATGTTCTAGAAGTGGGCTGGTGTCTCCTTCAGCTAGCAAGTAAACTGGACTCATCCAATGCCGCTGACATTCGGAAACAGTGCGTGGGAGTGAATAACGTAACTATTTGAGTACTTTTTCATAGTTTTTTTTTTCCTTTCTAAATAATCAAATGTTTCAAAGTAACTGCAAGTTGTTGCCATGGCAGTGCAATTTTATAGAGGATCTTTAATAGTTTATTGTATTATGGATGCAGTGATCAGCGAGTTAAATGTTTGAGTGTGCTATGCGAAGGCTTGATCCAAACACTGGCTTGCTCCTTATTGGCAGCGGTTTTATTCTGGTTAAGCTCAGATTGTAAGTAAAACAGTTGTTTTATAGCTCTCTGACCTGTAACAAAGCATCTTCTTGTAATCATATAAAGGTGAAAAACAGATGTGTTCTTTCAAATACTGGCTTGCTCCTTACTGCCAACTCTTTTATTCCGATAAGACTGTGATTGCAGGTAGAACATTTCTTTTTAAGCTGTCTGACCTGTAACAAAGCATCTTGTTGTAATCAAATAAAGATGAAAAACAGATGTGTTCTTCCAACCACTGGCTTGCTCCTTATTGCCTGCTGTTTTATTTATATTAGGCTCAAATTGTAGGTAGAACGTTTTTTTAGCTGTCTGATCTGTAACTAAGCATCTTCTTGTAATCGCCAATGAAGGTGAAAAACAGATGTGTTCTTCCGAACACTGGCTTGCTCCTCATTGTCTATTGTCTACAAGTTTACGATTTGTAGTGTAATGGGTTCACATCAAGCTGTTATCGGAATATAGCTGCATTGCAGATTTACAGTTTGTAAAGTGATTTTTTTTAGACTTCACAGAATAACCACAACTTTCGTTTTAGTAAGCATTAAACGCTACCAACATCTGACTTTCCAAAAACTTCACCCTTTTGCTCACCCCCTTCCCATCCTTTATTTTCTCTAGCATTTTCAGACTTTCTTTCTGGTTATAATTGAGTTTTTCTGATTTTGTGTGTTCATCCAAGTGAAGCAAGGAAGGAAAAGGTTATCTCGGCACCTTTATCAAAGGCGCTGGATGATTATCCTCTCTCCCACTCTGCATATGTTTGCATTCAGACAGTTATTATTTCTTCACTCTGCGGATGTTGCTTATCTATGACATCTTCCTGTGCGAGTGTCACTCTCTATCTCCATCCAAATGTCTGCATTTCAATTCATTTGTTTTTCTGCATATGTATGTAGATGTGTTTTGACAATGTGTAAACTATAATTTCTAGTCTGTTCTTTTGGATTTCTTTGTATTCACTGAACTGAATCTCACAAAGATGTGTCTACCAGAAAATAAAACCAGCTGCCCGTTTTAGTGTTTAAATGACACCTGAAATCTTAGATCAACGTGTTTTTAAGTGCGTTTTTTACGGTGGATGTCAAAAAATGGGTTTTTAGAACTACTTAACCATTCAGACCAAAAGAAAATGATCAATTCCAAACAATATATAAACGGCCTTATAAAACACAATGAATGAATGATGGACAAGATAAATGTGGGAATAGGAAATAATGCAATAAAAAGTGTCAAAGTGATGAAAAGTTTGTTGTTTGTAATATATAATTTATACTGAAATGCTCATGTGTATGTGCAGTTATTGTAGTTTAGAATTGCAACCATGTAGGCTAATAGTGGTATGGGAAAGGTGTTCTACTGTAGTCTTAAAAGATTTGTAGTTGTTTAGGACTTGCCAAAATGCTCCAAGCAGCAGCAAATGAATAAACAAATTTCCATAGAAAACCCAAAGAAAAATGTACTTGACATTTTCAAAGACTTTGCTGACCTTCAGCTCTATACAAAATGCTATTTATGTAATATTTATTCATTTCTTTACTTGTACCAAAAATGTCAAAACTTCAATTTGTTTTTGCCTATAAAGATTATACAGCCATTTTGGCGCTGACCATGGTCCTGAAAGCTCTGTCATGTTGTATAACGTTGTTTTAATGGAAATAAATGACGTTTTATTTATTTATTTTTTATTATTTTAGCCTTTATTGGTTATTTTAGCCTTTATTGGTTATTTTAGACATTTTAACAGAGAGGACAGTAGAGAGAGAGAGACAGGAAGCAAGGTGGAGCGAGAATGGGTTTGGATGGAAAAGACGACCTGGACATAACGTTTTATTTTAATATATTTTTATTTTAGTATTATATCTATCTCTCTATTAAGTCTTGAGTTTGACTCTGGATTACGATTTTAGAAAGTGACACGCGAGGAAAACTATTAGGGTTACGTGACCCTAATAAGAAATACACTGAATGGAAAGACCTCTTAACTGTTTTATGTATTATATGTTATGACATGCAATACTGACAATTAAACCTGAAAGAAGTCGATCAGTCACTGTTTCATCGCATATTCTCATTGGGTGTGCTTCCATTGATAATAATACAATTATCTCATTCACAGATTCTTTTCCATCTTTACCTTTGACTCCATTTCAAAGCTAAAGTTTCCCTTGCTCCTCGGTTTATTTCCTTTAGTGTGTGGAGAATACAAACTATCATACGATTTCTTTATATGGATGTAAATCAAGTGCCAATCACATTCACAGAATTGGGTATTTCGAGCAAATTACTCATTTCATTGTTACTGCATTGACATTTTCCTACAACACTAGACACCTGCCATTTCCTAGCCTGGCTTTCCTTTGAGAGCTTTGTTCATTTGACAGTAATGCAATCATCCCAACAGCAACCTGCACATGCTGTGTTTAGCTAATTACACCAAATCACTATGAATAAAAAACAAAGCTGTGCACTGATGCTCTGAACAACATCTGCCATGGCTTCGCATGGGCTTACTGTACATCATAGACACCTACACCGGTAGAGATGTCTGCAGCATCGCTACAGTCACACAGGTAGATCAAGTGTATATAAAATAATCCATGTTTGCTTCTCAAAGCATCACCCTTCACCAGCTGTGCTTCCTGCACAGATGGAACTAGGCAATAACACTTTCTGCAAAATAACGAGTAAAAATCTGTCACTTTCTAGACCCAGACCTGCCTCAAAATATCCCCCGGAGAACCTGGCCCTATAATTAAAGCAGTTTATCATAATTGCCAATCAGTTCACTGAGGACTTGTTTTGTTTCACGTCTTGCGCTCGCACTGCTGTATTCCGCTCCTCCGGAAAATAATTGCTCTACAAAAGTGTGCTTTTTTTACACGGATGCAAGCGTGAGACACATGGCAGATCCACGGTACTTTCTGTGCATGTGCCAGGAGAGGCAGAAGTCTTTAGGGGGTTCAAACTGTGATTAGGAAGGAAATGTTGGAAAAGAGAGGCAGAAGTTAGGGTTTAATCATGTCAGCATGAGTGCTTTGCAATTAAATGACAAAACGGATCGATTTTGATATTGTGACAGAGGTTTTGAATGTAATCTTACTGTTTAAATACTCTTTCCTCTCTGTTCAAGTGTATCTGTGCCTTTCGCAGATTTCATTTAGAGCGTGAATCAAGCCTTTGTCTTTTTACATGCTTTGGGCAGCGGCTCTAAAATATCTTTGTCTGATTGAGAAAAGATGAAGAGAAATGTCTTTTTTAAAAAACAAGGTTAACATAAGATATTTTTTTCTGTGGCAAAAACAAACACAGCCATTTGTCAAACTACATTAATTATAACTCACAAATTGTGAAAGTTTAATTTCAGAAAAGCGGGCTGACATTGTGAAATCAGAGTAAAATCAATGTTACCATATTGATGCAGTAGAAAAAAACATTCCTCATGAGCTACAAAAGGATATAGATGTACTATATAGAGCAGAAATTATCACTTGCAGATAATTATCCCAAGGAAGCAACCAACCAATCAGAACACTCAGGCACTCCATCTCCCTCAATTAAAGGGATTATCCACACACCTTCTCTATTGTCAGATCTACAGTTCACAACCCCTAACTCTCCACAATCTCTTCCTGCCTTCTTGATTCTCCTGTGTTGTCTCTTCTGGGTTTCAATCATCGCTCCATTTATCTATTCCGTTCACTCCGGTTTCCTACTCTTCTAGCACTCAAGACAGAGATGTTGGTTCTCTGGGTTCCTGGATTCATCCCGCTGTTGGCTTTAAGAAAGACATGTCAGCAGAAACAGACTTTTAGCAGAGGTTCTCTAAATTTATCACGGATTCTGTGTTCCCAAGAGACAAAGCCAGCAATCAATAAACTTCTATGAATACATCTGGAAACAACCAATCGATCAGAACACTCAGCCAATCCATTTCCCTCAGTTAAAAAGATCATTCAAACACCTTAGTTCTCAGATCTACAGTTCACAACCCCCGACTCTCCTCCATCTCTTACTGGCTTCTTGATTCTCCTGTGTAGGTTGCTGTGTCTCTTCTGGGTTCTGACCATCACTCCAACTATTCCTTCGGTTCATTCCGGTTTCCTATTCATCTACTACTCATTGCACCAAAGACATTGTGGCTTCTTTGGGTTCCATAACGCTGCTGACTTTGAGAAACACTCTAAACAGGGCTCCTAATTTCTGAACCTGTAAATTATTGTACTCTAGATTTTATATAGAGTAGATATAAATGTACAAAATGGAATGCATTTCGTAATTTATGTGGTGAGTGAGGCAAAATGCAACCTGATTATTGGAGAAACCCTGTTCAATTGGATGGAAAAAAAGTCATAACTTGGTTTCCACATCCATGCATTCACTCTGATTAGTGTCATGTCCCTTACAGATTTCTCCTTCTCTTCTTAAAGTATTTCTCAACAGACAAATCCTCTTCACCAGATGACCCCTGACCTTTGGCTAGCCTATCGCTTATGAAGATCTCATGCACAATTTATCCAGTGATGAATCTAATAATCCTTCAATCAGGATTTAATTGCGCTTTCACTTTCTCATTCCTTTCCATTACATCACGTCTAGCCCATGTTTCAACTCTACATCTTTGGAGAGGTCTTGTCGGTCTCTCACTCTCCAGCAGGCAGCAGTCACGCGTCATTAGAATAGACACACTCTGACCTTGTGTGAGTGGCCCTGGATGAGCCGTGATCGATGAGGCTGTCCTTCTCATGGTAGAGCCGTTGAGTACTGTAGTTTTTGACATAGTTCACAGCTTCAACTAACGACTTGGATTCTACATATCCCATTAGCCATAGTGTAGATAGGGACTATCTACATCTAATCATGATGTCCTCCATCTCAAACTTTACAATCTAGCCTTCCTAGAAAGCATTTTGTACATTTAGCTTGGATAACTTTCATTTAGTAGGTTGGCAGCTTTTGTTGAGTGGAGACTGTATGTTCTCTCCATTTTTTTTGTCAAGAATCCTTGAGGTACAAGCCAAAAAATTTGATACAGATTTATTGGGAACTGACTATTCATAAAATTCATGAATGAATGTGGCGTTGTGATTAACTGATCGTGGGTGTACTCTGCTTTGGACCACTGTGGCTTTTCAGTGAGGTCGCTGGTTCGAAACCAGAAAGTGGTCTTCCTGGGAGGAGCATGTTCTCAACATACTTGTGTGGGTTTCCTCAAGGTTAACACTGGTTTCCCCTACAATGGAAAAAAAAAAAACGGCATTAGGTTCATTGAATTCTCTAAATTCCCCTGTGATGGACTGGTGACCAGTCCAGGGTGTAGCCTGCCTACTGCCAAAACTATACTGGAGCTCTGAAAGGGAACAAGTGGCTAAAGAAAAAGAAAGAATCAATAAATTAATGAATTTACCATTTGCAGTGTATCTGACTTCACGGAAATGCCAGTGTATCGGGTGTCGCCATTAATTTCCCATTATCCAATCCATGCCCTTAAATCCAACCCAATCCTGCACACAAACTTAAAATATTCTTCACGGCCTCGTGGTGTGCAGCCAGGAACTTGAGTGCTACAAAATGCATAAACTAAACAGACTGACCACGGAATTTTGTAAATTAGAGAAAGGGTGTAAGTATTTATGATTCCGGTGAGCAATTCTTATTTATTTTAGCAGAGGAACCCCAGTTGTTCTCAGTGAAGGACACATTGCTTTCTCAACACTCTAAGAATGAGCCATCAGCCTTTAAAAAGAGAAATGCTCCTCTCAGGAAAGCCTCGACACATTTTATTATTCGCAGGAATGCATAAACAACTTCATAAATGTCTTCCCTGAAGGATTACTCCAGCAATTGGTACAATTAGATTTTGACAACAATGCCAATTGAGCAAGACGAATAAAAATTGCGGGAAGTGTATTTGTCCATCATGTAGTCGACCAAATGTCATTGTCATGTTTGAGAAGAAGGAGGAAGGCAGGATTACGGGTCAGAAGTCAGATGTTCCTGTATTAAACAGGTGAAACAATATGTAAACGTTTAGATAGCAAACTAGGAAGTCCTCAAGGGACCCTGCAGTCCATTGTAGTGGTTAAGGTGGAGTATGGTGGAGTTGAAACTGGAGCAAGAGTTGTGGTAGATAAGCCAAGGAGCAAAGGTTTCCTAGAGACAAAGCATAAAAGTAGTCCCTTCAGGTATTTCCAGGTTGAGAACAATGCTGGAGAGTCAGCAGGTTGTGAAGTGATCTGACTAGACAGAAGTGATTGGAGCAAGTGCTTGAAGATTGGTGACTGGCTTTGACTCATGGGAATTAACTGAATCCATGAAAAGAAGCATGGAATCCTGCTCTTAAAACAATGGCTTTGTGCTATTAAACTTATCAATGACTGAATTTTTTTTTTTTCATTTGGGTTTAACCAAGACCAGCCAATTATTTATAGTTTCTCTCAATTCATAATTGATACATTGGTCCCCAACTGGTGGAATAATTTTCAAATCCTAATTTTAAAAGCTGAAACTCTTTCAAGCTGAAACTTTTAAACACTCATATGCATGAAAAACTCATTCTTTCCACCAAGTACCTTTTTGTTCTGGATATGATTGGGACAGCTTTTGATTTACTCTTATTGTTCATTTTGAATCAAAGCATCTGCTAAATGCATACATGCAAAATGTAATTTCTGTTTTTTTTTTTCAAAGTAGTAAACATCTGATGTGTTCGAATATCTCTCGTTATCTCAGAGCCTTGCAGGCTTATCAAAACTTTGCTTCTCACCAAAGGGACATATCTTTTTAAAAAGACCCTTAGAGCCTCATCAAAAACTCTTGGGATTATTGGTCAATACTTATCAAGCACAGCAGCCGTATTGGATTGCCTACCAGATAGTTATTTGTAGTGAATTGAGACGAGTCTTGGAAATGTGTTTGTCCAGCCCCAGATGTGTTTGCACACCAATAGCCCTAGTCTCCGCAGTGAAGCTTGAGAAAGAAAATGACTTTTGTTTGAAAGATGGGACTCTTTGCAAGGTCCAAAACTAAACATGGATCTGTGTACCGCCTCTATGGATAGACCTGCAGCCAATCACTCCAAGGAAATAATCAACCAATTAGAGCGCTCATCGAATCCATCTCCCTCCACGGATCCATGTATTTACTCACTTGTCAGATCTTCAGTTCACATCCCCTGACTCTCCATGAGAATCCTGTGAGGATTGCTGTGTTCAACACTCCGTCTACACCTGTGATATAATCCAGTCTCCTTCTATACTGCAACCTATCTCCAGTGATGTACAAAATTCTGAAGACGCCATGTGTTCCTTGAATTCCTGGCTCCTTTCTGTGATTGGCTTCAGAGTGACACAGTGCAGAGAACCGTTCCCTTTATGGGACATTCGTCACACCTGATACTGTGTCCCTTCTCCTTCCTCCAGCCTGATCGCATATTTAAAATTTTGATTTCCTTTTAAATATTTGGTATATCGTCTTAATAACTTGTTTTTACTGTAGAGAGTCAGTACATGTCTGCTTCAGTAGTGATCTGGTTGTCAGTGCAAAGTTCTTATGACATGGGTGTTTGGTTTATGTATTTGGCTGTATTTGCAGGTCTTTTATTGATTGAACAAATGCACTATAGGCTTTAGAACCAGAAATGTGTTATTAAAAGTGTCACACAGCCAATTTCCTATTGCCAAACTAATATTTACCCCCTCTTTCAAAAGATGCTGCACTGGCCGTGGGTTTAGCTGCCAAATTCTGTGGCACAGATGGGAGATTATCTTTGCTTGTTTGCTATTTTGTAAAAGCAAACATTAATTCTATCACTGGTGGATGCACTGCAAAAATGAGAGCTAAGCAGAGCTGTGGGTATGATGACATCATCCCCTTGCTGTAACACAAGGTCACAGTCTTTCTGGAACGTGGCAAAGAAATTGTAAAAACAACCAATATAAGGCCTAAAGCATTTGCTTTTTTAAAGAACTAACAATTCCTATTGGTTTAAAAAAACTTTTTTTTTAATATCATTTCGCTTTTTTTTCGTAGGGGTGTAACGATACTCACGATATTATGTCTATGATACAATAATCATTATTGGATTTAATTTTTTTTTTATTTTAAAGAGTTTTGAGGCTACAAAGCTAAGAAGAGTCAAGGGTCTAGTTTTATTTGTATAAGAGCATTACCATCCATCCACTAGGGGGCAGTGTTAATGTTTGCATCAAGTCATCTTTTTACTCTAAGTGATAGAGAGAGCTATTTTTATAATCTTTCTTGTTTAATATGTGAGTAAAGAATAATTGTCTTTTGGTAAATATTACACAAAACAAGAATACATGGTAAAGAAATTTCAGAAGTGTCTAGAATCACAATCACTCCAAGAAGCAAATACGATATTTCCCAGTAGCTCCATGATTCGTAGTGTGATAATTTTGTATTGCGTTATAATATATTGTTACACCACTTTTACTTTGACATCTAGTGCTATTCGAGAGATAGTTCCATACTTGAAAGATTCAAATGTGCCAATTTGTGCAAACGCATCTTGTTTATTCCGAGCATAAGCCCAGTGTTAACAAATAAACAACACCTATCTCAACAACATTTTCACACACATTCTTATAGGTGGATTTTTGTCACAAAATAATTCGGGCTAATTTTCTCTCAAATCCTCTATGGGCCAATTTAACGGACACTCCTCCAGAGAATATTGAAACAACTGAGCATTGAACAAATCTCTTTAATCAAGTATTTATTTTGTTCAGCATGTTTACATTTTTCATTTACTTAATTCTTGACTGCAGCCAAATGTACAGTCTATCGATAGCTTGCAAGTGCTAATGTGGCTCACTTGTAATATAAATAATTTGTGGAAAAATTTACTCAAAAAGGTCAATTAGTTAAACCAAAAGAAACTCACATGTTCACTGCTCACCTAAAATAGTGAATGGTGTCATCGGTTGTCTTTGATGTTGCCAAATCTGTTGCAAATTTGCAGTAAAAATGTGACTAAATGCTGAGATTGACTGAAGACTTGTACAGGGTGTCCACCAGCAGACCCCCGTGACCCCAAAAGGAAGGTATTTATAATAAAATCCATTTCTGCAAAAGCATTTGGTTGCTGCTTGTGAGTTTTCGAGTTATCCTTTGCGTTGCAGATTTTATTTGATTACAAAAATTCTAGATGGCTACTACTTTAAAAAAGACATAGAATTCAATTGCTATCTATATTTTCTGTGTCTTTTTAAAACACCAGCAAGATAATGATGGTTTAATCTCAATTAAGACCTAAAAGAGGATAACACATCATGCTGGTGAATTAATTTTGTGTGTTCTCGCTGTGAAAGGTTAATAAATATTTCATCAGTATGAAGCTGTTAAACAAACAGGAAATCAACGGTTCCGCGTCTGCCTTTGAGTCAGAAAATTGGACATGCACCAGTGATGAGCCAGCGCAAGCTCACGACTGCATTACCTCAGATTTGCATGGACTTCTCCTCCCACTCTCTCATATCTCTCTCTCTTTCTGTCCCTCTCTTTTCAGTTCTCATCAAAAAATCTCTGACATTTCTCTCAGCAAACCTTCATGTCTATTAAAGCCTGCTGGCCTGGAGTGCGCTTGTATGAACAATACATTTTTCACACCATTGCAATTGATGAAGTGAATTAATTATAAACCACTCTGCATGCAGTAGTTAATTAAAAAGATGGGAAAAAAAGAACAGGCACTTGTCCATACAGCAGTAAATTACCTTCTCCCCCAGAGGGAGCGGGTATGTAAACAGTCAAACCCGACTGGCTATTGTTCAGGGGACGGAGGGTCAGAGGTCAACAGCTCACTAATGTTTCGGTGAGGACCTGAACAGCAATCTGGTCAATGCAAGCGGTCATTGGGCTTGACCTATGCGTGACCTGAGTGAAATGTAATGACATCACAGAGCAAGCGCGGGAGAAGATGAATGTTTGTGAGGATTGGGTTAGAGACAAGCATGCCTCTTGAGAGGAAGAGAAGAACGATGTAATGAGAGACTTCTCACGAGAGCCAGATTCAGTCTGCACATTGATTTTTCAAACGATTCCAGGCCAATGCAATGCTTTGTCTGAGCATTTGCTGAATGGCTAATTGTGTTGACGGACCGATGTTGTGCTGCTGTTTTCCTTCACCTCTTTTTCCGAATTCAGAAACCTAGTATTTTTAGACTTCAAGTAAACCGTGGTTTGATTTGGTTTTTCTGTTGCACCCAATATCACTTTTTATTTTGTTGTGCTAGTCCTCTGCACCCCAGAAGAGTCAGGTCTCCAACAGATCAGGCATCTACACCGATGGCCCAACACACTGTGCCTCGAGGGAGTTTGCCACTGGAAGTTCTCTTGCGAAAACATCAGACTCCTCTTTTAAAGACTGGACTTGTTTGTGAGCTAGCCACCTTGTTTTTAGCAGCAGTTCTTGTTTTAACTGTACACTGAAAAAAAAATTCAATATAGAACCATTTCTGGTTATATATAGCCCCTTCAAACCTGAAAACAAACGATGAAGAAACAAAAAGAGCTTAAAGGGTTCTTTATAGCAAAAAAAAGTTCTATATAGCATCGTCAAACCAGCAAAGAAACAGTGAAGAACCAGTTCAGAACCAAAAAGGGCTTAACATGTTCTTTATAGCAAAAAACAAAAAGTGCTATATAGCACCTTCAAACCAGCAAAGAAACCAGTGAAGAACCAGTTCAGAACCAAAAAGGGCTTAACATGTTCTTTATAGCAAAAAAAGTTCTATATAGCACCTTCAAACCAGCAAAGAAACCAGTGAAGAACCAGTTCAGAACCAAAAAAGGCTTAACATGTTCTTTATAGCAAAAAACAAAGTGCTATATAGCACCTTCAAACCAGCAAAGAAACCAGTGAAGAACCAGTTCAGAACCAAAAAAGGCTTAACATGTTCTTTATAGCAAAAAACAAAGTGCTATATAGCATCGTGAAACCAGCAAAAAACACAGAAGAACCAGTGAAGAACCAGTTCAGAACCAAAAAGGGTTAAACATGTTCTTTATAGCTAAAAACAAAAAGTGCTATATATCATCCTGAAACCAGCAAAGAAACCAGTGAAGAACCAGTTCAGAACCAAAAAGGGCTTAACATGTTCTTTATAGCAAAAAAAGTTCTATATAGCACCTTCAAACCAGCAAAGAAACCAGTGAAGAACCAGTTCAGAACCAAAAAAGGCTTAACATGTTCTTTATAGCAAAAAACAAAGTGCTATATAGCACCTTCAAACCAGCAAAAAACACAGAAGAACCAGTGAAGAACCAAAAAGGGCTTAAGGTATTCTTTAAAGCAAAAGGTGCTATATAGCACCTTCAAACCAGTGAAGAACTGACAGAGAACCTTTTCTAAAGAGTGTATGAAGGGCTCATAGAAAAGAGATTTTAGTTGCTTTTTAAAAGTTGTGAGAGACTGCTTTTTGGATTGGAACTGAAAGAGAATTCCATCAGTTGGGAACAGTAAGGGAGAAAGTTCTGGTGAGAAAGGTTCTGTCTTTCTGAGAGTGTTCATTTTCTGAATGCAGGGGTTGACGGACCGCAAGTGTTCGTTTGTTGTTCTAATGGTTTTGACCCTGTGAGTGTTCTATCTTGACACTGGCTGCAATGAGGGGTGACATGGGATCTACTCACTTCCATGATCAGGCAGGCGCTGCGTTCTGTAGCATCTGACTGCACACAGAAGAAGTCTCTCTATTTACTTACTGCAGCTCTTTAAATGTTTAAAGATTGTTATAAAATATAGTTAGTTATCATATCGTCTTCTTTCCACTTTCAGTTCACGTCCAAAAGAGGAATAAAATATAAACCGTTATAATACACCAAATAAATGGCAGTTGAAAACGGAATGGTTTAGGAAATGTTCCAGGAAATATCACATGTTGCCATTTTTGCTTTTTGGAGTAATTCCACAACGGTAGACGAAGCTCTTTGTTGACTAAGTGGTCAATAACAGAACAATGGCTGTTGTTTGAGAGTGAAGGCTTGTTTCGGCTGCATTGTGAAGAAAAACGATTTCAAACGCCTGTTACCGGTCCTTATCCTGCACACAGTGAATTCCAGTGCGTTAGAGAAAGAGAGAGATAGAAGCAATGAGAGAAATTGAAGGGGATGCGAGGGAGGGGAGATGAATGCATTGTTTTCCCTCAAGAGAAAACCATATATCAATAAACGGAAGCTAATTAATAGCACCAGACCCTCTGGCAGCGCAGAGCTGCACAGGAACTGCACTTTACTGCTGCAGCGAGAGAGATACACACACACACAGCTGGCCGCTTGAAGAAGAGAATTCAGTTTTAGAATAAAATGTAAAAGAAATGTGTTGCATCAGAATGAGCCCCTGTGGATGACAGTCTGCCGAAGCGCTCTCAGCACTATAGGGGGGTCGCCAGTGTGCTCTATATTTGAATGAGGCCTTGAACAAGACAGACAGATAGACACATGCTGGAATGAGTGGATGACTAGGGAGTCATGTCTCCTACTGTTTTACTGCCTTTTCAAAAATAAAATGAATAAATAAAAATGGTTAGAAAAGTATAGGAAGACTTTGGGACCAACTTGAATCCAATGCTGGTTTGCTATCATCAATCTCTCAACAGTCTGCTGAGTGAACTAGTACATTACCCATCTACATTCCCTTTGCTCCTTTTGTGTGAGTTTCTTGTTGAAGGGTCACATTTTCATCCAGCGCACATTTATTTTGCTTTCAGAAATCAACAAATATACATTACACAGCCTTGATCACCTCCTGAAACCACTTCCAACAATCAGAACACCGACCAATCACAAACCGACAAGGCAGACTCATCCTTAATTTGTGTGCAAAACTGGAAATTTGCATAAAATATTTGCGTCTAAATCACCATTTCTTTCCAATGATTCCAATAAAACAAAACTGGCCCTTCCTGATAAACTGGCGCCAAACATCACAAGAAAAATGGAAGTTTTTTTTTTTCGACTATAATAACTTAATTGCGTCTCAGAACATGTAGACTAACAGTTGTTGGTAGAATAAATAAAGTTTTTGCACTATTTCTAAATTTATGTGCATCTTGGCATTTGTATCTGGAGTTTTTTTATGCGCTATTAGCAGCAATTGACTGGTCTACTGTTTATTCAGGTTTCTCAGACCCCTCCTTTACTTGGAATATTGCTCCCTTTGAGATTCACATTCATGCTCCCAGCAATCCTTCCTCCACTGCCCCTCTCTGCATTGAATCCCAGGCTCGATTTGGAATTATTTACCTGAACACTTACCAAAACTCCAAAATGAATTAGTTTTTGGCTCCATTTCCAGTTCCTGTCAGGTTTAACTGTTATTTATATACATATCCCAGCCCTAGAATTGGTATTGTGACATAGCTTAGTGATTAGTGTTTACTTTTTTAACTTTTTATAAATTCTAGCAAAATAAGACATTCATGATTGTAGAAACACACAATATTAGGTTAGCTAAAAAGTATTTTTGTATAGAAGAATTACGAATCAAATGTTGAGAACCATGGTGTGAGTGTTCTTTAAAACATATATACTCACTTGTTCTGGAGCTGAAGATGGATCACGAACAGTCTGTATAGGTCCAACTCTGGAAAAAAAACATGCTGTGTTCACAAAGCAGTGGTCTGTGCAAACATACCCATGTTCCAGTAAGGCAATAGTAAGCGGTAGCATATCGTTCACTGCCTCCTCAACAGTTAAGTTGATGGAGGATATGAGAACAGATCCTAGGACACCACACAGACTTTTGAAGCCATGGCTGCTCATATGCGGAAAAAAGCAGATTACTTTTCACAAGGTGAGACTGAGAGATGTCAGTGCTCTGGGAGAATTTAGAAGCTCTTTTCATATGCACAGACTTTTGGTCAATAACAAAAACTCGTTGATGGATTTGAACCATAATACATTTGCAACCATATTTCTGTTCAAACTTGAAAAAGTGTGATTTTTATCCCCTCCTATAAGACCATGTTGTCTAAAGTTTACTCATCAAGTACATTATGTACCGCAAATAACCTGATTAAATGCAAGTTAACTTTTCCAAACCCATTTTCTGTAATTTTTCCACAGTATTTACACTTAACGAGTAAATGTTGATAATCTCTAATACGCAGTTTCCATGTTACTGATTATTGAGCCTCTAAATCGATCCGAAAGCAAAAGCAGTTGGTTTGACACAAGTGTATGTCTGAATTGTTTATTCTCTGTCGCCCTAAAGCAGTCACTCTTCACACTCCCCCTGACCTTGTATCCAAGCTCGCCTCTGCATTTTAGCCTTCATACGTGGCTGTCCCCAGGCCTCAGGAATCCCAAACCAGCCTTAACCACTGAGGCTTCCATTCTTTCTCCATCAGGCTTTTTATGTGGAAAGAATACAGGCAGAGGGAGAGAGAAAGAGAGAGAGAGTGAGGCAGAATACATAAATGTATTAAAGCATCGGCCGAAGCCGTGGATAGATTTCTCTTTGCCTGTTACATCTCTTTTCATTTGTAGACAGTAAGTAGTTTTCTCTGGTTTAGTTGAAGAGGTGACCCCACCTTTGGTCTGTCTGACAAGATCTTTAGAGCAGACAAAGAGACAAGATGGTAGTGGGTCAAATCGATGCACACCAAGCAAAATAAAAACCACAAAACTTCCATCACAGCATTGCACTGCAGTCAACAAGGCTTCAGTCACTTTTTCTAGCGCTTCAAGGGCTTGTTCACGGGACAAAATTAGATGTTATGCGATGGTTAAGAGGCAAAGTGTCAATCTGTGTCCAGATTATGAATGTAATTTATTTAAAACGTTTATTAGATGTCATATGAGACGTGGACACAGAGGCGAAAGAAAATTAACAGAAGTCCAGAAGTCACCAGAGGGTGATGTATTTAATATTTCATTTAAAAGGAATATTGCGTTCGTATGTGAGTTTCAATTACAGGTACCTTAGTCGTAGAGTTTGTTTCTCGTCCAGGTTCCTTCACAGCTGTTTCTGTTTCAGTTCATGGCTGGATTTCAACCTACATTGATGATCATTAGCATCTGTTTGGTATAGCTGGTGGATAATACACCTGACTATGATCCTACAAAAGTCCCTGGCTTTTTGAAAGTGTATCTATGGGAATTTATGCTTTTTTTTTAAGGTTTTCACCCACTTTGCATTTAGTAAATGTACAAAAATACTAGGGGTGTAACGATACAGACGGTCACTTTATGATATGATATGTATCACAATATCTATCAAAAATTCAATGAACCAAAATTAAAAAAATTACATTTCCAACCCAATTTACTTAAACTTCCAAATGAAACTACATTTAAAAATTTAACCAGGGTCTAGTTTGATAGCGATAATGTTGGTAAACATTTAAAACGTTATGTTTTAATACACTTTTTTTTTTTTGTAAATATTCCTTTCGTAAAGACTTCTCATGCTGTTGCCGCTCATGCTTTTTCCTAGACTATATCCCCCAGTTACGATACATTTTAGTTTTGCGATATTTTGTTACACCTCTAAAAATAGACAATGATATTTCTGAAAGCATTCTTTGTTTACAGCATTTCGCACAGTACTGTACTTTCGATAAACAAATTATTTTTACGGACACAGGTGTCACAAGATGTAAAACACAATAATGTGCCAAAAATGCAAATAACATCACAACAAAGTAAGATGCATGTTGTTGTTTATTCCTACTTAGACGGCATCGGTACAAAGAAACAGGATGAAAGTCATGTTATTTTTTTATTTTAATATAATGTATCTGTAGATGAAAGTGTGCGGTCGGTGTTCTTGGATGATTTGTTGGAGATGCTCTGTACAGTATAGTTTGTCCCATGGGTGAGAATCCAAATGACCATACATTACTTGTACACGATAATTCCTTAAAAATACATTTTTGCTTATGAAATCTTTCTTTCTCATCTTTTATTCCCTCCCACCGATACTCAAAAGCATTCCGCTGAAGTATTACGATCCTTTTCCTTTCATGGGCTTTGAGAGAATTCTCCTCATCATCGAGAAGAGATGCTCTACTTAAGTCGACCTCACACAACTCATACAATGGAGTGTTTGCCGCGCGCCTCGCCGGCTTAGCAACTTCAAAGCCACGCTGTGAGCCTCTCTTCATTAAG
Organism: Danionella cerebrum; assembly: GCA_007224835.1. NCBI lineage: Eukaryota > Metazoa > Chordata > Actinopteri > Cypriniformes > Danionidae > Danionella > Danionella cerebrum. Next base: position 170,500 of record SRMA01027019.1, read on the forward strand.
CTCAGATTTGCCTCTATTCCCTCTGAAATTGACAAACAAGCAGTGTGTGTTCTTTTCTCTGTCCAGTGGATGTGTTTAATGATTCCAACTCAAGCGGAGATGAAGGAGCAGACTGTTGAACAAAACCCCCCGAGCTGCTTTCAGTGTGATTAACTTTTGAACGAAGCCTGCTTGAAGGGTACCGTTGTCCTTGATTCCTTGTGTTTTTCATTGGCGTGTTCTCACATCATCCGCTGTGGTTCCTCTGTCATTTTCAACATGATTGAGTCAGGCAGCATTGCTCTGCTTACTTGCATCAGGGTTCTTCAAAAAGAAAAGCAGGGTTCATCCAGTGGCTAAAGAATTGAGGAAGTCTGCATATGTTCCGTGGCCAGGCATTCGTAAGCAGGGTGCTGGAAGTTTGTGTCCTCCACACAACTCTCTAGCGATAGTATCTGTAAATAGAAAGATCCCCAGGGAGCAGACTGAGCCTCATTCGCAGCTTCATGGCCTACGTGCTTCTAATGCACCACTGCCGGCAAAGTTAATAAAGCCGGAATTCATGTGCGCTTTTTAATAGAGATAAGGCATGATGGGAAGGGAGAGACTGGAGTGTGTATGTTTTTCTTTGAGCTCGCTGCTTTTCCTCAAATACAAAATTATTTTACTTGTTTTCTTTCATTTTTTAAATAGCAGTGCTTGTAAAATGGCTTTTGGGGAAATAACGGATGTAACAAATTTAGTCTCTGTATGGCCAACCAGGACCGGAGTCGGACCTCTGTCCATCGAACTAGACCACCTTGACCACTGTTACGTCCCTCTATTTATCTGGTCTAGGGGATACCAATAAATAAGGGATTTTTAACATTAAAATTGAAAGTAAATGTAGTGAACCAGACGTTTATGGAAATAAAGATGGAAAAATGGCAAATACACAGAGAATTTATTATCTAATAAAACTAATTACAAGCCCCAAACAAATAAATGTACAGACAAGAATCAACCAAACAAAGAAACTCTATCCCTAACTAAACAAGAAATAAGGGTGAAGGTACTTCGTTCCCCTCACCCACTATCTATCCCTAAACAGAAATAGACAGCAAATCACAGAACAAAAACTAATGATTCCGACACATGCAACAACAAAAACTTCTACCTGTGTTCTAAACAAAATGATCCTATACAACAAACTGACTTTTTCTATCTCTCAAACAATAACTGGCTTCCAGCTACTCCCACTAAACTGCCCTCTTCTCCAGATGGGAAGTTCTTCTTTTATAGTCCTCCCCCTCGCACCGATTGGCTAGGAAGCAGACATCTCAATGATGATTGGTGGGAGTGACCAGGAAGCTGTTTCTCAAAGGAAGGGACCTGGAACACAGAGACAAACAAGCATGCCTGCTAACAGCAGACATATATTTTTAAATATGAACAAAAATAAACTCGCAGGGCGTAACAACCACCTGTCCATATCCTTGTGTATAAGCACAGCAATAGCTCTATCAGACACAATCGATTGATTTATGTACTGCGTTGCGTCTGCATTGTGCTTTTTTTCGGCACGCATGCAAACGAAGGAGAGTTTGGTTACAGAGTGCATCTGTGTTGCAGCCATCCATCCCAGATCTGTCTCCGGAGTCCAAAGATCATTTACGGATCGCTTATGGATTTTTGACATGCTGCGAACATGACTGACTGCAAAAATCCACATAAATGTGCCAAAAATGTGCTTTTAACCCAAATCAAAAACAAACTTTACTGTTTAAAACAGTCACACATTAGAGTAATTTTAAAAATGTTCCAAATGTCCCACATTCCATTCCTTTAAAACAATTATTTTTAGGTAATTTAGTCAAAGAGGTGACTTACATTATGCTGATACATACTGCATACATATATTCACAAAACACTTTTTTTTAAAGAGCTGTCTGTGCAGAAGCTAAGTATTCCGTATGTTTTTAGCTGTTGAAGACAATGTGTGGTTATTCAAAGTTAATGTTATTTCAAAGTTGGAACAGAAGTTGCGCTTTTATTATGTTAATATTGTACTGTTTGTTTCAGTGTTTAAATGATATCCATACAGTGTAGATAAAACTAAGGTAATGTAATCGATGGTCTGCCCTCGGATGGAACGCAAATCGGTACACACGCATTGTGTACGGTACAGCCTCAAACTTTTATATTAAAAAAATATATATTTCTCAACCGTTAAGGCTAACAATAAGGCTTGATAAACAGATTGACAGTGTTGTGAGAGCTAGTTTTTATCAGTTACGCCTTTTATCTAAAGTAAAGCCTTTTTTAAATCGAACCGACCTTGAAAGGACTATTCATGCTTTTATTAGCTCTAGAATAGATTATTGCAACGCACTTTATGTCGGTGTTTCTCAAACTGCTGTCAGTCGCCTTCAGCTTGTGCAGAATGCTGCTGCTCGCTTTTTAACCAACACACCCAGACGTCAGCACATCACCCCAGTCCTTTTTACACTTCATTGGCTTCCAGTTTCTTTTAGAATTGATTTTAAAATTTTACTTTTTGTTTTTAAAGCTCTTAATGGATTAGCACTTTGTTATTTGACCGAGTTTTTATTTGTTCGAACATCAAGTCGCACTTTACGGTCAAATAGCCAACTTCTTTTGGAAGTACCCCGAGCCAGGCTCAAACACTGGGGTAATCGAGCTTTCTCTGTGGCTGGTCCCAGACTATGGAACAATTTACCATTTGAGTTACGTAAAATCACTGATTTGAACCTTTTTAAATCTAGGCTCAAAATACATTTGTTCAAAATGGCTTTTAATACTTGTGACACGCTTGCACTATGCTTTACTGTTAATACTTTACATTGTTTTATTCTGTACAATATTCTGTTTTTTTGTATTCTTGTTTTTCTGTTTTTAATTGGAAAGCACTTTGGGCACCACTGGTGTTGTAAAGGGCTATATAAATAAAGATTGATTGATTGATAACAAAATTATTTCAAATTAGTAGTCCACAAAATACTACTGTGGTCAAATGTGGAGTCATTCGCGTTTCTTGGTAAAGTGAGCTCCCATTACAGTTAATGGTGGACAAATGGTTTTACGATAATCTCTGTGATAGAATTATGCTCTTTTTGGATAATTGTTATTTTTATGGCCTAATATGTCGTTAAAATGGTTTAATTCAGTGAAAAATTGTGTGTGGCAGCAACTATTCACCACACTTTGTAGCTGGTTGTCTTAATTTTTAAGTTGACCCAACATTTACAGTCTTTCATTTTATGCAGAATTTATCGTCTGTATTGATAGTTTTCTTGAGGCTATTGTGAGATTTAGCAGGAACTTTTGAGTTGTAAAACTTTCAGAATGTCTTTTCCGATGTTCAGTGACCTTTTAATGTGTTGGAAGATCAAGAGAAATTTGACATCTTTATCCCCAAACACTTTAATATATGAAGGTCCATACGGCAGGGACATATCATACCACTTTCTGTCTGAAGCAGGATCTGCCTTTAGGTTGGAACTTGAAAGGAAAATCTGAACATCCTAAAAGTAAGGTGAGAAAATACACCTTGAAATGGAGATATGTGAAGTTCAAAAGGACCTTTGCACTTCTAACCAGCCTAATGTGAAGTCTTTAACCCTGCCATCACTCGGAAACTCCTCTACTTACTTTATTCTGAAATACATTTGTACACTTTGACAGGAATATATCAAAAGACCCCTGCGGAGGTAATGGGAAAATATTGTCAACTCTATAATTTTTTAGAGGCTTTAAAAAAAAACCCCATGGAGAGATTTTCTAGGTCCGTGACATTCATGTATTCCGGTGGATATGGCTGTTTTTATCCTCTCGTGGAGCTTAAATGATTATTGAGTTTATGTGTTTCAATTTTCATGCATATTAATCTGAGCGCTGGCTGACGAGGGACACCCTGGCATGCTTAGCTTGTGTTCCGTCAAGGCGTAATTCGATCTGCCAGCCGTAAGAGACCGCTGTGTAGACTTTGACAAAGTATAACAGCTGGTGTGTTCTGAACATGTTAGCGTGCCGCTTGGTTCACATGTGGATTGCATGGCAGAATCCCAAGCCTAATAGCTTTACCTTGAGCTCAACAACCGCCCATGTGAAAACAGCAGGCTACTTCAGAGACCCGTGCTCATTTTTGTTTGTTCCATCAGGACTTTAATTATGAAATCCATTGTAAGTTGAAATCTGATTATGCACAATAAGCTTAATTAACACAGACTTTCCTCCCTTTGTGGATTTATTGAAATACATTGTTTATGACCAACATTGTCAAGGAGGATACACAATACATTCGTTTGAGAGCGTATGCAACGACTCCCAAACATTCCTGGATTTTTTTTTCTTATCATTTTAAAACCTTATAAGCTCTGCAAACATTCTACATCTAAAAAAATTCAAAGATAAAAATGTGCCTCCAGTTTAATTTCAATAGCTTAAATTGTGTTTGTGCAATAGAAGTCATCAAAAGAAACCTAAGTATCCCTAACAAAATGACCTTGGTGTTAAGGATGGGTTTAGGGAGATGGTTAAGTAAAAATTCACTAGTAAACGATTTCAGGAAATGGATTTTTTGCATCTAGTGACAGTTCTTATTGCTGTCAGGGGCTCCCCAATCAGCAATCATTTACAACTCCTGATGACACTCCAATCCAAAAAGCAACCGTCCAATCCCAATCATTTACAACCTAGTGCTGGGCGATATGGAAAAATCATATATCACGATATGGATTATTTTATATCACAATAACGATATATATCACAATATACCACAATAAAGTACGTTTTCAGTTATTCTCTGAAAAGTTTGACAAAAATATCATTGCATACTTTTTTTGCAACTTTATTTTGAAGTGATATTTAACTGAACTGTCACAAATAAGAAAAACTACATTTTAGTGCAGCAATGTAAACGTATGAAATGACAACAGATGTGGTGGAGGTAGAGCTACAGTAGCCTTCACATTTTTTTAACCACATCATAGTTATTTGAATAGTACTATCAAAATAAACTATTTAAAAAAAAAATAAAATAATGGACCACACTGCAAACATCCTTCTCTGCTTGGGCCCGGCATGCGTTATATAAGCGAGGCAACTCGACATTACTGAAGTGCTTACGACTGGGCATAACGTACCTCGGGTCAAGCACTTTGACGAGGTCTCGGAAGCTACCCTTCTCAACTGCATACACGGGGATCATGCCTTTACAACAGTAATGCAAGATGGCACACGTGATTTCTTTATGGCTCTGGGACGTTTTTTCATACGGTGTGCATTTTATGAAAGACTTTTTAATTTTAGGCTGGCTATATTTTTTCTCGCCACTTGCCCGGGCTGTTTCACAACTTTCTTTATGTCGCATTTCTTCGATTCTCCAGTATTCTTTTTCGTGAACCTTCTTTATGTGGTAAAAGAGGTTTGTTGTGTTCGCGTCGGGCGCGGAAACAGTTTTTGGCAGACTGTATTCAGCTCTGTGTCGGAGCTCTTGAAGCCAAAATGCAACCAAATCACTGACGTACTCCCACGTTTCGGTAAAAGTACTTCTTGGGCTGCTGCCTGCGTAGCAGTTTCAATTTTTTGCGACTCCGGGCATTCATCTTCAACCTCTTGCGTCTCCATCTTTAAGCACTCACGAGTTAACTAGCGTAAAGCATGTCGCAAAATCACAAGACAGAGTTTCTTTGCGAAAAAGTTCATTTTTATTCTTGATTATCACTTAAATAAAGGGTAGAGTATGCATTGCATAGCCACAAGACATTATCATACATTTGTCATATCCTATTTAATGCAATTTTTTCTTTAGTAATTGATAAAATTAGGTTAGAAGCGATAGAAGAGAAATAGGACGATAGACACTTTTCTATCGCCCCCACGATATATATCGTCATATCGCCCAGCACTATTACAACCCTTTTAAAGACCCTTCCATGCACCTCTTATGAAGTCAGATCTTCAGTTCAGAGTGAATGACTCACCAGTGAGTAAGCAGGGCTTTTTTGAACAGTGAGTAACTTTCCACTGTTCCTGGTTCAACAGTTGTGTCTCTCAGGTACCTCTGCTCCTTCCATCTCTCTGCAAGATTTACCATTCTCCGCTGACACTAGTTCTGGTGACCAGCTTCTCCTCGCTAATATTATAAAGTTACGTTGCACGCCTGGTTCCATTCCTGCTTCTGGTTTCAACTGCTGTGTCTCTCAGGGACCACTGCTCCTTCCATCTCTCTGCAAGATTTAACATTCTCCGCTGACGCCAGTTCTGAAGACCTGCTTCTTGTTAATATTAAGGAGTTACTTTATTTCTAAATTTATACTTTAACCATGCTCACCTTTATGGCATAGAGTTTACTAAGGGTGCTCCTTTTGAAGCCATCTGGATTAAGAGAGCAATGCAGATAGAACATTGCAGTTTTATGAGGACATCAAACCTGCACTTAGAGACCTGACCAGCACACCATGAGAAGTTTTTAAAGCTGTAGCAAACTGTAGTTCTGCGGCGTGCTCTCCATCGCTCCATACTGCTGATCTTTACTGCTGTCCTCCAGAGGAATGAAGAACCTGACCTCTCTACCTGAGCTGCTGCGTAAAGCTGATTAAAAATAGCTCCCACTCTAATTTTACTAAGTGTGCTTTCAGCAGAATTCCATCTTTCTTTCCCTAAGTCTCTCTTTATGGGGTTGTGGGTGGAAGTGGGGCCTATCGGGAGTATGGAATGAGAAACCAGAAGATCTTTCTCTCTGTGTATTAGTCAGGTATAATAGCTTTAAGCCGGTGGGATGTAATGCATGAATTATGTGCTCTGATGTCTCTCATGGTAACTAATAGGTATCATCTTCTGAAAATCACTCACATCACAAAATGCAAGGATGGAGTGTGCTGCTAGCCAAATAAAAGAAATGGAGGTTTAAAGGGCCAGTGCACAAAAAAACAACAATAAATAAACAATGCTTTCAGACGTAAAAAATGCTTTCAGAAATATAAATAGTAATTGTTTCCTTTTGTAAGTTTAAAAAAATGCAAAGTGAGCGAATCTATTTCCAGAACCCAGATGCACTCAAAATTTGCAAATACCACCCCTTCCATTGTCCCTTTGTAATGTATTTTTTACAGAACCCCCCTAAAGCATCATGTACCATGCTTGACAGTGGGAAAAGTGAATTTTGATTCAAAAGGAGGATTTGTTCTGCTCCAAAAACATCAAAGTGATGTTTGTAATGTTCCTTTTTATAGCCAATATTACCCCCAAAGTGTCATGTTCCCATCACCTTGCTTAACAGTGGGAATTGTGAATTTTGATTAAAAAAATGGATTTCTCTTCCTCCAAAAACATCAAAGTGATATTTGAAATGTCCATTTTTATAGCCTATATTACCCCTAAAGCGTCATGTTCCCATCACCATGCTTGACAGTGGGAATAGTGAATTTTGGTTGGAAAGAAGGACTCCCTTGCCTCCAAAAACATTAATGTTAGTTGTTACCAATGCATCATCATTCACTTGTTGATTTCTAAGCTTTAGTCATAGCCATGGATTGTTGTCTTGGGCAGAAGGTCTTCACAGGCATGACATGTTTTCAGTTCTCTACGGAAAAGTTCACTAACCGTTGCTTTTGGATGTCTTTGGTCCTAGCTGCCTTGAAGTGATTGCCAATATCCTCTTGGCTGGTTTCTTGATCGCTGATGCTCAAGTGGGGGATCTTCTGTGGCTCCCCAGATCGAAGATGATTGACAGTTAGACTAAACAAAACAAACATTTTAGTAATGTACTTTCCTGAATTTAAACGACAAACATTGCAGAATAACAGGACAAAAATGTGGTCCTAAAAGATATGGGTTCCATAATGTTTTTCATTCTTCCCAAAGCTTTTAGCTGGAAAAGGGTGGCCAGTAGTTATCTGATATCTGTGGCTTTCTGAAAAATTCATACATATTCTGAGTGACATTTGGGATAGTAAATGATAGAACGGGTGTTCTTCTTTTTTTTCGGTTGCCTGTAATGCATGAATTATGTGCTCTGATGTCTCTCATGTTAGCTAATGGGGATCATCATGTGAAGGCCACTCATGGCACAGACTACAGATGAGCTCTTCGTATTAAATTGAAAGAAAAGAAGGTTAAGGGTGTGTTGCCGTCGATACTGTATGCACAAAGCAACCTCTCTCTCTCCCTCTCTCCCCAACGCACACCCACACCCACACCCACCCACACTAATGAGAAGCAGTCAGGTGGTGTAAAGCTGTGTTACGCTGACGGGGCCGGCTGGTGACAGATCACACTGCTTTCTCCAGCCTCACTGAGTTAATTACACACTCCTGTGTCAGCTCGCTACCTGCCAAAAAGAACGCGGGAAGGAAAGAGCAGGAGGAAGGAAGGAAATAACATAAATAATGACAGATGCATTGTACAGTCCATTAGAGACAAATCAGGTCTCATGATTTAAATCCGCTGATTAATATGCATGTGGGGAAAGCAGAGGATCCGAGGGAATAGGGAAAGCCAGATTCAAGTGTGAAGGTTCTCATCAGCTGAATGCATAATGACCACCAAGCGTTTAATTGGGAGATGTGGGCAGGTTTCGGATTTCACACTAATGCGCACCTGCTTTCTAATTCTCCGTCATTCTCCATCTCTTTTCCTCAGGTCTTAATTACTGAACATGGTAGATCTCAAATAAATGAAAGAAGAATGGTAAGATGGACCTTGGTGAAGATCATTAAATATATCATGAACGGATGCCGGTTCTTTCTGCCATCCATTTTCTATAGCCACTTAGAAATTCTAGAGAGGGTCACATTGGGCCAAGGAAGGGGTGTAATGTTGCAGGGCACAAGACCATCGCAGGCCACATGTTCTCAGCAGTCAGCCTGAGATCTACGTGGAAAGGCTGGAGTTTGGGATTTTATCTACAATAAATTTGTTAGATTTTTTTGATGGATTTTCCTTTCATCTGTCCATCAATCCATCCATCCATACATCTGTGTTTCTTATATAATCCATTTCTCTGTCCCTTTGTCTATCCACCCATCCATCCATCCATCTGTTTCTTTTATCTTTCCATCCATGTTTCTATCCATGTCTCCATCCATGCATCTAGTTGTCAACCCATCTGTGTATCTTCCATCCGTCCGTCCGTCCGTGTATATTTTTTTCTATCCGTCCGTCCGTGTATATTTTTTTTCTATCCCTCCGTGTATATTTTTTTTCTATCCGTCCGTCCGTCCGTGTATATTTTTTTCCATTCATCCATCTGTCCGTGTGTTCTTTTTTTTCCATCCATCCATCCATCCGTCCGTGTATCTTTATTTTCCATCCATCTGTCCGTGTATTCTTTTTTTTCCATCCATCCATCTGTCCGTGTGATCTTTTTTTACCATCCATCAATCCATCCATCCGTCCGTGTATCTTTATTTTCCATCCATCCGTCCATCTGTGTATCTTTTTATCCATCCATCCATCCGTGTATCTTTTTTTTCCATCCATCCATCCGTGTATCTTTGTCTATCCACCCATCCATCCATCCATCTGTTTCTTTTATCTTTCCATCCATGTTTCTATCCATGTCTCCATCCATGCATCTAGTTGTCAACCCATCTGTGTATCTTCCATCCGTCCGTCCGTCCGTGTATATTTTTTTCTATCCGTCCGTCCGTGTATATTTTTTTTCTATCCCTCCGTGTATATTTTTTTTCTATCCGTCCGTCCGTCCGTGTATATTTTTTTCCATCCATCCATCTGTCCGTGTATTCTTTTTTTTCCATCCATCCATCCATCTGTCTCTGTATCTTTTTTTCCATCCATCTGTCCGTGTATTCTTTTTTTTCCATCCATCCATCTGTCCGTGTATCTTTTTTTTCCATCCATCCATCCGTCCGTGTATCTTTATTTTCCATCCATCCGTCCATCTGTGTATCTTTTTATCCATCCATCCATCCATCCATCCATCCATCCATCCGTGTATCTTTTTTTCCATCCATCCATCCATGTATCCTTTTTTTTCATCAATCCATCCATCCGTGTATCTTTCTTCCATCCATCCATCCGTGTATCTTTCTTTCTTCCATCCATCTGTCCGTGTATCTTTTTTTTTCCATCCATCCATCCATCTGTCCGTGTATTCTTTTTTTCCATCCATCCATCCATCCATCTGTCCGTGTATTCTTTTTTTTCCATCCATCCATCCGTCCGTGTATCTTTATTTTGCATCCATCCATCCATCCATCGGTGTATCTTTTTTTCCATCCATCCATCCATCCATCCATCCATCAATCCATCCATCCATCAATCCATCCGTGTATCTTTTTTTCCATCCATCCATCCATCCATGTATCTTTTTTTCCATCCATCCATCCATCCGTGTATCTTTTTTTCCATCCATCCATCCATGTATCTTTTTTTTCCATCCATCCATCCGTGTATCTTTTTTCCCATCCTTCCGTCTGTCCGTGTATCCATCCATGTATCCTTTTTTTCCATCAATCCATCCATCCGTGTATCTTTCTTCCATCCATCCATCCGTGTATCTTTCTTTCTTCCATCCATCTGTCCGTGTATCTTTTTTTTTCCATCCATCCATCCATCTGTCCGTGTATTCTTTTTTTCCATCCATCCATCCATCCATCTGTCCGTGTATTCTTTTTTTTCCATCCATCCATCCGTCCGTGTATCTTTATTTTGCATCCATCCATCCATCCATCGGTGTATCTTTTTTTCCATCCATCCATCCATCCATCCATCCATCAATCCATCCATCCATCAATCCATCCGTGTATCTTTTTTTCCATCCATCCATCCATCCATGTATCTTTTTTTCCATCCATCCATCCATCCGTGTATCTTTTTTTTCCATCCATCCATGTATCTTTTTTTTCCATCCATCCATCCGTGTATCTTTTTTCCCATCCTTCCGTCTGTCCGTGTATCCATCCATGTATCCTTTTTTTCCATCAATCCATCCATCCGTGTATCTTTCTTCCATCCATCCATCCGTGTATCTTTCTTTCTTCCATCCATCCATCCGTGTATCTTTCTTCCATCCATCCGTGTATCTTTCTTCCATCCATCCATGTATCTTTCTTCCATCCATCCATCCATCCATCCATTCATCTTTCTCTCTACATCTTCATCCATTCATCTTTCTCTCTATATCTTCATCCATTCATATGTGTTTCTACTATTCTTTCATCCATGTTTACATTTTCCTTTATCCATTTATTCATGTTTGCCCATCCATCCATCCATCCATCCATGTGTCTGTACATATATCCATTCATCCATCTAATTTTACCTTCACCTACCCATCCATATCTCTGTACAGTCGTACACTCATCACTATCTATCTATTTTCCCCTTTGTCCATCCATCCAACCATCTTTGTTTGTCCATCCATCCATGGTTCTTGCATTCATCCCTCCATTTATTAATTTATTTCTTTGTCGATCCATCAATCCATCCATAAAGTGTATCCAAAGGCAGCAAGAGTAAGTCTCAATGCTATTAGTTTTTGCGTGATGTTTTAGGTAAACACACACAGAGCGATTAGTGGAGGTTTGTGTTCATTCGTGTGAAATTTTGTTGTCCATGGACCTTTATAGATAGTGAGTTGAAACAGTTTGTGAGGGATTTGTGTGAGTGCCATGTGAGTGAAGGATTGGACGTTGAGTTGCCATGTGAACAGCATGGGGCATCTGGGAGAATGACGCCATTGATTAGCTACTGAGGATTAGAAAGTGCTGAAGCAATTATGCCCCATAATGGCTTAAAGTGCCTGTGTGTGATTTACAGTTGGGATGTGTACATCGAACCAATCAGCAGGGGCCTGTGTAAGAGGTTGTTTTTGTGTATTGCAATTGTGTTTTGGCTTTTGTGACCATCAGGAAACTTTGAACCGGAACACCTTCCCTTGAATTCTTTCTTCTCAAATCCACAGCAGGGCTTTTTCGAGTACATAAATATTCACTTGTGTCTGGAGTTACACAATATCTTTCCTTTTGTCTGCGGTGTCATCTAAAGTAGACAGTAGGGTCACGTTATCTATAACAGCCTGTTGTTTTCAGGTCATTTTTCCTTACGTCAGCCTTTGCAAACACAAACTCTTTTTGTCGCTGCGGCACAGGAAATATTGATCCATCTATTCATTTTTATTGTTGAAAAATACATCACATGACTCGAAGCTGACACTGTATAATATTCAGACTCATCAGGCATTCAGTAGAACGGTACAATAGTGTGCTCAGTGGGTGTAGGAGTCTGGGTCAATGCTGAAGGATACAGCAGTGATTGCTTGAGTGTCTTACATCCACCAGCTCAACCTGTTCTACCCCACCTGCTGTAAATATATCTTTGAATATATGAATACTGTATGGCTTCTGATGAAGCTCTGTGAAGCAAAACAAATGCAGAGAGCCTCCATTTTTTTATGGCATCCAGGACTCACTTGTGAGCTGATGCTAATTACTAGCATTGGAGAGGGAGAACTCTTCAGTGTGTAGTAATAATTATTGTTAAACCATAAGTCCATATATTCTTTTATTACATTACACAATAATCCCACAGCAAACATGAAACTGTACAAAGTAATACAATTTTTTTATTAAAACTACATTCAAATGTAGTGTTAAAATTACTGCAAAAATCCCAAAAATTGAGAATGAACTGTTTTTACAAATTGAGAATGAACCCCCCCCCCATAAAAAAAGCAAAGACAGTCAAAACAATGTCAAAATTTATTAATTATTCAGACAAACCTCTCCTAAACATTATACACTGTTCTATACACCTTTTGTTCCATTTGTTCGAACTTTGAAAAATACAAGCCATATCTCAGATATTGTTCTTTCAAGGGTTATCCCTTCGTTTAACCCCGGGATTTCAAAACTAACAACCTTTTTGAAACCTACACATTTTATTTGAAATTGAACTAAAACACATAATTTCTTTTACAGCCTGTACAATAAAAGCCAGTGCATATCATTCTACAGGAAGTAGCACATGATCCAGAAAGATGAAAATATTTTTAAGAATGTCTAAAGATACTTTTAGAAATTATTTTTATAAATATAAATGTCTATTGCTTGATATTTGTTCAGAAAATTATGTATTATTTAATATATATATTATAGCTCGTAGGTTTACACACCCTGGAATTTTTCAGAAAATGTGAAATATGTAAAGATGAAAAGCCTTTGCACTCAGTGGTTGGGTGAAGCCATTTATTCAAACAACTGTGTTCACTCTTTGTGGAACTTGACCCTGCACAAAAGTTTTGAAATATTAACATCAATGACAGCCTAAAGTCTCTTGAGGTAGTTGATCATGAAGTTCTTTCTCTTTTCTGTTGGTAAAGCAAAATGCCTATGCACACTCCAGAACCTTCGCTTCGTTCTGGTATAACCAATGACAAATGAGTTCTTTTGTTCTTCGATTGGTCAAATAACTTTGTTGTTACAACCGTGATGTCACTCTTTTATGTTGAGTAGAGATTTTAAAAAAGCTTTGCTTCGGTGGCACATTTTTAAATTTATTTTAAAGTATGGAAAATATGTATAAACTCCACATACCTTCATCTTGCCTCCTTTCCTTAGCTTCTGAAAAAGTTTTACACAGATACAAGTTAAGAGTTGCAGTTTTGGTTCTCCTGGCTAATTGTTTGAACACCAGTCAATGTGTTAAAATTAGTGACAGTTTTCCATCCATTAGTAATTTTTTTTCTCTCTGAGAAAAATCTCAATTATTCTACTTTCTGGAAACTGGCATTTAGACAGGAAGGAATGGGCCATCTGTGTTTATGCAGTGGTATCTCAGCGTGAACCCAGAATTCTTTCTGGCCAAGAAAATCACAGCAGCGTCACTGATGAGCAGTGATTCAATTACAGCAGTGCAAGGTGTCCTTTCTTTCTGCCTTCCGGGTGATCTCTCAGTCGCCCCTTCGCTCCTTCTCTCCTTCTTTCTTGGTCTTGAGATGGAGTCCAAAAGCACTGAAACAACTTTTGGTATTGTTTAGGGTTTTGTTTTTCTTCTAAAAAGAAGGGGGTGTTCTTTATCTGTGGCCATACAAAGCCTCCTGAGAGGGCACAATCACTGCCATGGAGACATTCTGGATGTGTTGCCAAGGAAACAGTAATCATGGTTTGAGCGAAGGGTGAAATGGAAGAGTTTTTGAGCATGGAAGAGTGTAATCCCCATGCACCACCTTGTTATTAGAGCAGCTATTGAGTGAAATTTTAGGCCGGAGTGCAAGTATCAGTGTCGGGTTCTTTCTTCATGCCATTTTCCAGGAGTGTCTGTTCCACCATGACATTATTCTTGCATTTTCCACCAACACAATGAAAAAGTAAAAATGATTACTCTTTAAAATGTTTTCTTCTTTCAATAATAGCTCGTCCCAATTTAGCTGAAACTTCACGGTTAACTTGGAAATGTGCTATTTTTCCTTGAGTCTCATGATTACCATTATTCACACGCAGCCTGAACTCCTCTCCTGTGCTTCCAGGATGTCCTGGTAGGGAGTCAAGTACTTACAGTATCATAGTTCTCTCCCCCAGCTGCTCTTTTCACAAACACGATCACACATCCGCCTCAGCTGCTCCCGAAGGAAGACAAACATGCTCGATGCCAATAAAACCACAGCACGATCCTCCCTCAACGGCACCAAACGAATGAACTTTGCGGGCAGCCGCAGAACCGTCACCAACTCCCCACAGTTCCGGAGTGTAATCGAAGACACTGAGAATTCAATAATCATCAGAGACCTCATCTCCACACGCTCTACTGAACAGGAAAATAATTACATTTCTTTCACTGTTTTTTTGTCGCTGATAAATTATGGATCCTTTATCTGGCTCTAAGGATAAGCCAATCTGATTCACGGCCCAATTAACAAGCATTCTTGCACCTCGCCGAAGTGTGCATCATAAATGAGTTGCTTGCTCTGTGAACAGCATGAACAGAAGCACACAGCTTTTATATGATTCTCATCACACGCTCGTGCACATCACAAGTGTCCTTGCACATATTTCTCAATTATGTTTCCACAGAATTGTGTGTTTATGTCTTGATTTATCTCTGTTGGGTTGGCTTGCCATCTGTGTACTGGATCTCAAATCACCCAAAATGGGTTTTTAATATTTGTTATATTCTATTTACTGAGGTCCACCTATATGGGTCTCGTTGTGAGTGATTGAATTTTTCACTCTTTACTCTGATTGGCCCCATTTTGAATATTCATAGAATCAGTACAGCGTAAATAGAACTAATAAGAGATGAAACAGTGGCCAGCTTACACCTTTGAGCTATAGTCTCACTGGGTTTTCAAATGACTTATTAGTAAGCATGAGATGGCAATATTGGATATAGGCGTCAATAAATAATTATGTTGCTGAGAATCCTGGGAAATTTTCCATTTACTTACTTTTGAGACTGAGAATCTCACAGAACCTTCAAACCGACCACACTTGTTTATGCAAGAACATACCAAGCATTGTGCAAAAGTAGTTCTAGAGCTCTAAGAGGTTAAATGTTTACCTTGACTTATAATCAAGGAAATAAATGGGAAAAGCCAATGCAAATATTGTCAAAATATATCTGACTGCTACCTAGCAACCAAATTGTTTACCCTAACAACCAAATTTTCTCCTCTCTCAGCTTTGGTAAATAATAGAGAATGGGAGATAAAATAATGTTTAGTGACACATGCAACATTTTATTGTATCACGGACCACTCCATAGCGACCAGGCTGTTTATCTTAGCAACCAACTTGGCACATCTCTATCTCAGCTTGGGAAAATTATTAAGAAATGGGGGTTGGTTTATGCCAGTCTTTGTGACATTGGGTTTTGGAAGGCAGTCAAGTCAACTTCAAAGTTTGTGTGTGTACTTTAGTCATCTAGTTACAGATTGCATCTGTCATTGTTAGCAGTGTAGCTCTGTAGCAACATATCCTGTGATCCATCCTAAAATACATTTTCTGTGTGTTATTTTTGTTACAGTCCTTTGTTGTTGCATAAGAGGGAGACTCATCAGTCTGAGGGTGGAGCTGGTAATTGTCACAGGTGGAGGCGGGGCAAAAGAACAAGGTATATCACAAAAGAACACTATTCAGGTACTGGCTCCAGTATAAGCAGTTTTAAGTTGTGAACTTATTTTAAGACTAATTTAAAAAGGTCCATTATTGTTTATATGTGAAAATATGATTTTTAGTTACGATTTATTTGACAAACGGAGAGGAATAGCTAACTGTTTATGAAAATACATTAATATTTACAGCTACATTAAAAGTGTTCACTTTGATATTGCTTTTTATTCACTAATTCTAACAGAATTATACAGAAAACAGTATTTTATTTAATGTATTTAATATAAATTATCCTCTACATAGTGTACTTAGTTCATCTATAGGATAACATTTTGTGAGGAGGCCTGGAATTAGGAATCCTGCATATTTCTGAATGCTTGAAGACGACGAGAGGTTCTTGCTACCCCTCTGTTATCCTCAAGGTCCACCAGCTTTATCCTCATCTCTCACTTCACACTACAGACAAGCTTGGGAGGAAGCATAATGATGTTCAGGTAGATGTGAGATGGGTTGTGCTCTAAGGGCATTCTTTGGTGAGTGGTGTTCTGAAATGGGCTGCGTTTGATCTCCTCAAAATGCCCCAGGTTATTGTGTTTCTGCTCAAAGTGGTTTTACAGGGAACATGTGGAATGCTGTAAGTTCACGATGGAGAACAAAAAGGGCGGAGGAAGGCTTTCCCTGAAATTTCTGAGCTCTGAAAGTAAATTACATTTATAACGGGGCTATCCGTCAAAGTTCTACATGTTCTACTCAGAGGGAGAGACAAAGCAAGGCGTTAAAGTTTGGTGAAACACGAATGGACAAAAAAAAACTAATTACCAGATTATTTTTTTTAAATGAATTGAAAGCAAAAAACAAACAAAAAAAAGAAGAAAAAAAGCAATTAATTTCATATATGCTGACGCATTAACTGGCCACTTTATTAGGTACACTTGTCCAACTGCTTGTTATCACAAATTTATAATCAGGCAATCACATGACAGCCACTCAATGCATTTAGACATGCAGAGATGTTCGAGACAACATCTGCTGCAGTTCAAACCGAGCTTCAGAATGGGAAAAAAAATCAAGTGATTTCAACCATTTCTAGCATTTACAAAGAATGTTTCGAAAATGTCCAGTGAGCAGCAGTTCCCAGTGCACAAATCCTTGTTGATGCCAGAGGTCAGAAAACAATAAAACAATGGTCAATCTGGTTTGAGCTAATAGAAAGGCAAGCTGCACACAGGAAACTGAGGCTACAATTTTCCAAAATTGAAAACCATACCTAATAGGACCATAGAAGACTGGAAAAACGTTGACTGGTCTGATGCGTCTTCCTTTCTGCTACACCGTTTGAATGATGGGGTCAGAATTGTAGGTCAAAAACATGAAAGCATGCATTAATCCTTGGATCAGTGGTTCAGGCTGGTGGTGGTGTTGTGATTGTGTGGGAGATTTCTTTTTGCCACACTTTGGGCCCAACAGACTACCTTAGCATTTTTGCTGAGCATTATTGCATGTATTTTTACAGAGAGAGACATACAAGTTTAGTTTTCAACAACACCTGACAGGTAAACTAGTTACACAGTGGTTCTTGAGGGACAAAACTTTGCCAAGAAAATCCACCAGAAGAGAGATACAGTACTTTAAAAGTTTAATTTAACAAATGCCTTTGCATAAAAGTTCTGGGAAATCATATAATGCTCATAATACAAAAGCAGCCAAATTAGATGTAGAGCACAGTATAGAATGCTGGATGCAATTGGATCATTTTGGACGAAACAGTCCAAAGCAGGAAGTGGAGAGTGCTGGGGTCTTCTTACAAGCAAAACAAATCTGTGCTCACCAAGAGTTGTTTATTGTGCTGGTGTTATCACTCGAGGAAATGGAAGTGGTGAGTGTACTGCTTATGAATTAAATAAAGCTGGGTTCCTCACATGGAACAACGCAGTGGTTATCAATAATGCTGCTTTACTGTAGGAATCACTGAGCTTTATTGATCCTGACTCTGAGAATCCCTCCAATGGAGAAAGGAAAACTTTGAATGATTTAAGCCTGGATGGAGAATATGACTGATTTACCCAAGCCTTCCAAGATCTGTCTACACATTCCTGCTTTTTTCACATCAATGTTAATCTTAATCACAAGATTCAAATGAAATTGCTTTTCGAAGATGATGCACATTTTTAAGGCTCTAGCTGCATCGTGTTTGGTGTAAGTCATTTTGACAGACAGGGCAGAGCTCTCTTAAACATAACTAATCAAATCGAACTCATCTGCGGCTTCAGCCCACATGAAGGCAAGGCTTAAGGGATGTGAGTACGACTTGCATTTAGTTAATTTTAACGGGCAGATTACACAAGGAGGTCGAAGACAGAGAGTACACAGACAGATGAACAAGACAGCTTCCATCCCTCTTTCATCTGGATGTTGAGGGTGATTGAAGGATTTGAAACATGGGCTGTATAACAGGATTTAGATGTCTTTGCTTAGAGCATTTGCTTTGAGTTCTCAAAATGAGAAGGAACGACATGGTGCTTTTCAATCGTGCAGCTTTCCAGCGAACTATTTTTCCTTTTCAGGGATCTACAGCAGAGGTGCCATGCTCAAATACACCGGGGACCATAACTCAAAGCACACAATAGGTTGCAGGCCGAACAAGATAACAACTCACAGAATTTTTTTTCTCCAATAATATCAGCAAATTGGAATATTTTCCAGAATAAATAACCTCTAAATTGTATAATTTTTCTCTATTTAAAAATGTACCTTTTCAATCTGAAAGTCACCTTTCCCAGGTTTTCAATTTGTACATGAATTTTTTATTTTTTTTTGTCTCATTTGGCATGGCCTCCCTCAGTGGCATGCCCCAACTTTTTATGTCCCCGAATGCACTTCACAGCGATGATCTGTTTTTTTTACGAAGTAGAACTTCATTTTATAATTATAAAAATACTAATTGTAAAAATACTAATTAAATAATAAAATATATAAATGTGTTTCACATTTTTTTTAATCTTCATCATGTACACTGTGGTTATATCCACTGTAAGATTAAAACTGATGCTTATTTTTAAGGTCATGTGTGGGTCTGCATGTAATGGGTGTGTCCTTGATGTAATCACTACTGGGTCACGGCACCAATGTATGTCCTTCAGCAATGCTCACCCCACTCTAGCAAGATTTGAGCTGGAAATATGATCAATCCCTGGTAAAATCATTATCTCTAACAAAACAATTATGTTAAAAACAAACAACTGAGCTGTAGTGGGAATCAATGATCCAGATCAGACATGTGCAAATTCAGTGGCTGATGTTTATTTTAAATGGACGGTAAAAAAAAAAACTCATGCTCCAGCAGAACTGGGACTCGTCAAACCCCAAAAGGAAACTCCTGGGCATGTATGGTTTCTCAGCTGGAACCTTACAAAGGGTTGAGGTTGAAGATTGAGAATGATATCTTAGGTCTAGGAACTTAAGAATACTTAATTCAGTGTAGATATCCAAAGGTTAAATTCCACTACAGTTCCTGGAAGACCTTAATAAATTTGATGTCTCATGAAGTTTGAACCTAAACTTTTGGACATTCTTAATCTAGAGCTTACCACTGACCTCCACCAGTTTTGACAACCCAGGCCAAGACATTCCATGCTACACTAATATTATCTAAAATACTTTAATTGCTCATATTTTACAACCTTCGAATGCCATTGAAGGCTCTGTCCAAATTAACAGGATATCTTAAACTGTATCTGAACAGCAGTTCCATTAAATCTCATTGTGCGTTGCAAGCCCATATTGTACCTCCTTCAGCAGGATGGGGTCGTTCCACAGAGGGCTGTCGCTTATGTTGCTGACAGAATGTGCTGCTGATGATCCATCACTCTTGTCTAAGATGGAGATACTCAAATGACTGATGACTGCAGTTAGAGGAGGCAAGCATGAGCTGTGATTGATTGACTGCATGGCTTTTAGTTGAGTTGCTAGTGTGGCTGTCTGCATGTCCAAACTACTGTATGCTGCGCATTGTAAACAAATGCATTACGATGCATGTCTTAGCAACAAAACTGGTATGCATTTCCCATTTTTAAAAACAAAAGCGTCCCTTACTTACTTCACGAGCAGTGTGGCCTATGAAAACTGTGTTGGTGCACTCCATGCTATACCATTACATGACATTTCCTTATTTGCGCTATGTTTCATTTAAATCTAATCTTTTGAAACTTACACAATAATCCGTTAAATCATTCCGTCATTTTCTGTATCTACTTATTGATCCTACGGGTTCAGCGGGGTCTCCAGTATTGGCATCTTAGCAATGTTTCAAAATACATGGCGACGTTTAAAAAAAGCAGTGACTTGTCGACAAATCAAATGATTTTTGCTAGTTATAGATATTTTATTGGTGTAAACACATGTCATTCTTCATTCAAGCTGCTGGTTCTACCATTGACTCCCTCATCTCTTATTCTTGGCTACTGTTAGACCAGCACACGACAGGCGAATTAACATCTAGAGACTGGTTCCGTAATCCAGCAAACCAAATGTATACAATTTTAAATAAACATCCTTCTTTTGATAGATGCAATGGTTTAATTTTTTTTTTTTGCTTTTGTAAACAATTTTTAATTTTTCCCCATTATTACTTATATTGGCCATTAAGTCTGAGAAAATATAATAATTTTTTAAATATGTGAACAGTTAATTTCCCCAAAAAAATGTATAATTTTTTTTACAATTTTTGTTTCCAACTCTAGTAGATAATAAAGAGTTTCTAATGTAAAAAATAAACGTAATTTTATTGTAATATAAAATGTTTAACAGACAGATTTTTATTTGTGTTTGTTTGGCTTTCACTCACTTCTTCCTCACATATGAAACAAGTACAAAATAATAAATTTTATATTGTTAACAAAAACATACACAGTTTGTGTAGTCATGTGACTGCAAAGTGCGCTGTGGATTGGTCCAAAGGGATTTATGGTATTTATTTATATATATTTGAACATATTTTAATGAATATTCATCACATTTTGGAATTTTGATAACCGTTGCTATGTGCCACTGAGTGAAGCACTTTGATTTGGTAGATTTCATGCATGTTACGTATATTGGGCAATGATTTTTGGCGGGCCATAGTGATTTTTTCTGACAGAAGAGTCGACACTGAGAGTCTCTCCACACCCAACCACAGTCCATTGCTTAACCAAATCTTCTCTAAAGTCAGCAATCAAGGAGAAACCCATATTTGGACTTTGGAATAAAAATCTCAGAGTTTCTTTAGGGAATCCAAAGGGCTTTTTGTAAAAATCACAAGATATCCATCAAAAACCAGAACATGTGATTAATACCCCTTCTCTAACACAAGCAACTCTGCTGTAATTTCATTTTGATTTGTAGAAATAGAGTTAGCATTGGTTAGGGTTAGGCTCACACATGATATACCTACCTGATGTCACTGTGCTACAATCTGCAGTGAGGGGTATCTGAAAGAGAGGCAGCAGTGCTGAAATGTTATAAATGTCCTCATGATTTTGTCTACAATATCTATCCTAATGATCCAGCCACTTTAGATAGTCCTTCATTAGTTTCTCTTCAACTAACAATGCAATGACTTTTGTTTGAAAAGATATTAATTACGTTCTGATGGTTAATAATAATAAAAAAAAACCCTCCACTACAAAATGCACCTGCCATTTGTGCAAATATCTACATTCAGTTTTCAGTCTCCAGTCACGTCTGCAGAAAGTCAATAGCTGTCATAACACAGAGTGAATGACACGACGGATGAAGGAAATTGTACTGTTGCTATTGTGGAGCTCAGGAATGGCAGACTGTTGCTGCTAAACTGGGTTTAAACCTCCAAACAGCAGACAGTCTCATCTGTAAGTCAGCATGGCAGTGCTTTGTAGCCGCGAGGATCCATCAGCTCAGTGCTGGCAGCAGTTAAGCAGGGGAATCATCACTATTGTCTCAGACAGTGATGGATGCAGCTATGATGAATTAGGGTATTGGAGTAATAAGCTGCTTTTGGGGGAAGTGACAGAGCATTTTTCTAAAGCAACGCACTTGGTGCAAGGATTTTCTTTCAAAATATGATTAATCAGCAAAGTCTTTTATCGGTCTTGAATAACTCCATACTGATGACTTTCTAATTCATATTTCACTTCTGATGTATAAGAGAATTCTCTATCCGGGATGCATTAGTTGAGCGGCTCTAATTGGTCAGTTAATTCCTTTTATCAAGTTGCTATAATGAGCTTAATTAACGCAGCTTATTTTACGGAAATCCTTTATCGTCAGCGAAAGCATGCTTCATATAAATTGGGTGCCAGATATTTCCTATTTCTGGAAGTCCTGAATGGCCATGTTCAGCCCTTGAGCCGAAGCTCATCACCCGCATCTGAAACCACCCATCGTCCACTGATGCCTTGTATATTGCTGGCGTTTATGAATTATACGATGTTTGAGGGCAGAAATATGTTGTGGAGAACAGCCATCAGTCTACGTCAAACACACATCTCTCGCAGTAAGTTCTCTGTCACAGCTGATTTCTGTTATAAATGGGGACATTTAATCCCTGTTCTTGCTGAGTCGCAGAGGAAGTGTGCTGACAGCCTGCTGCTGAACACGGCTCATCCCTTCAGTCAACAAGAGATGATTTAATAGTAGGCTGATGCTTTATATTACTTATGTTTAGTTTTATTCATGAATGACTTTACCTACATTACAGAATTTAACCAACTCTCAGGGGACAAAGTAAAAAAGATGGCGGTTGTTCACCTCAATCCTCCTTTTCCTTCAAACCAGCAACAATTCTAATAGATACACGTGCGCAACAGTCCAATGATGCCAAACAGTTACCCAATGACCATGTCACATGTACCCTTCAACCCAGTCAAACTGAAACAGAAACCACTGTGTAGGAAGCTTACAACAGCAACAAGATACGAGGTAGTATCTTATACTGCATCAACAATGTCTATCCCAGCTAAAGGTAGAAGGGGCTAATCATTATTACATGAAAAACTTACTTAAAATCTGTTTTATTTCAAGCGAAACATTCTGTATAGATTACCAATAACAAAAGTTAATCTGGAGTCCTAAAAAACTGTATAAAGTTGAATGCGCTGTTCTGTGGTGCAAGCTAGAGGCGAAACAACGGCGTCTTCCACAATTTTCCACTTTATAAATGTAATTTTTTAGGACTTTTAAAGTGCCACATTGTGGTCAATCTACACTTTAAACCTGATTTAAAGTGCTTTTGGTGTAATAATGACCAAAGTTTCAGTGCCTTCTACAGTTATATGAGATCAGATTAGTGCCTCCAGGTAACAGTGAAGCATGGAGGAGATTCCGTCATGGTTCTGGTTCCATGATGGTTTTCCATGATGGTCAAAATACAGGCAGATATGTATCCATCATGCAAAATACAGTCAGGGAGGGGGGTTATTGGCCCCAAGATTATTGTGCAGCAGGACACCGACCCCTAGAGTGCATTCAAAGTCATTAAGAACTATCTTCATTGTAAAGAAGAACACAAATTATAGGAAATTACTCGAAGGATGCGAGAAAGCTGCATCGACAGAAGATCTGTGGTCAGTTCTCTGAGGTTTTTGGAACAAACTACCAGCAGACTTCCTTCAACAACGGTCTGCAAGTGAAACTAGAAGCAACAATTCTATTGTTGAGCTAGATACTCTTTTAAAGGCAAAAGGTGGTCACGCCAAAATTGATTTGATTTAGATTTCTCATTTGGTTCAAAATACATGATTAAAATCGACTTTTGAAAGCATTCTTCATGTACAACATTTTATAAAAGTATTGTGTGTTATGAAACAAACTAAAACAAACTTTATCATTGAGGAACATTGAAGCATCCATGGACAGAAGATTCCATTGTCAATTACAAAATAAACCAACATCCTCTTTTTATTTCTGTATTTCAGTGGCTCCAAACATCAACATCCAAAGACAGATGGCCTGTCCTGTTTCACTATCCCCTCCTTATTCCTGATCTTCAAGTCCAACACTTGAGGCACAAAAATAGTTTATATAATATAAAGAAAGCTTGTACGAATGTTCTTGCCATTGGATGCTTTGTAATTAATCAAAACAAAAGATGCTTAATAACAGACAGCCAACTACCATAAAAACCACAAACGCCTAGTTTTCTGACTAATTACATTCATACCCATGGAGACTTGACCCTATATCTTTAGATATATATACACATTAGTGGCGGGGTTTTCTGTTTCTCTAATGCATCCGTTTCTCTAGAGGTTTGCTGTTATTGTTAAAGATCAGAAAAGCAAATATCGAACAGAATTTTTCACTCCATATTAAGACTGTGACAATGAAAGTCATTTAGCCTCCTGGTTGTAAGTAAAAGGTTACAGGTTAAAGTCTCTTAAAGGCCATTTTGGGAACAAAATGGCACTCTAATGATCATGGGTACACACTGGAGCGAGGCACTTAACCCCAGGTTGCTCCAAGGGGGATGTAGTTAGTGGGTTTTGATAAAAGCATAATAAGTAGGGGAAGTCATATTCAAGATAAAAAGCACTGCTAAAAATATTCTCGTAATGTGTCGCTCGTTATGGTTTTGTTGCCATTCAAAACATCATGAAAAAAAAAAACTCATTATTTTTGTTCCAGATTAATATTAGTTGTTGTGTGTTTGTATTTGATACTTTTTTTTTATTTATTTATTTATTTTTTTTAAAAGCTTAATGTGTGATTTTAGAATTTAAATTATGCCATGGTTTGTCTGAAACCTTGATTCTGATTGGCTGGCAGGTTTTGATTACATTTTTTATAACCGCACAGCCCTAAAGTGTGAGAGTAATGGATTATTTCTGTTTCTTTGTATGTGTATACCACCATTTACCAAACAAAACAAAACAAAACTTGTTGCTGCACTGTTGGAAGTCCCCTCTCTGAAGCAGGACTGGAGAGACACAAGATCATGTCAGCATCACCAGCAATCATGAGCTGCTTTTCTGGATCAATATTTGAATATCCTATTACAGCCCAAATGTAAATCAGTCACATTCACAATATTGTTACCTGTGATGGACTGGCAAACTGTTTAGGGTATACCCCCATCTGTTGCCCAAAGTGTGTTGGCGCCAGCAGACCCCTGTGGCAAGCTAGTATAGGAGATGAATGAATGAAAGAATATATGCCACGATCCTATTCATCTGTTTTATTCCTGCAGCACATGGTTCAAGATCTGTAATATATGTATCTCTACACAAAAGAACTTTGAAGGCAGCCTTGAAATAAAATGTGTAAATTATTATATGAATTTGTTCAATGCTTGCAACATACTTAACTTAAATACATAAATATAACATCACAGACTCTAATTGTGCAGTAGCAGTGTTTTTATTAGCAGGTTCCTCAATCTTCTCACACTGTTTACCAGTGTTTAAATGATGTTTTTTCTATTTATAAAAGAGAAAACTAAAGGAATCAAACGGTCTGTACACCACAGGTTTCTCAGTTCATTCTGAATCCATTCTTTCCATTCCTTCTCAAGGTCATGTGATTCTGGTAATGAGATCTTCAGCTCACATTGGGCGGAAAGTGAGGAACACCCTGGAAAGGTCACTGGTTCATTCTAGGGCCACATTGACTTGTTTTCATTCTCAAGGGGAATTTAGAGTTTTCAATTAACCCGAAGCATGGTTTTTGGGTTGCGGGACTCAAATCGGGAAGTCCACTAGCTGGTCTCAACAAGCAAAACATACATTTTTAATAAAGCGTTATCATCTCTGTTAAGAAAATAAATAAATAAATAAATAAATAGGTTTTATGGGTAAATGCTATCTTTTAAAGGCACACACTGTTTTTTTCTGGGCCAAAGAATAAGTTATCAAAAAAGAAAGAAGCTTTTAAAAGAAATTTCTTATTCTGATTCTTTTAAATAAGATCTGTATGAAAAAAAAAAAGAATTTTCTGTACTTGCCGGTGGCAACAAAAAGTTATTTTATTCATGGATTAAATAATCTGTTCTTAAAATGCCACATATATGTGCAAATAGAATTGTTTTGTATGAAAAATGCTGCTAGTCTAGGATCTAAATGTACATGTTCCTTCTTTCTCAGCATTAAATGAATCTGGTCTGGCAGTCACTGAATTGCCAATCAGACCTGTGCTGTTTCATGTCACCACTCTTTTATGAAACCTTATTATGCATGCATGAGCGGATGAGTTAGACAAAAGGGAATAGATGAAGAAAATGAAATAAAGATAAAGAGAGGCTTTTTTACATCTGTCATGTGTTCATTATAGTCTGGAAGGTCCCCTCCCTTGTTGTCAAAGGGAAATTACTGGTTTTAATGGTTACTGTATGTAATTGAATGGGAAATCATGCAGGAAACGATAAGTCGTGATGTTTAATATGTTAATTTGTTTAATATGTTAATGAGCGTTAGACATAAACATTATTAGAGGTGTTAACTGTCAATTTCTCAGTGGATCCAGAGGAGAAAATACACATAAAGATTTATCTCTGTACTGCTGTGCAAAAGTTTTAAGCAGGTGTGAAAATGCTGCAAGCAAAGAACGCTTTAAAAATAAAAACAGTGATTTATTTCTGTAAATTACCAAAATAACACTGAGTAAAATCAACAGAGCACTCCACCAGTTATACCAAGCAGGTATATCATCAATGTCAAGTTGAAATCCAGTCATGAACTGAACTAGAAACAGCTATGTAGGAGGATTAAAACTAGGTGGAGTACTGACAAATTTTGCCTACAGGTTGGGGATGAGAGAGACAGTTTCTTGTCATGGAAAGATTGAGAACAGCAACAAGACACTAGGTAGTTATGGTGCATCAACAAGGCCGTTCCTGGGCAAAGATTTCAAAGCAGACTGGAGTTTCATTATGTGCATTAAAAAGGTAGATGAAGTGGTTGGCTGAATTTTCTCACCATTCCCTGTTGCCGGTTGGAATTCTCTTCCAACCCCAATTTCGAAAACCAGAGACTAACAACTTTTAAAAGCATTCTTAAGAAAAAGAAGGAAAAGAACTTAATTGTGAATTATCGAGAATCTCTTTTATACAAAATTCTTTGAATTAACTGACCTTGTTAAGTTTTTGAGTTTTTCTCATGATCTGAAAGTCAATTTGGACAAAAAGTATGTGCTAAATACATACAGGAAAAATTGTAAATTTGGCATAACCCTTTAAAAATGTAAAGCTGATTTACATTAAACTTACACAAAGCTAATGTAACTTTCAACAACAAACCCTACCGGCCTGTGTAATAAATCTTAGGTCACAGCGCAGTCATAACCTGTTTCAGATTTCACAGAAAGGCATGGCCACAGCCTTAACAGGTCATTATTCCAACACCAGTATATAGATCACTACAATTCACTCCTTTGAGGGGGAAAAAAGAAATGGATTTTTTTTCACAAGCATTTGTTCATTTGTTTCTGCAGTTTTCACTTGCCTTTAATTGCAGCAGCTTCTGGCCAGTATTGAGTTGCAGATGAAGGTTTATAGGCTAAACTGATAATTAGACAAGTTTAATTGGCACAAGATGCAGACCAGCAATTGCTTGTGCACAAGGTCAGTGTGTGATTCTAAGCGGATACATTACATCCAATAGCAAATGCAGCTATTTGCAATAGCCGTCAGATTGCATTTGGTATCTCATGGTGCTCTGATACATCAAGCTTTAAAGTTGAATGTGGCTAAAACATATTGAGAAATACATGAATCAATGCACTCAGTGAACTTCTTTGGTTTGTGCACACCTGTGAACTTAAGGTGTTTGCTTTGCCTGACATTTACCAAATTAGATCGCATGGAATAAGATTTCCAGTAATGTTAAAACAAAATATAAGTAAAAAATATACAGTATAGAAGAATTTTGTATTCTTGTGGCAGTATGTGATAAATGTTAGAAGAAAATACTGCAAAACATTTCCAATTAAACACGTTTTAAAGGGAGTGTTGGGCAGGCTTTGACTCTGAATGTGATGTCTTTGGGTTATAATTGGGTGATATTGGCCTACTGTGCCAACTGAGGGCTAGCAATAGGTGGAGAGTGTGCATAGGGAACCACAAGAAAGGGGTGGTTATTGTGACAGGCAATGGTACTTTGGTTAACTACTAGAATGCATTAATAATTTCTGCTGCATATTGGGTAAAAAAAAGGGAGGGGGGTACACTATTGGCAGCTCACCAGTTCATCACAAAAGTTCAAATTTGTCTTGTTTAAATATGCTAAAGTTTTCATTTCAGATCTTTAAACCTGTGTCATTTTCTGTCTGTAATAGTTGTGTCTGTAGGAAATGAAATTGGAATGCGGAAAAGATCCGGGGTCAGCCTGCTTCAGTTAGCCTGACCAGTGGCCAGAGCCCAAGGTCCATCTGTGGTGCATGACAGGGTCTTAATTAAAGTGTCAGTTGAAAGCAGAGAAACAATAGGCAGGCGGCGATCAGGTCAGTCTGGGTGTTAATAGGAATTAAGTCCAGTGGAAGGCTCAAGGACACATGATGAGGAGAAATGGACATCACATGTCATGTATGCAAAGAAAATAACAGAGCTCAGTGAAGCATGGGAGATAGAAAAAGAGGACAATAAATGGTCATTTGTGCAAGAAACGAATGATATACCCAAGTAAAAGCTCAAAGACTTGAGCTTCAGTTACTCATGACACACCAGTTGTTTCTCTGCTGAACACCAGCTCATTTTGAGTTTGAACACCATTGTCATGTACAGCATTTGATACAATCTCAGCTTTGTGAAAAGCAATGTCATCTTTTTGGAAGTACACTGTAGCCAGAAAGGGAACAGTATGGTCCTAAAAAATTCTCCACTGTACAGTTGAGTTTTAAGGGTCTAAAATATATTAAAAGCATGTTCAGACCACCTTTAGCTGCAACCTAAAGCACAAATCATGTTTTACAGGGACCTGCAGAAAGTCACTTTTCTTCTGTTTCGACAGTCATCAAATTTTGATCATCTCCAAGCAGTCTTTCCACTCTCTTCTAGTCATTTTGGCTGTTGAACTATTCCCTGGGTGCTGTCTTGTTTCGAACATTCCAAGGTAAAACCTTGAGAAATGTGTGTCGTAAACAAACATCAGCAGATTATGAATTACTCAGATGAGCCAACCTGGCACCGATAATAAAACCATGTTAAAAGTAAACTACTGGTAAGAAGGTCTTATATTGGTCTTACAAATAAAGTCTATGTTCATATCCTGGAATATCCTTGTTCATGCAAACATATGAAAATTTGTGTGAGTAGTTTTGGAGGAGCTTCCTTCACTCTAAAAGTTTAGAGAAAACTCTAAACATCCAACTGAAACTGTGAACAAAAGTGCAAACAATTGTGTCCGCTACAATCCCCTTGTGGTCAATACCCCATTGGTGTGAATGTGTGGAGGTATGTGTGTATCTGTGTGTGTTGCCCTGTGATGGACTGGGGACCTGTCCAGGGTGTACCCCCGCCTCTCACCGAAGTGAGCTGGAGACCCCCGTGACCCCAAAAGTGAACAAACGCTCATGAAGACGAATGAATGAGTGGATGCCACATCCCACCTGGAGGGAGCCCCCACAATGAGACCACACCTATAACAAGAACCTTTGACCTAAAGGCTATCCAAACATTGACAATGTGTTGTGGAACTTGGCGTATAATCTAAAAGGGATGGTGCCTAGATGTTAAATTTGAAGCTGCTACTGTTTTACTTGAGGGATCTTGGGGTGCGAGGCTTGTGGTTACAGACCGCTGCTCCATTGGTCACAATGTCTTTACATAAGAACGGCCTGTGCAGGGCTGCTCCATTAATCAAAAAAGTTTTAGGTGTTTTTTTTTTTCCAATAGGTAACTTGGTTTTAGGATATCTGTACGTGGATAGTTGCCTCATAGCGAGATCCCGTCTGTACATTTATGTGAGTTCTTCTGTGAGCTTGGAGGTCAGTCGAGCCCGGAGTGAAACACCGTGTGCCAGGCAAACTGATTTTGACTTATCCTGAATTGATTTGATTTTTCTTTTGGATATCCTACAAACTTTCTCATACCAAAGCTTTTCAATATCTGTAAAGATGCTTTTCATGGCCAGCAGTCCAACAATTCGTTGTAGCAGTTTGGGGATCAAGATGTTCATCTTCTTGCTGGGGCAAAAAAAAAAAGCCCCACTGCATGAATTCCTTAAGTCTTTGAAGAACTGTACATTGTGTGATCCAGTTTTTCTATTGATTAAACGGAAATAATTGATTATAAAGAGTATGCCTCTGGATACGTCAATATTTGAAACCAGGGTCTGACTCCCCTTTCTTCATCTCACTCCAACTAGTTCCCGTCATCTTCTATGTCCATCTCAGTCCGGCTTATTAACCACCACCCTTGTACGCCTGTCTCTCCTCCTAGCCCAACATGCATGCCATAAAGCATAAAAAAAATGAATCATCTGAACAAATTAACGTAAGTTGGCACAAGAATGGGAACTCATGACTTAGAATCTGAGTTGGCCCTTGAAATCGGAAATCTGTCACAGTAGGTTGATTCTTTTATAGTGTTGTATAACTATAAGGAGACCTGGAATTGTGCATGACCTTTCAGATCAAAGTGGTACACCACATCTCACAGTCTTGCCCTTTATCTTTTACTCTCTGATTTCCCACCCGCTGTTTCTCATACACACACAGACACACAAACACATCATCAACATTAATCAAGGCTTTGCCCATGGCCAGTCAGTGGAGCAGGTGCATTAGAAGAATGTTTCTCCTGCAGCTATTTGACATTAATAGGTTTGTATGTCTCCTGCAGGATCAGAGCGTAGGATGGAAGGGTGGTGCAAGTGGTGGAGGGTATACTTGGGAATGGTAGCAAATACTTGAACGAATAGATGGACTTCTTCAGGGCAATGGGGTCTGTGATGGGCTCATGATGGAAGACGTTTTAATTGAGGCTGACATTTTTTGCCTAAAGACTGAGCCTGCAGACTGTGAACGTCAGAAGAACTAGATGGCGGTAGAAATGGGGAGGTACAGAAAGGGTACCAATATGATGCTCTATAGTCTTAACATGGTTCAATATTGAGTGAACTGTTTCTAAATGATCCGAGTGGGGAAAAACAAAGAAGTCAATGAAGATGACATTGAGAATCCTACCAAGAAAAAAGTGCATGACATACCAAGAAATCTAGGAAACCTATGACATATTAAGAATAGATTGGTCCTAGGATTCCTGCTCTGAGCTGACAGGAATTTATTTGTTGGTGTTGTTTCCTCCTCCTTCTCAAGGTTCGACATATGTGCCAAGAGATGCTTTTCTATAGACCTTGGCTGTAACGAGAGCTAATTTAAGTCATGGTGGCAAATGCGGGGCTGATTAGATGTACAAGGATGTCTCCAGGGCAGTGAGATTGTGATGTGCCCAAGGTGGAACCTCTCATTACCAGCTTGGCACTCCACCTCCAGCAGACTGAGCCTTGGGGCTTCGAATAGCAGGGCAGCTCTGATCTTCTGATGCAGTGGAGGGAAGTTGCTAGAATTGGGTGAATGGAGAAAGCAATTTGGGACATGGTAGCTCATAACACTAAATATCGTTCCATTTTAAGATTCATTTTGATTGCAAGCTAATGCTTGAGAAATACTCTAGAGCACTTTAGGGGGGAGTTAATCTGAGGAAACCCTTACTCTATGCAAACTACCCTAAACAAAGTTAACATAGACATCAGGCACCCTCTGTTTGCCTTTAAACTAAATAGCCGCATCCCAGTAAACACTCACTGAGCTAAAGACGTCCTACATGCATTCATTTAACTGGTTCAGAACCAGCAAGAATCTTTATTGTGATGGCTGACATTTCTATTTTCCAGTCTTACTTGTGTGCATTTTTGTTTGTGGCCCAGATCTTCAATCATTGCACACGGAGGCAACATTTTTATATAGACTGCCTTCTTATGGGCAGAAGCAGTTTTATTGTGCTGTGCATTTCGATTTAAGGGATTCCTTTGTGTTTTGGCTCAACGTTTTTTTTTTCATTAAATACACATTTACCTTTTACGTTTTTTGCTAAATTTTCCAAACAAACTTTAATGTCGTCTTGTAAAAGTAACTTTAAAGGTATTTTTAAAGCAAAATGGATTGGTTGACCAAGGTGGAATTTTTGGTTGTAATGGAGGAGTTAGTGAAATTATACAAAGTTCCCACTGTCAATATTAGTGTTTTAAACCAATACTCGTGTTTTTATGATTTTCCTTAGCTGAGATAGTGATATGCTCATTTGAACTCTATGCTAAACAGTCCGGTTGCTATGGAGGGCTCAGTGACACTATATAATGTATCCTTTGTCATCAGTTATCTAATCCAACCCCCATATTTTTGAAAGTTTTAATCAAATTTGGTTGTTAGGGTAACAGTTTTGTATACACGGAGCTGTCAGTGATGTCAAAAAAAATGTTTAATTTGATACAATAATTAACATAAACAAACCCTCATTTCTAAAAACATTTTCAATGGGCATTATAAGCAATGGTAAATATTTAACCGCTTCAAAATACCTTTGCACCATGTCTGATATATTCTCGCACAGACGGGTAATCTCTACACATGTGTGTAGTTTTAAGTTTCTATGAGGTTTTAAGTGTGAGTTACAGAGTTACGAAGTTTGACCCTTTGTTAAGAGAATGGAATTTTTCCTTGCACTCTCAGGGATTTCCCAGAATTCCTTTAGTGATTCTAGTCTGAAAAGATACAGCAACCCAACTTAGACTAATTGGGATGTCTTGGCAAAGTTTGGTGGGTGTTGCTCGTACTGTCTAGGAGGAGATGCATTTTTGTATTTTTGTGAAAGAGCAAATGTTTTTTTTTTTAGAACACCAAAATTGACTTTTACGGTATAGAAATGAGTATTTTAAAGGTCTTTTATATAATTTATCATTCAAGATCATTTTTGAGTGCACTATAAATGCACATTCAAATATTATCTTTCTCATTGGTGGAATTAGTTGAATAAGGCATTGATAATCCCTATAGCAGGTGACCATCAGATACCGCATGACATTTATTTCACATTCGACTGGTTGATGGCAAATGTTATCAGCGTTCACCTTCTCAAATGCATGTGTGATGTGGATGTTTGTGGATTTTCAGGTTTACTCTATCTGCACAGTGCCAGGTGTAACCCCCCAACACACGCACACACGACTGCCAGCTGTCATCTACCGGGAGGAAGCACATTTCTTTGAAGTGTTCTTGCATATATGTTCATTCTGGTGTTGCTTATGATGTCCATTCCCCAACGCCCATCAAAACCATCACTTCATGTTCATCAACCGAACCAGCGAAGGTTTTTCTGCTGCTTATTTCGCACGCAGTTATTTGAAATTCTGCCAAACCACTCAGAATACAGACCCTCATCTGTTTACCTGCTTGATTATTCTATTTGAAATGTGTTTTTCTGTTTCTTTGTCGCCTATCTCTTCATTCACCAAGCTAATCGTCTAATTTTGATACAAAAAAAGTTTCAGTTTAGTGCTACAAATAAATGTTTGATACATTTGGCTTGGTTCATGACATGTTTAAAATTATGCAAGAATGAAATTATAGTTTAATTTAAATAAATGTTTTGTTAATGACAGGTTACTGGCTTTTAGGAGTTTTTACTTGTTTATGTTCTTAGCCTCAATCACAGTTGATGTGGTTTTATACATAAATGCCTCTTATAACGTCTGTATCCAACTCACTGAAGGTTTATTTTTTCAACTCTTTCCTTGTCCTTTCAAATTGAGTAGGCATTCCCAGCTGAACATGCGGATATGCTTTTATTAATGACTTTCACAGCTCAAGAATGTGCTCAACCAAGCAGAAGTACCAGCTATAATGTAATGTCTGGTCTGTAGTAAAATCAGCGGTCTGGATGCGAAGAGTCTGGGGATCTAGAACTTTGAAAACACAGAAGGTGTTAATGCTACACCACACTGCTGAGATTGCTCAATCTGAGGGAAGTTGTTGATGATGATGATGATGATGAGAATAACACCTTAGGCTCTGATAAATGCAGGTATGGACCTGATTGAAAAATGGCGATATGTTTACAAGCACCAATTTTCATGAATCTGAATTAATTGAATCAGATGTCTACAGAGAGGCCAAAGAGTGTGTGCATTGACATCACTTTCCCTCCATGCCATGTCCCTTTTAGTAAAACTAAGTGGCAAAACAAAGTGCTAAAATGGCTATGTTTAATAGTTAAAGTGGCAAATTGTTAGTTATTCTGTTGATTAAAAAAAAAAAAACTTGATGGTGTTCCCCAAAGAGATGACTAGCTCTCAAAGAAAACTGAGATTTCCTGACATTTTTACATAGCCGATTTTAACATAGAAAAGCCTTAACATCTGGTACTGGTAACCAGGATTTGTCAGGACATTAAAGCAACATCATCATCCCTGGACATTGCTTGTATGTGCATTTTTGTAAATTACATTTTTTTAGAGAAGCAGTTAGCTAAGGTAGTTAACTTGTAGTTAATTATTAAACATAGAGAAGTTTTTTTTTCAGTAAGTACAAGCCATTAAAACTTACTTTTACAACACATTTGTAATTATCAACAATATTTAGTTCACATTTGTGCCTAAAATCACTTATGTTTAAACTTAAAGTAAAAAAAAAAAAAACAAAAAAAAAAAACATTAAGATTTGCAATAATGCTGTTGTTGGCAAGCAAAACATTTTGGTTGCTTACAGAACATTTGAACATTTTTTGTTTATTAAAACATTTTTTTTCTTGTGGGCTGAGGTGATTTTCAGCAAAACTTTAAATTTAAATTTAGCGAATATGGTGATTTGGTTACAAGGGTGACTTATGAAAATGACGACCATAAATCCAGGTTTCAGCTCATGGATTCCAGTTATTTCCTTTAAATGCATGAAACCAATTGCTTCTTCTTCTGATGTCTTTGGGGTTTTCTTAAATTTTATGTTTTTTAAGCTTTTCCTCCTTTTATGTGTTTACGAACATTCACTTTTTGAATTCACTTTCAGTAATTCTTCAAAAAAAAAACCATCCTGTTTTTTGCTGCAGAGTTAAGAAAGTGTATAACATTCATTATATATTTCATATTTAATTTTACTTATCTAGAAACATCTTATCTTATTCTCTTTTCTCGTAAGAAGACCATTCTCTTTACATTTAAATCCATATGTACCTGTGAAATTCCACTACCACAGACCTTTCCTGTCAAGACAATCCTGCTTTATGCTTCTGTGTCTCAAATTTATCAATGAATTTATTTCAAAATACAGAAGTATTTGTGAACGCAAACCACCATTACCTTCACAAACAGGAATTGTGCGCTCGAACTTGTCTGCGTTCAAAAAATGGTGAAAACATGTTTTGTGAGGAAATGGTAAAGAATTTTTTTGACACCACCTTATAAATTTGTATATTAATAATTATGGTGCGTGTACACATGCCACGTCTCAGTAGAAAACTCATAGTCTGCTTTATTATATTTATACATGGCAACCCATGGGTTTTTTTTAAATTAAATTTCCATCTTAATACTATTTCAAATGCGCTTCTGTGCTAAAAAATATTTTTAAATGATTTAAATAAATAACCACTGTGATGCTTTTTTTACTCAAAATGTGATCCAGGGGACGTTGTAGATTTTTATTTTCTACGCTTAGCTTCTCCTGTGCGTCTCTGGTGTTGCACATATGGGTTAAGAGAAACATGAGGATGGTTAAACATAAAATTACAGCTTTCATTTTATTACTGCAAACATATTGTTTTCAAATAATGCTGATATCTAGTTTAAGTGGATTTCTGCAAAAACTCAGCAGTGTACTCTGGAAAATATCTGTCGTACTTTTGTTTAACTTTAAACATATCATATGCACTACGAACACATTTATGTGTACATATATTTATAGAGGAAAAAAGTTTACATTATATTAAACAGACATAACAGTGTTTGGATGTTTAGTACTCTCCTTAGCAGAATAAACACCAGAATGTGTTGGTTGTTATTTATACCATTTTTAAATGTAGTTAATATTTTTTTGGTGGTGATGTAAACTAATAAATGCTGAACACCTGAATTTGCAGTTTGGGGATTCTTGATTTGCATTTATGTGTATACTCACAGAAAGTTTTGACATATTTTCCCCCAAAGTTTCTGCTTAAATTAATTCGTGAAGTGTTATTCTGATTTGACGTTCGCATAATGGGCCAAAGCTTGTGACAGTACGTGCAGAAAATAAAAGCCACACATACAAATGGATTCAATAAAAGATAGCAGAACATACCAGATTTATGTATTTTTCACAAATAAAGTTTTATTTAATCAAAATTAAATAATTGTTACAATTAAAAATATTTTATGTGTGT
Organism: Danionella cerebrum; assembly: GCA_007224835.1. NCBI lineage: Eukaryota > Metazoa > Chordata > Actinopteri > Cypriniformes > Danionidae > Danionella > Danionella cerebrum. The sequence continues at coordinate 206,908 of SRMA01027019.1, forward strand.
ATTTATCACATGTGAAAGCAAAGGCTGAACACTGAAAAAAAAAATAATTTGATGCTTTGTTATTGAATTGCCAGTATCTGGTGCTGCTCCCGCTGGGGCTCAGCAAATATGACAATGGTTTCCATTCATTTCATTTGACATTTGATCTGTTCCGCACTGTAAATGAATAGAGGCAAGCTAGAATCTCGGACGCAGCAGGAAGCCTCTGATCCAGGCTGGTGGACATGTTTGTTTCCCTGTACCGGTCCTGTGGTTACCGTAGTGTGTGTGTTTTTTTTTTTTTTTTACGGGAGTCTTTTGTGTGTGTTGAAGGCATGTCCCTATCGATGTACGGTTTTGAGTTTGAAAGGAGAGCTGGAGTGTTTTGAGATGCTTTAGAAGGCAAATGAATAAAACATGGACCAGCATTGTTTGCAGCACACCATTTGATTGCTTCCAGCAATGATGTCTATGTTAAAGTTTGTGAGTGAGTGAGTGTGCAAATATATGCAGATTTTAGCCTCCTCTTCCCACCAGCCTTCCATTCTCTTTTGTAATCATGTTATCAGGGAAGGAAGAAAGGATTGCAGGAAAGTAATAAAGAGAAGCAGTGAGTTATCTGGACTGCTTGCTGAAAATATAAATGCAAGTTATTTATTTTCAGGGAGTTTAATGGAACCTTGCTCTGCATGCAGTTCCTTGAGATGTTTTTTTGTAGTGTATTATTGTCGTTTATTTCTTTTTTCAAAGTTAAAAAGCATGCGATAATTGGCACCAATTTCCTCATTCCAGTGTTATTCCAGTGATTTAGGTTCAGAGACTTCAATATTATAGGCACAAGCTACTGTTCTCAGACTGGTAATGCATTCTACTAAGTAGTGATGCACATTTTTCATCATTCTCCAACATATTTATGAGTTTGGTGATGTGATTACAAAGAATCTATACCTCCAGTCATTGGCACCAATTGTCATGCAAACACTGGCTCTTGTTCGAATATACAGCCACTATTGGGAAAATATTGTATATTTTTGCAAAGTGTAGTTATTTGTTTTGAATGTATAACATTATGTTATATTATCAATTCATTAATAAAAAGTGAGTTGCTAAGGTTTTTTGCCGAGATATGTTCATTTCTAAAGAAGGTTCAAAAAATAGAAAATCAACAGTTGAATAAAAAGTAGTTCACAGTGTCTGTGGAGCTCCTCTCTATGTCACTGCAAGGGAGATGTACAAAAAGGTTGTAGATATCCAATCATGCACAGAGGACACACCATGTGTTCCTTTGGTATGACATTCATATTTATTCTTTCCAGTATTCTCAACCTTGGTTTAAAATAAATGCAAATGTAGTTGTGTACAAAAATAGAATTACCTCAAATATACCCTTCCCACATTGTCCCCCAAAAGATGTGTGAGATCAGTGGGAAAAAAAGAAGTCCTTCAACTTCTAGTTATCTTGTTATCACTGGGGAGTTGTTCGAATCCATCTTGAAGAGATGAGGGAAAGCCGTACGAAAAAGAATGTTTTTACAGATGCTTAACGGCAATCACCGGCCTCCATTTTATCCAACATCCATTGCATGGCCCTCAGTCCTTCTCTGATGATGTGTAGTTAGCATTCAAAGACCACAGAGTGAGTCCCAACAACTCATAATTATGAGCATCCATCCGCGTCCTGCAGGAACCGGGCAGCCAGGCACATGATGCACCACTTTTCCCAACCATCCATCATGTAGCCAGCTGCTAATGTTCCCTGCAGGGTTGGTGGGTTCCCCTTCCACGCTCCTCATTGAGAAAATGTTGTCAGTTGCATTCAGTGTTCACTTGATTTGTTCCATAATTGCTTTAACATTTTAAAGCACATAAAATCTCTACCACTAGGGGGCAGCACTAACATTTTTGCACTGAGAGCATGTAATGATTAAGTGGATGATATTGTTTTGATTCTGAGAGGAGCTCATTTTAAACGGAAGCTTCCACTTGGGAGTAATTTATAATCCTTTCCTAGTAAATATGAAATAAAGCACAAGGGCAATGTGAAGTTTTAGAAATGGCTTGATATGGTTTGTTCATTTAATGTTGGAAGTGTGATAACTCCACAATACATATTGTAACATTAATAATGAGTTTTTTGTGCCATGATATATTGTTACACCCTAGGAATTTCATGTTTTCTAAAACGTTAACCCATTTTAGTCAGAAGGCTTCATTTAGCCTGACGGCCCACCACTGAAAGAAATACATCATTACAGTGTGAAAGAGCTTATATTATTCTACCAAGATCAGCCATTCTAAATGCTTTTACTAAAGGGCAATATGCTCTAAATAAAAGCCATTTATACCTCAGTCTTAGTTACAGAAACCTTCGCATAAAAGTCTCTATTCAAAATGATTATTGATTGAGCCATTGGCAGCTAATCAATAACAAATCACTCACACTGACACTTGACAGTTGGGTTTACTGCACATCAGGGGGTTGCTAGGCACATGCTTTTAAGATATGTTAACCATCTTGAAGGTGTAATGGCAGTAATTAGGCTATTATTGTCTCTACCTTCCAGTTGACAGTTAGATCCCTTTTCCGTGTGAAGAATAATCCGTTGTGTTCAAGGTAGCAGCCTGTCACCCGTTACATGCTATTGATTTCAAATACTGTCGCAAAGGAGTCTGTCAAGGGTGTCGATATGGAAAAAAACGTCCAATTTGTCCTTTAGTGTGACCTGTGAGTTTGTGTGCATTCACGCCTTGGCTTTCCCCTCATTTTTTTTGCGGGCAGAAAGTAATTTCAAAAGCTGTTCTCGGTGACCAGACACCATGTTGAAATCACTCTACCAATACCAGGAGGGAGAGCGAGAGAGTGGGAAGCTTAATAAATGAAAGAGACAGGGTGAGAGAAGGAGAGCGAGAAAGAGAGTTTGATGGATCAAGTGTCCTCTGTTAAAATGTAGCGACCCCACCTGCCAACTACACCATTCGCAGTGATCCATCACCAGACACATCAGCGAAACTCTCTTCTTTTGGGCTCTAATCTGTCTCCTTTTCTATTTCTTTCATCGCCCACTTACAAGCTTTCACTCTATCCCCTTAACTTAGCGATAGGACATGGAGACACTGTTACTAACTGTTGGCAGGTACTTGTTTCCCGGGGGATGGAGAAGCGGACATGTAGCTGGTTCATGGTACATGTTAGGCCACAGGGTCGTTGGATGTAGTGTTATTCTCATTTATCTGGATAAAGTGTCCTTGTTTTCAGTGCTTTGTACATTGTACCTATGCTTTGTCTTCTTTCCCAAGGCGAGTACCGGTTAGACAACTCCAGCATCAAGGAAAATTTGCAGAAATTGTTCCCCTGACCACTCGCCAGTTCCCCTTGGTAACTGGCGAGGGACTTTACAGTAGACTTTGATACTTTAGAAATGGACACATTTTTCAAATTGTATTCATAGCTTTGAAAAGTGCAGTATTTTTTTAAATGTTTGAACAACCCCTCCATGACTTTTCTAAGCTGAGATATTGGTTGCTAGGGTGAGAAGTTGGGTTGCTAGGGAGTCAGTAATGTCATAAAAATGTTGTCACTTTGATAAATATAAACAAACCCCCATTTGTCTCAACATTTTCTTGCCTTTCTCATTTATTTTCAATGGCTATTAAAAGTCAATGGTAAAAATTAAGCCCTTCTAGAGTCTGGGATTCGAATACTATTGAACAGTGATTGGTTTTTTCTTGGACAGGCTGATAACCTCCACAAGTGTGGTTAGTCTGGAGTTTCCATGAGCTTCTCAGTTTGAGTTATAGTTTCACCAAGTTTGACTCCATGTTGAGGCAATGGAAAACTTCACAGAATTCTCAGCAATTTCCCAGATTTCCTTTAATGGTACTAGTCTGAAAAGACATAGCAGGCTAACTTAGACCAGTTTGGTTTTCTTGACAAAGTTTGGTGGTGGTAGCTTGAACAGTTAAAGGGGACATACGTTTAGAATTATTTGTCAGTGTTGACAAAACAATCAAAGTATTTAACCCCATATAAATAAAATGATTTTAAAATGATCAATTTTGCTCTTTGTAATAACAAATAGACCGGCAGATATGTAATTTGTAATGATGCAAGATTAATGTTTTGCTTTAACCGACTGATAAGTGTCATATCAAGGCTTTAATTATAATTTATGACCACAAATATGTACTTTACACCTTTACAAACAGTTGCAGGCCATTTCTGACACTGGAGATGTGAAGTGGTTTGGTTTATGAGGAATATGAGAGATGCTATAACAAATGGCATAAAACTTCAAATATGTTTTTAGATTGATCATTTTTGGGAATGAGAGTTTTGGCGATTTGCAACAACACCACCACCACTCTTATTAAATAACATGACAAACAAATGACTGATGTTTTTATACGGTTCACGTGATTTATTAAACATGTGCATGAATGTAGATAATCAAAAAACTGGTATACCAAGTAGAAGACTGTGCCTACTATTCCAACATGAAACCATATATACCATATATAGTATATCTATTGCAACAGTATTTCTCTTCTGCTGTACCTGAATGTCTCTACTAGGAAAGGCATCTCGTGTGATTTGAGTAGAACAGAATGCAACAGATCTCTCAGGAATTGTTGTAAATCTTTCCCTGGGTAGTTTATCTGTCACAAAGAAACTGCGACGTTTCTTCTAGACCATGAATTTAATTTGTGAAGTCATCAAGGTGAGACAATGCACTGTTGTTGAATTTATCTGATCTAAAATAGCACAGGAGTCTAATATCTTTCAGCAAAGCACATCAGTTCTTAGGTCTGTGCTCTCTTTAGCTGTAAAAAAAGGTACATAAAATGTAGAATATTGAACTCACGCTGGCACTTCCTGTTAATGGCTAAATTTTGCTAGTTTGCAATTTAAAGTGGCTAATTTTACCATGAACTAATGCATCCAAGTGCAGCTCACGCCGCTAATTCATCTGAAATGAATCCCAACTGTAGGCTTTTCAAGAGTTCAGCTCAAGGGACTGCTTTCTACATAAACATATGAAGCATATGAAGCCCAGATCACACTATGAAAAAAATCCCATTGACTTGAATGGGACTGCATGCCACGATTGGGAAAGCGGAAGTTCCTGTCTACATGATACGATTCCAGATTCCACTATGACCAAAATTCCAACTGGGAGAGATTTTAACATGTGATGTCGGGTCTCGTGATGCATCTTGAGCCACCATATTGGTGAGGTCAGGCCTGTGAGTGTTTTAGATCACTCAATGTGAAGCAAATATCCATTTTAGGATGTCGATATTGATAGGAAGAAGATTAGAGATCTCCACTCTATAGCTTAGATGAGTACTTTTTTTTGTTGGGGGGGATTTTTGTGGACGGAACCACATGCTGTGAAATAGTGCTAGACCTGTGCCACGCCCTGATCAATCCTCCTGAAACATGTTTAACAAAACAACCCTCTGACTTTTTCAAGATTTTGAACAAAATGACTGCTGTATTTCTGATTTGCAGTGGATGCTTGTCATGTACTGCACAATAAAAAGTCACGTTCATGGATGGATGTTGTGCTCAATCTTCAGATTCATATCAGATTCAGATCCTGCATAGTATTACACAACCTTAGGCATTACTCGACCATCTCTATTACTTTTTCTCCCATTGTTTAACACTGTTATTAGGGCTGTCAGAAAGGGGTGGTAATGAGGTTCCATGTGGCAGGAAAGCTCTAACTATGTATTTGGAAGTCAAATAGGGACGACTCATACAGCGGGGAGATTGGATTGTTCACAGAGTAGATCTGACTTTATTTCCATTGGCACATGTCATTTTTTCATCTCTGCCTTCTGGCTCAAAGAAAAGGAACTGAGCGTGTTATTAGAGAAAAGGAGTTATTGGAAACACATTATCTATGTTCTACTTGTGATTAGTTGACAAAAGTTACGAGAAGGTGGTCCGAAGAAGTCACTCCGACCTGACACTATGTTTTGCTCGTATTAATATATTTAACCATTGCATTTGCTGTGTTGATTTCAAATAGATGGATATGCTACAACTGCTATTTAAAATATGCCAAAACTGTTTACTCATACAAACTACTTCTGCAACTACCAGCAAAAATAAACTGCAGGGCTTTTAACTGATGTAGCAATGGGCAGAGCATTAAACCTAATTCGTCAATGGCTTGTCCACTGATTAGAGCATTATTGCAATGAAGGAAAAAAGTAATAATATAGCTGTAATTCACCTTTTACTGCCCACTGAGAAAACTGCTTTCAAGAGTCTTTAGGGTGAAATATGGATGGCGTTTCAATGTTCTAATCACATCTCTTTGTTTTCTTTCCAACAGCTTTAACTGCTGCTCGCTCCTTATAATAATAATATAAAAAAAAATCCTTATATGAATTTATATGCCAATGATAGCAATCACAACAATACTCCAATTAAATATGAATGTGCTTAGATGCAATTTTAAAATAATTGGGCCAAATCTAATAGTTAGATATGCAAGCTGGAATCACTGGAAGAACAGCAGTCAGCCAATGGCACTCCAGATTCCACCTCAACAACTAACTATCCATGAGACAAGATTCTAATCAGCAGGTGGACCCCTAGTCACCAGTAAATCTCCTCACCTCTCACTCCAACTCATTGTTTGGTTTGTCATTTATAGCCAAGATTAACCTATGTTTGCTTTAGGTGGTACCACTTGCAGATTGTCTCCTGGTCCTACGTCATTCCAGTACTCATTCCTGGTCATGCACTCTCCTGGTTCTTCATTCCAGGTCTCACGTCATGTCCTATTCTAACTATCAAAAGATCTAACTATCTCCACTGGTCACATGTCTTCATCTCCTGGCTAGAAGGTTCCTGTTCTTGGTCACCTAAGGTCCAACCTCATACTTGTTATGAGTATTCCTGTGTCATCATTAATCTTCCACCTTTCTCCATTGTGTCAATAAGCTCTGGGCAGTTATCTCAATCCAGTTGTCTGTGTCATCCTGGCAGTTACAAAAGAACAATGGGTGATTCTGGCATGTCTCATTTTTACGCACAAAAGAAGTATAAATTTTTCATGTGCACTTAACCCAACAGCTTATACACACAGATTTATATGATTTATTGAACTATTGTACCAAAATAAAAAAAATCTACTCAATGATGATACACTTGGAATATTAAAATAGACAAAAAAAACAAACAAAAACAAAATTGGATAAGAGTTCAAAAGTAAAGATACAATATGTGGAGTCTGAAAATGAGAATGCATATGTGGCAATGGCCAAGATGAAACTAGCAGCAAGCAGGTGTGGAGGCTTAGCCCCTAATCAGCCAAGCAAGCCAAAACTTCAAATGACAAATGTAAAGTGGAGGAGGGTTGATTTTTTTTTTTTTTTTGTATGGAAAGTTTATGGTAATGCAAAAGGTAATCTGTATGTATAAAGTTGGGGGTATTTCAGAGTTTTGTTAATTAGACAACAAAGATATAAATTACCAACACTAACATTTCAGCAAAAAAAAAAAAAATCATATTTTCGAGGTTTTAAACTGCTGGGGTCAAATTGATCCCAGTGGAAAAGGTGTTTGCTGATTTTAAGGTAACTAGAGGGTTAAACGTAAGTGAAAAAAAAAAAAAAACAACATTCTACTGATCTCCTCCCAGTTCCTTTACAGTTCCGACCGCAAGCTACCAATAATATTGCACACAACTTACCAGTCTACTCTAAGAGGAAAGCCTGTTCTAGGAGGAAAGTGTGTGGTTTATTGAATGTCATGTTGGGGTGTAGCATGGCTAATGATAATTAAGACGTTTGGGGGTGGGCAAATAAAACTAGGGTTTAAGGCTAGGGTTGAAACTCTGAGGAGATTGTCCTATGAAGCAGCTCAGTCTCAGCCACTTTCCCGCTTTTCTCACACAAATAGAATCTCAATGGAGCTTTCCTGGAAATGTTTGAGAATAATCCCTTGGGAGTATCATTACATACGTCTGCACACTCACAGCAGCAGTCAGTGAAGGTCAGAGTTATTGTAGATCCAGTCCTATAGGGGTTTCGGGGTAACGGTGTGCCTAAGTACATGAGGACAGAGACCATTGACTGTGAAAAATGGTCCTGAATCCTAATAGGCCATTCTCTGGAGACTTATTACCATTGTGTGTGCCGAGACTGAGAGAGGATGGTGTGGTGTATAGTTAAAAGTTATGGGGCTCTTTGCCTTTTACCAGTACTGTCTTTTTAGGTTTGATGCAGTGTAGCAAAAATAAACACAATGGCATTAAACCAATTCAAGTTGGCAGCCTAGCAGTCTACAGAATAATGGTTGAAGCCGTATCCCCAAGCTGACCAAATCACAGATTTGAAGAAAATACACAAACACAGGAAAATGATTCAACACAAGGAAGCAATTTGGTGTTTATACCAAAAGGTTGAGCCAGTAATATTGACCAGAGTGCTGAATATTCAAATCAAGTCTTCTTTTTACATAGTGGACTGTATGTATTTGTCTGGACAGGCTAAAATGAGTCATCTAGAAGTTTCTCTTGGAGTCAGCTGTCATTGCTTTGAGTTGCATGTGTGCACTCATGAATACCAATGTGCACCTTTGACCTGCATCACTTGGCGCAGGTGTGAATAATGTGAACAGTTTTTCTTTCCTTCCTTCCATATTCCCTCCCTCTCCAGTGCATCTCCTTTTGGTGTGATTGATTCAACAAATCTCTTGGTAGCAGTACTTTCAGTGTCATTGCCCAAGCGTAAGAAGATGGGGGTGGGTGCGGAGGCTTGAAGTCCAGGTAGTTAGCAAAGCTTTCTTTAAAAACGTTTGTTGAATTGTGTAATTTTATTGGCTGTGGCACTTCTTTGAATCTGTTTTTGCACGTTTGTATCCCATAATTAAACATGGAGCATCACCCCCTACCTGAAATAAACATTCACACTGCAGTGACTGCAGTGATTGTTTGATTTTGATTTCAAATATAATATGTTCTTTTCAAAAAGGTTAATAGGTCTCATAATATTTGGTTTTAAATTAATTTTACATGAGTTATGACACATACTTTGCAAGGTTTTCAAGAAATGTCAGAAAATCAAGAAATGTCTGTCAGTTTTATTTTACAGACCTGTTATGTGCTTTGGGTCACTTTAATTTTTATTTAACTTGTTTTGAGTATATTTGGTTATGTTACCTTCAGTAGGTGTGCGATTGTGGACACCTGGAACTTCCCTCCATATTTGAGTGCATCAATACTGATTGGTGCAGGACTGAGTGCCACGGATTCAAAAGAGGCGGAGTTTCTTCGATCAGAGAGCTCAGTCTGGTTGACACCGCGGTTGGTGCAGAGGTCCGGGTTCCAGCTCCGTCAGCAACACACATTCGTTAATGTTCTGTTAATTTCTTTGCTTAAGATCTGAGTTTTCGTAATAGTCTTTCTTTAATTTCGTATGAGTTATTGTTTGGCTAATGTGGTGGGGTAGACCTAAGTTTATTTTTGAATGATTGTATTTTTTTTGTTAGGAAGTTAGGGAAGTTGTGTTGTTTTTTTATATTAATTGTCCTTTAGGGAATTTAGGGGGTTGGTTTATTTTTGTAGTGGGTTTTGTTTGTTATTTTGGCCTTTCTCCACCTAAGCCACTTTCTCTCTAAGTTAAATGTTTGTTTGTTCAATAATAATAAAATTGTAACTTTTTACTGATTCGATTGGGTTTGGTGTTTTGTTGACGGGTGTTGGAACTCTATGTTGTAAGTTTTTTTGTAACTCTCACCTACACTCTCCTCCCCTTTAAAATGAGACGTAACAAGACCCCAAATTGTTTCTGGTTCCACGAGATCATTCTAGTAAATACAAGACCTGTGATATGGCTTGTGTTTTTCAAAGTTCTGCCAAAAAAATAGCACAATGGAACAAAAATTATTTGGTTTATTAACAGTGTATAAGGTTTCCATCCACAGTGTATAAGGGAGGTTCGCCGGTTTTTTTTTTTTTTTGTTTGTTTTTGTACAATTTTTATATTTTTTACCTTGTCTTTGCTTTTTGGGGGAATTTATAGAATTCTGTGTCTTAAAACTTTACATTTTTTAAATAAAACATAAAAACTGTTCGTCCTCAATTTTTGCAGTAAAAAAGCAACTTTTTAAACAAATTCAGGTTTCTTGTGTAAAATGCTTTTTCAATCATTGTGACAAAAAAAACTGTTTTAAAGAAAACTTATTAGAGCAAATTGTAAAGTAGTTAAAAACACTTAAAAAGGCCCCGGATTTCTAAAGGTTAATGGCAGCTTACAATGTGTCAAAAATTTGACTTTAAAGAATCTAAAGGAATTGTTTGATGTTTAGAACTGTAATGTGGAACTCTGTGGTTTGTGGAGTTCTTACTAAGTGATTGTGTTGTGCTGTTGTTTAGTGGAGGGGGCGGAGTCGGCAGCAGCCAGACATGATTACAAACCCAGTTTTGTACAGAGTTGTTTTGACAACTGATTAATTTAATGCTGGTGTGTCACCAATTTTCATAAACACCTTTAAGAATTACATCAAGTTGTGAGAAATGGGAATCTGATGTCCCTTTTAAAACCTCCAGCTTAGTCATTCTAGAAACCAGATTCAGAACCAGCAGATGCATCCACATGAAAACACTATTTGGAATAACAAATACATTGTCAAAGAATGATGCATGAGGAGCCAGAGCTCCAGGCAGGAGAGGCTGTTTGTTTTCGATGAAAATGGGATTTGACGATAGACATTTTTTACCATGAAATATTTGATGTGAGGGACAAATCTTTAATCAAATGTACATCATAGATTGCCGAGAATCGCATTCTCCAGAGGCATTCACCATCATGAAATATTGAACAATTCTATCTATGTTATATTTTGACGTCGGTGCATCGGTGCTGTCACAACATTAACATTGGTGTCATAGCCTTTCCTCTGTTGCAGTGATAAGGTTTGACATTTCCCCATAGCACTCTGTGACAGACACACGGCAGCATGGGCTGGAGAGGTAAAGAGAGACTAGTTCTCTTCAATCTCTGGGTTCTTTTATTAATCATAAAGAGATGTAAAGGTCCCTAAAAGACAAAAGTGTTTGTTGACATGTTCAGATCATTCCTGTACTCATGAGTAAAAATATCTAATTGGTTTACCATTTAATCTATGAATCGTAACTCAAACAGCAACTGAACCTGCTTGACATTTTAGTAAACCCCCCATCGCTTCTATTCAAACCTTTGCTGCGATTAAGACATATAGAAGTAAAATACATTTGACGTTTGTTTATCAAATGAAAATATCATCAAAAATTGCTGTATTTTTTTATTTTTTAGGTAAACCCAAAGGCTATGCAGGTGAATCCTGGAAAGCTGAGGTGTCAGTTTCTTATGCACACAGTAGCGGACAACGCTGTTACTCTCTCTCTTCCTCTCAACCGTGCTCGTACTGCACACTCTCCCAAACATTTAACCCACAGAGCACTATATGCATTAGAAAATATAGCAGGAATTTACTATACATGGTAATAATCCAGTGGGTAGCACTGTGGCCTTCCAGTTAGAAGGTTGTCGGTTCGAGGCTCGCCGTTGACCTTCCTGGAAGAAGTTTGCATGTTCTCCCCGTGCTTACGTAGGTTTCCTCCGAGTACTCCGGTTTCCCGGTTAATTGAATAATCTGAATTCCCTTTATGTGTGAGTGAATGTTGTCCTGCGATGGACTGGCCCGACCTCGCCCAATGTATGCTGGAGATAGGCACTGGTAGACCCCTGTGACTCCAAAATGGGAATAAACAGGTTGGAAAATGAATGAATAATGGTTTTCAGATTTTAAAGCAGTGTACAAGGAAGTCATGAATATTTGGTTTAGAAAAAAAGAGGTTTTGGTGGAAGAGTGAGATGACTGCCCATTTCTGGAGCCCCTCCAACTGAATGTGGAACCCCGCCCATTGATCATTGAATCGTGACCTCACTTCCATGCTAAACAGTGTTAGGCTTAGGGCTGGGGAGAGGGAGTTCAACCAATAATACGTGGGCAGGGTTCCATGTTCAGTGGGTGGGGCTGCACATTTAGTGGGTGGGGCTTAACCCATCTGAAGTCTTCATCGAAATTGTACATCAGTACAAAGATAATTCTACTTATTATAATCCAAAATTCTATTTATTAATTATTAATTCTAAAATTATAATCCAAGCGGTTTTGTGTGGATTTTTTGTGTTGTTTTACTGTGAAATCTTTAGAAAAGAGAAAAGTAAAACAAGCGTCTTCGCATCACTTTACTGCACAATAATTAAGTTAAAGTGAGGGAGAGATGGAAAGGCAAGCAAGAGGCTAAGCAATTGAATCACATGAGATAGATGGAAATATATAAGAGATGGAAGCGAAGTGAGGCGGGAGGAGAAAAGAACACAACTCATTTTACTTTGAGAGAATGTAATCTATCTGTCCTTTGTTTACCTGTGTGATTTCAGTCTCCTGGGCCCCCTTATATCATTCCAGCTTGTATTGTCTTTTATTAGTATATTGCACTGGCACGGCAAGATATTGGTTTGAAATGATGATGTTATTATATTCTGTGGTTGTGTGCATGCTTTAGTTAGTGAGTCAAAGTGTGCGGCAACTGTTTATAAGGAAGATGTGAAGAGCCCGCACCGTTCCCTTCAATGGCATTTGAATTATACAGAGCCTAAATACTGCTTTCAGAGATCTATAAGCATGCCCTCTGAAGACCTCCACTGTGTCGGGGGCCATGAGATTCATGCAGGATATTTACTGGGGAAATATTGACTCATCAGCTGATATTGCAGATATCAATGATTGCAGGATTATGTTATCATAGGATTTTTAAGGAGAACACAAATTATATATGTTTAAGGCAGGGTTAGAAAAAAATTCTGTAAAATAAAGTTTCTTGTCATGGGAAAATTGAGCACAGCAACTAGACACAAGGTGGTTATACTACATCAACAAGGTCCCTTCCAGACATAGATTTCAAAGCAGACTCGGCCAAGAAGCAGAAAGACACAGTGCAGTCTCGAAAATAGAAGATATCCAACAATGCAGTCTACTTAGAACTGGCAGAAACTACTACCACCCAGGTACACTCATCTGGTCGCAGAGTTTGAGCAGAGGTGGTTTCAAAGTTCCTGCCAAAAAAAAACAATGTGACCAAGCAACTCAAGTATCCACAAAAATATTGGAAGTGAAGTGTGTGTTTGGTTCACCACAGCGCTTATCTGGTCTTTTAAGCCCCTTCTGTCCTGTAGTCTGTCTGACAGGAAGTTCTTAGATGGAAGGATGTCAAGATGCCTTTATGTAATTCATTGCATGTTAATGCATTTAACGTGGGCGTTTTTTTTAACCCTTAGAAGTTTAAGGCCTTTTTTACCACTTTACAATTTGCTCTAATTAATTAATTTTTTTTGTGTTAATACTTGATAATAGAATTTCTTCCATTCAAGGTTCTTTTTTATCCGATACCTTGTGATTTTATTACACAATAATTCCAAAACAAACCTCAAATTGTACAAAAAGTGCAATTCCAAGTATTACGTTTGTAATACGTAAGTATTATTTTGTCATTTTTTCTGCAAAATCTTTAAAATTGTGAATGACAAGTTTTTATGTTTTATAACAAAAACCAAAAGAGTTTGAGACTAAATAAATATTCATGTATCTTTGACTACAGCAAAAAGAGAAGGTGAAAATAATGTGAAATGCTTAACAGGGAACTTTCCAACTTGTTATGCTGCTCCAAGCAATTTTTGTGCTAGAACTTTAAAAAACATTAGCCATATCACAGGTCTTGTACTTCCAGGCATTTTTCCTTCTGTTCACCACCAGACTGCACCAATTTTAGGTCGGCAAAATGAAACTGATTTTTTCATTTAAATTACCTTGCAAAATATGCATCATAACTAATAATCTTTTTGAAACCTATGCATTTGAAATCAAAATTTATTTACCCAATACATTTGGTGGGTTGCATTATTTCTACTTAGTTCAAAACTTTGGATGGTTTAAACTGTATTTTTGTTGAAAGATGTTTTCTTAATCCTATGAATCATTCTAACATAACATCTCATAGCTTAATATTAGCATCTTTATATGCAGACACCTTTTTGAGGCTCATTATAGACTGCAGGAAGGTGGAAGACTTTACAAAGACCTGTCATTATTGTTACCCCCTTAAATCACACGTGGGTGAAGGGATTGACCTTCCAATGAACCTTTATTGAAACGCTCTTTCCAGCTGTCAGTCAGCCTTTGGGTTGCCCAGATCAGCTTTAACAGTGTTGTGCTCTGATCTCTGTTTTATCAGTCAAAGCTCATCAAGCTCAGCTACTGTATTTATGGTAATGTTGCAGGGATCTGTCTGGTTCAGTTCACAGAGGCTCTGTTTAATAATGGCCCTACCTGGTATTTGGGTCTTTAAAAATTTGAATTCAGATTTCCTCCACGGATTTGCGTCCAGATGGAGAGATCAAAAATGTTTCTTAACCCTTAGAAATCTCTGCATGCACCGGTGTGCACGCCAATCGGCTGTTCTGAATTAAGTGCGAATGACGTCGACCCAGATACGAGATGAGAGATATGAGAGAAAAGTACGCTCGTCTTTCAGATCTATTTTACAGACCGAAATCAGTGACATCAGTGCCCTCTAGTGGTGAAAAGTACAATAACTGTGATAAGGCTTGTGTTTTTCAAGAGTCTAGAACAGTGTATAAGATTTACGACAAGTTTGCCTGGTTTTTGATACAATTTTCACGTTGGTTTGTCCTTTTTGCTTTTTGGTGGGATTTGAGGGATATATATCAACCATTGACACAAAAAAAAAAAAAAAAAACTTTTAAAGACCCAAGACTTCTAAGGGTTAAACACAATGGCGATGTGAGAAATATGAGTACAGGTGTTTCCACAAATTTGTCTGTATCCCTCAGTGATGGACAGCTTGCACCATACATTCGTTCCAAGTTTTAATTGAAAGAAGATTTAAAACGTATTTATTTCGAGTTTTTTTTTTGACTGTCAGAGAATATTTAAATGTGTTTAATTCAATCAGGGCCATATGCTAGTGTTTAAATGTTCAGATGTTTCTGAAGTGAGATGTGACTCAAATGAGATGCACTGATTAGATTTTCTAGGAAACACATTCTCGGTAGCTAACTCAGAGTACATTAATATTTGAAATGTTTCCGTTGAGACCCTTTGTTTTAGAGTGATCCTTTCTTGTAAGTTTTACTGTTGCAGAGCAAAGATTGAGGGTCCGAACTGACCCAAATGCATAAATGTTCTATAAGAGTTCAACATCAAAACAAGCGTACAGCATACTGTATACTGTGTGTTTTATTAAGAGAAATGCTTCTGAGCGCCAGAAATGTGCAGTGCAGTATAAACATCAAACAACATGAAGCCCAATCACCATGGAGACCAAGTTAGCACCCATAAATGGATGGAAATTATGAAACAGTCAACTGTCAAGCAAAAGTGCAATTTTGTTAAGTTTGATCAAGATTGTTTGAGAGGAATGCAAATATAATATTTATAGTTGTTGTCAAGAGGAATATAGAGTTTTATGTGGAAAGATGTTCCAGTTCTTCTGCAAAGCAGTCATTTTAACAAACAATAAAGAGCTACAGTTGATAAATTGAAGGGTTGGGAAATGGCTTTTTGATTGCTGCCATTTTCCGCAGTGAACATTAAATGCAAGGAAGTGTTTTATGTAACCTTTATTAGATTTAATAAGAAAAGGCCGCCATTACAGAACAGATATTTCAGATTTTGCAACTTCAATGTTGTAATCTACGAAATTAAGATTTCTTCAGCTAGTCAAACTATGTAAATTCTACGTGTCTCTTGCTACTTTCTCCAGAAACTTGTTCAGAACCAAGTTCTGTTCTTTGATATTTCTACCTAGTGTTTTGTATCTGAGCATGATACCTTGACCTTTACCGGTACTTGCCCTTGTTTGCTGGATTGTCTGCTGGACTACAAAACTAGTGTTTGGATCAAGGGGCAACCTTCTGATTTCCCTCTCCATACAAATAGAAAGTGACTGCAGTTCTTCGACCAGCCACTTGAGGCTGGCTATAGAAGTTAGCAGTTTCTCATTCACTCCAATGAACGAGAAGTTGAAAAAAAACTTTTGAATTTTATGAAGGTGGTGAAGTAAAAAAAAGGGTTTGTTTTAATAAAAGTAAGCCTTTTCGGGGGATTTTTATTTATCTCAACACTTTTCATGTTTGTTATGAAACATGAAAGTCTTCATTCTCATTTTTTTGTGATTTTTGCAATAAAAAACACAAAATGAAATACTTAAATACAATGAAATGTTTTGTTAAAGTTTTGTGTTATTATGTAATGTAATAAAAACATATATGTACAAAAAAAGTTTACAAAATTTAAAGTGTTTTAAATGTATTTGTAAATATATTTTGTATTAAATTAGTCAAAAAATGCTTAAAAAGGCCCCAGACTTATTAAAGTGTTAATAAAGACCCCTTGGGTGGATTTTGAGGGTTGAGTAGCAGCCACATTTCTTACAAATGACTTTAACATGGATTTAATTTGTAATATAGTGGACTGTATTTATTAATTTATTATTTTTTAGAAATTGTAAGAAAGATTAGTGGGAATGAAAAATGAATCCCGATGAAATAGTGTCCAAATGGACCAGATCAAGCAGGATTCAAATGTTTATTATTTGCAATGTATTCTTAAGCTTCTTTCCAACAGTTTTCCAAATAAATAACCAGATTGTTTAATTTCATCTAGTTGCTGGTTTGTTTTGAGGTTAACGGAGCATCTTGTTTGAGACTTGGTTACAAGTGAAATGAGTGTTGGTTAATTTATCCTGAGAGCTCTGGTGTCGAATGAGAATCCAACATATTTCCTTAAGGTTTCAGCAGAAATAAAAAAAAAAAGGATTTTGGAAACCACAACAGCTGGAAGGGAATTACCCTCAACTGGCTTCAAAGCAATATGTTCTTAAAAAAAGAGTTAGCAACAGCGTATGCCTTACAGGCAGCACAAAGAGGTGTCAGGAAAGACTACAAGGACCACATATTCTTTCTGCAAGACGAGAGAATGTGCATGTTGGTGAATGCATTAACCCCATTATTTCTAAAAGCCGTCAACATTTTAAAAATGCTGATAACTGAGTTACATTTATTTGATGACATGTCTTATGAGCTTCTTGAACTATGAAACATTCAGCATTCAAACGTGCCCTACTTCTGTTAAACTGTCATATTCGCAAAAGTTGGAGGATTTTGATGATTAATTGTAGTTTTGGCTCTAAAAAGTTGTGTCACGAAACGCAAACAAAGC
Source organism: Danionella cerebrum (assembly GCA_007224835.1). Lineage (NCBI taxonomy): Eukaryota > Metazoa > Chordata > Actinopteri > Cypriniformes > Danionidae > Danionella > Danionella cerebrum. Next base: position 224,195 of record SRMA01027019.1, read on the forward strand.
TCATTCCAACAAAAAAAAGGTGGGATGTGCAGTTTTCATTGTTCTGCTAAGGATGTACAAGACAACACAAATACATCGATCATGTAAGGGAAGACACAGAGATGTTGGGAGCTTTGTTATCCCCTTGAGATGATTAAAACAATTGAGTCTTTCTTTTCATAGCATCAAACATCTATAGAAGTGCCAATAGTTCAATGAAGAAACCAACAGAAACAAGCTGGAAGGAATATATTGTTTAAAGGAATATTTCCAATTTGCTAAACATTAAAGCAGTGTAAATCTGAGTGTTGCATGTACTTTTCTACAGTAAGCAACACATTTTACAAACAAAAAGGTATAAATAAACAGTAAATAAATAACAGTAAAACGATTGAATATATCACATTAAAAAGTTATTTCAGTTGATTATTTTTTACATTGTAGAATCATTCTAATCAAAATAAAATTTGGTTAACCCTTAGTTTTCAATTGGGTAGGAATGACGCAACCAACCATTTTCATTTTTATTTTAAATATGAAAATGGGTTTCAGAACGGTTGCTAGTTTTGATATGTTTGGTTTTAAACTAACTTTAAAAGAGTTATGACACAACATTTGCAATATTAATTAAGTTAAAATAAAAAAAAAAACCTTTCAGTTTCATTTTACAGCTAGGAAGTACAACCCCTGGAAGTAGTATACCTGTGATATGGTTTGTGTTTTTCAATGTTCTGGACCAAAATGCTTGTAACAATGTATGAGGTTTATGGGGGGCTTTTTTTTTAATTTTCACATTTTTTACTTTGCTTTTGCTTTTTTTTTGGGGTGTGAATTTTTATTTTGTAACACATACGACGTAAAAACGCAGAAAACAAAATTTTAACAAAAATCAAAAGGTCATAACAAGACAAAATATGAATAAACCTCCAAAAAAGCAATAGCAAGATCAAAACAATGTGAAAAAAAAGGCGAACTTCACCGAGGGGTATACACAAACTTCTTCTACTTTTAGAAAGCCCACGTGGTACGTTCATACCGGCCACTTTATTGAGTACAAGGCAGGCGGAAACATTGTTTCCACTTTCTTAAAAGAGAACCATAACATTCATTTTTTTTCTAATGGAGCTTTACTATAGGTCAAAAGTGGCATTAGTCACTGTTAATTGTTGGTTTTGATATGTGCCCAAAGGTCATTTGCATAAGTATATATTTTAAGTCGTTATGCTTCTGAATATCTCCAGCACACATTGGGCGAGAGGCGGGGGTACACCCTGGACAGGTCGCCAGTCCATCGCAGGGCATATATAAATCAAATCACTTTAAAATGCAGATTGTGAACAATTTTAGCAATCTCCATTGGCTCTTTTTGCCAAATATATCTATAAACATACAGCTCTTTTTTTTCTTGAGTAACCTTTCGGTGTATGGTCTACAAGCGTCCAGCTATCTGTGAGTTTTCTAACTCATTATTGGATTTAGACTGTCATAACATCGCCTATCTCTTAAGAGTTCCCTCTTCCTCATAGTGGGAGAGAGTGAGGACTGAACCATTGCTTCAATGTTTTTATTGTGTCTTCAGCATAATTGCTTTGTGTTTACAAGGACACAACGGTCAGAGATAACCCACCACGGCCTGTATGTGTCCCAGTGCATTGCTGCCTCGATATAATGGATTTGGCCTTTCCCTCTGTCTTACCTTGTACTTTCATGTATACAACTTCACACGTATTAGAGGACAACACACAGAGAGGATTTTATCAGCACAGCTCCAGAAGCCCCTCTAATCTTAACCCATGTCCGTATCTTTGTTTCAATTCTCTGCTTTACAATTGCACTACTCCAACATCTGCTGTACAGTATCGGTTTCTGATTTAGATAGCTCATTGATTCCTTCTGCTTTAGTTATAAAGGATTCATTTCGATGGTGGAGTAGATTTTTATTGCGATCGTTACTAAGGACATTGTCGACTGCTCAGCAAACTGATTAGTGCCTTTTAATGAAGTCGAAGGAGAACTTCTGCATCACAAATGAATTGCTGTTGTACATTCAACGTCAACCCAACACATGCAATTCTACTACAAACTGAACAACCAAAATGCAATTATAAACGAACCAAACTTCCTGCCTTAAATACGGGTTTATAAAATGTACATACATTTCTGGGACCGCTACCAACTGAATCCAAATGCTGTAGGGATGGCTTTTACTTGCAAACAGGAACATGTTATAGAAAAGCACCATTAGATGGAATTGAGTTCAGAACCAGTTTTGTTTAGCATTATTGGGTAAGTTCGCCTGAAACTGCAAACGTGATAATATACTGCAAGCCTGAAAAGATACTTAGTTTGCAGACATGAAACTAGAAACTCTCATAAAAGATGCTCCAAATAAGTTTCTGTCCAGCCAATCTTTCCCATAATTGCTTACTTGTAGATTTTGTATCTTCACTTTCTCATTGTCTCTCATTCTCCCATCTTCCTTCGCTGGTTAAGTCATGAACCTCCCAGATGATCGATGTGGATGTGTGGAGCTGTGATTGTTTGTGTGGAGATGTCACATTGTGGTGACACTGATGTCTTTTTCTGTAGCCGTGGGCTAGCGTTAACAAGACATGTCCCCAAATTCAATTCAACAAACATTTCTCTGGCTGTCATTTCTCACCCGCTGGTGCTTATATTTGGCTTTATCACTTAATTTATCGCAATCAAAATGTCAGAATAATATAAATGTCAATAATAGGGGATGTTTTATGTGAGGAAATGTATTATGTTGTGAAGAGACAGAGATTGATTTCTTGAGGGGAGTTCAGTCAGCTATGTGGACAAAGCAGGAATTAGAAGATTTTGAAAAAAGTATGTTTACTTATGTTTCGTTTAGATTCCGACTTAATTTTTCAAGGCGGTGGGTGGCGTAAATATGCAATACTTAGTACCATTTTGAATCTCTGTTTTTGAAATACACACAGTTTACCTTGTATTTTACCTAAAATAAATTATTACCTGATTGATCTCTTAAAATTTCAAAGAAATGAAAAATTAAAATAAAATTGCAATTTATGTGGAGAAGTCATACCCGAGGGACTTATTATAGTGATACATTTCATTGTGAAATAATTGTATTAGAATTGAACTTTAAAGTAAATGTTAATCTTCTTCTTTTACTTTCAGCTGTTCCCAGTTTAGGGGTCGCCACAGCGAATCATCCTTTTCCACCTAACTCTGTCCTCAGTATCCTCTACTCTTGCACCAACTACCTTCATGTCCTCTTTCAGCACATCCATATATCTCCTCTTTGGTCTTCCTCTTGACCTCTTGCCTGGCATCTCCATCTCCAGCATCCTTCTTCCAATATAACCACTATCCCTCCTCTGCACATGTCCAAACCATCTCAATCTGGCCTCTCTGACTTTGTCTCCAAAACAACCAACCTGAGCTGTCCCTCTGATGTGCTCGTTCCTAATCTTGTCCATCCTAGTCACTCCTAAACTGAACCTCAACATCCTCATCTCTGCTACTTCCATCTCTGCCTCTTGTCTCTTCCTCACTGCCACAGTCTCCAACCCATACATCATAGCTGCTCTCACTACTGTTCTGTACACCTTTCCTTTGATTCTTGCTGACACTCTTCTGTCACACAACACCCCTGACACTTTTCTCCACCCACTCCAACCTGCCTGCACTCGCCTCTTCACCTCTTTTCCACACTCCCCGTCACACTGGACTGTTGACCCCAAATACCTGAACTCCTGCACCTTCTTGACCTCAGCCCCCTGTAACCTCACTGTTCTATTTCCCTCTCTCTCGTTCAAACACATGTATTCTGTCTTGCTGCGACTGACTTTCATTCCTCTTCTTTCTAGAGCTGACCTCCAACTTTCCAGGTTTTCCTCCACCTGCTCTCTGCTCTCACTACAAATCACAATGTCATCTGCAAACATCATTGTCCACGGAGATTCCTGTCTGACCTCATCTGTCAACCTGTCCATCACCATAGCAAATAAGAAGGGACTCAAAGCTGATCCTTGATGTAGCCCCACCTCCACCTTGAACTCCTTTGTCTGACCTACAGCACATCTCACTGCTGTCTTACTTCTCTCATACATATCCTGAACTACTTTGACGTACTTCTCTGCCACTCCTGACCTCCTCATACAGGACCATAGCTCTTCTCTCGGCACCCTGTCATACGCTTTTTCTAAATCCACAAAGACGCAGTGAAGCTCTTTCTGACCATCTCTGTACTTCTCCATTAACAATCTCAGAGCAAAAATTGCATCAGTAGTGCTCTTCCTGGGCATGAAGCCATACTGCTGCTCACAAATATCCACTTCTCTTCTTAGCCTAGCTTCCACTACTCTTCCCCAAAGTTTCATTGTGTGGCTCATC